>CM077251.1:7359315-7959315 GCA_039654775.1 Spinibarbus caldwelli
TCAGATTTGCACAAACAGGCTGAAGGAGGCTTTTTTGTGTTAATAAATCAAGCCCGAAACAAGTTTGCGCTGACATTGTCAGTTTGATATCCGCATTATATCAAAGTTGATTGTTTGCGCTACTTTATTCTTTAGCGCTTACTAGTTCTTAATGTCTTACTAGTCTTAGGGTGAACAATTATTCAGTATATGTTAATCTACAGAAAAAATGTTTGTCGTCAAAATCTGAGATGCGAGATTCACTATTAATAAGATTAGTCGATCGTTCCTGAATGGGATGTGCTCATTCAGTTCATTTGCAAACTAGATGGCTTTTTTTCATTTAGTTAATAAACTAACGCAATTTGCTCGTACTATAGTCAGTGAACTATGAGTCAGTGCATAGAAATAAACACAAATTATTATCATTCTCTTAAACGATTCGTTCAAAACACTAATTCATTCGCGAATGAAACACCACTGGATGAAGCAGCTTTTTTTTTTTTTGCCTCTGGCTTCTTATGAAAGGAGAGTGGAGTTGTTTCAGAGACTGAGACCATGTGATATTTGCCAACTCGTTATAAATGGTTAACCTGTTCGTGTTTCTTTGTAGAAATATCACATACTTGTCGTTTTCATCTGGAAGACTTGGAAAGCTTGTGGCGCCTTTCCAAAAGCTTCTGAAACCAGCAATGGGATTCGAAATATGTAGATTATACAGCTGATAGTCTCCTAGCTAGCTAGTGGACTACCAGCTGGCCAAACTAGCCTAAGTTAGTCAACCTGTTTTTTGGGAACTGGTTGAACAGCTATATGACCCACCTGGACCATAAACCAGCTTCCAAAACACAATTGCCAGCTTTAAGATGAAATTTCCACCAGTGCTTGACATTTGTGTTTGTATTTCTTCTAAAATATGGACTGTATAATCACTACTCTTTACTTTCACAGAAAGGAGATGTTCTCAGTGGGAAATGCCATCAAGACTAAAGCTGGACAGTCACTGTATGCTGGAGGAAAGCTGAGGAACGTTTTGTAAGCCCCAAGTGGCCAGAGGGTTGGAGAGCTCCAACGCATACCATCTCAAAAGCTTCAAACAGGGATTCCCTACCGCCAAGCCTAACTCCAAAACCCAAGAACAAAGATGCAATACGTTGGTACCTACTAGCAAAGAACATCTCAAAGGGCTGTTTTCTGTCAAACCTCAAGTGAAGGTGAAAGCAAGTGTGTTTTTGGATACGTCTGTGTGGTGAATCTCTATTGAGCTGCAAAGCATCGTCACTGGGTCGTGGCCGTCTCTCTCTCCCTCTCAACGAACCCAAGTCTTGGTACCGTGAGCCTGCCCACCAGATCATGATGTTTCGTGACCAGGTGGGAGTCCTCGCCGGCTGGTTTAAGGGATGGAACGAGTGCGAACAGACGGTGGCGTTACTGTCGCTCCTCAAGCGGGTCAGTCGGACTCAAGCACGCTTCCTTCAGCTCTGTCTGGAGCATTCCTTGGCTGACTGCACCGAGCTGCATGTTCTGGAACGGGAGGCCAATAATCCAGGTCAGTACAGAGACTACCACCTTTTCTGAAAGTACTAACCACATGCGAGCAGGTGGATTTGAGGTATACCCAGAACAGGTGCACCTAGCTTTTTTGGATAATGTATAGGTGTCTGGGTGTCTTTAATTTACCCATAAGTTACTTCAGTGTTCATTTGCTGTGGAATAGAGATTTACTCTGATCCCTATCTGTATGTAATGTTGCATCCAAAGTGTTGGTCTAAATTTGAGGGAGCGCTTCAGTGTGGCCGTGTGACCATGGAAACTAATAAAGAAGGAGCACATTCATTTATGCACCGGAATAAACAACCAGCCTGCTGAGCTGAGGGCCTGTGGATATTTCATACATAAAGATAAATGTACAGAAAGAACTATTGGAAACATACACAGTCTAAAACCCGAACATGGGATTCCCATCAGAGTTTATAGTGGGCTGGGACTCGTAAAGAGCCTCCTTTTGTCTTGCAGTGGTGCGTGTTGTATTTTATATGAGAGATTTTAGTGCAGCTCTGTCATTGTTATTCTAAAACATCAAGATGAAAACATCAAAGAAGAACTCATGAAGTTTTTAAAGTGGTCCTCACCCTGGTGTGTCCACTGACATTAAAACCAGCTGACGGGGTGCAGCCCAAGTGAAACTCTTCTGGTTGGTGTATTTCTGTTATCGGACTCAGACTCATACGTTGTTTCCCTGAGTTGCTGTTTTGTTATTGCAGATGGTGGATTTGCATGCTTGTGTTTGTGGTGGTGACCTTTTGAATGAATCCACTGGAAATGTGTGTGTGTGTGTGTGTGTGTGTGTGTGTCTGTCTGTCTGTCTGTCTGTGCATGCCTACCTATGCGATTCACCTTGGGCTGTATTACGCAGTTATGCCTATGTCAGCCAGAGCAATGTCAGCTTCCTATTACTCACCAGACAGCAGGGATTCTTTGGTTAATCAGCGTATTTTCTTTCATTCAAGCAGATGTCTGGTTTAACCTGGACCCTCATTAAGTATCTTAAACTGAACTCACTTTAGGAATTTTAGTTGTTTTCCCGTGTGAAGGTTATGTTTTGACTTGTTTTGCTCAGCAAACTTGTAACCGATCTTACGCTGGTATTTTAAATTTTTTGAATTTTTAGACTTGGGTGTGGTTTTGTATTTGAAGCCAGTTCAGGGATTTCTAGGAAAGTTTAAGGCTATTAGGTGATTATTTTTTTTTTAATAAAGTCTGAGAAAACACTGTAATGTAATAGTATACTGTAAAATAATGTAATTAAGTTGAAGAGTTAGCAGAATGACTGCTTCTGTACAAATTTAAATGGGTAATTAATTATTAACCTATTTTATCTATATTTACTATGCAGAAATGTAAAATATAGCCTATATTATTTCTAAATAATATAGTAAGTATATCAAATAATTCATATGTTTGTCTATATATGATAATTTATTTATTTTATTTTTTACATTTAATTTACGTAATATTTTTATAATTATATGTAATTTAGGTACTTAAGCAAAATTATATGTAACAAAGTTGTGGAAAAAACACAACATAAAATGTAGATGGATTAGCTTTGTTAGAAAATGCAGCATTTTTTAAATTCAATATTTATTTCAAAATTAATTTTGTAAATTTTCGCCATTGACAGTCCCAATATACTGTATATAATATAATATAATTTCTAATATATAATTTTTAATGATTTTAAATATATTTTTTAATATTTTGTACATGTATAATTATTTGTAATTTGCCAATTATCTGTTTTAATTTACCATATTAGTAATTATTGTCTTATGTTAATTTATGTATATATAAACTCATTTCTCTCTCTCTACATTATAGTAGTTACTTTACAGTTAATTTAAATCTTACATATTTGATTATATTACTATTATACATATATAAGTTGTATGAGGTGTAAGTGGTTACATGTCTTAATTAATTAAATTTAACTCAACATGTCAGGTTAAAAAATATTTTAGAATGACTAGTCAAAGACTTTTTTTATTTTACAAACCAGTAAACGACCACATGAAGACATTCCTATTCATTAGAATGGTGTATACGGAGTTAACTCGCAGCTGGAAGTTGAGTGGAAAGATGCAACTATTTGGAAAGAACTGCGCCAATGAGAGGAATCCACAATGACCTACTTATTTCACTCTGTGAAGGAGCTGCCTTGTTCCCCTGACCCAAATGATGCAACTTATTTGCCTCTCATCTCAGCATCATGCACTGTAACAAAATACATGTGTGTGTTTTGCATTTGAGTCACAGGTAGTATTGCGTATATCGTATTCAGTTTCGTTGTCTCTAATAAGGCTATTTTTGCTTTGGTAGAGTTCACATTTCCTCAGTGCTGCCTTCATCTAGTTATATTAGTCTTAACCACCATTGGTGCCGTGGTTTAATTTGGCATCTGTGTGATTGTGAATCTATAAAGAAAGTGAATCCAAAACACACACAAGGTTACACAATGCCTGCTTAGGTTTTGTTGTTGTTTGAATTTTTCAACCGTTCTATCTAGCATGGACAGTCAGATAAAACAGAGTGTGTGTGTGTGTGTGTGTGTGTGTGTGTGTGTCTGTGCGTAAACAGGAGAGGGTATGTGTTTGTCAGAATATTATTCCTGTCTGAGCTGGTGTTTAACCCTTGGCCCTTTTTCCGCCCCTCCACCTCACAGCCCAGAGGCAGCAGAGTCCGGACAGGAGGGGCACTGTTGTTATGAATGACTGACTTCATACCTCTGTGTATGCATGGGTGTGTGTCCATTTGTGTGTGTTTGAGATGATGAAGGCTCTCCGAGTTGTTTTTCCAACTTGGAGGCCTCTGTGTGAGATGCACATAAATGTACCTTCAGAAATGTCAAACACCCATATATATCTAAACCGAACCAGCTGTGCTGAACTGATGCTCCCTGTTGGGACAGGTAATGTGACAGGAGAGTATTGGTGTTGACATATTGAATATTTCTAAATAGTATTTTTTAATCCTTGTCCCCCAATCATACAGTAAGTTTAATGTCAAACTGTACAACTATAGTATATAGTGAATCTACAGCTTAGAACTGAAATGTCATGGCTTTAGTATTCAAGGGTTTTCAGTGTCCCATAATTTAGCTGGCAAGTACTTATAATCACAGCATAAAATGGTTCATTTTACATTGATGCATTCTGCAGATACTTTTTTCCAAAGCAACTTATATACATTGAAGATATATATTATATATCAGTTGTTACATTCATTGGAAATCGAATTCATTGGACTTGCTGTTGTAAGGGTTTTTGAGAGTTGTAAAGCCATTTATGCCAAACAATTAGGCCTATATTATTGATTTGTAGTAGGACTGCAAATGATAATTTAAAAGATTTAACTGAAAGATTGAAAAATAAATTAATTGTTGTTGTTTTTGTCTTTTTAACATAGTAAATGTGTTTACATAATGTTTTTCTGTTGTGTGTGTGAGATTTCCACTTTTTTCTTTTTACTTATAATTTGTTTCCTTCATTAAGAGAAGAACTGAATGCACTAAAACTGAACATTTTTGAAAGGAAGATAATTAGGCAGGCCTGGTTCCAGAATGAAATCACTGAGGGTGCTTCTTAAATTAGTGAGGGTGCTCTAGCTTTAATGCACATCTATTTTGGTCTTTTATCACTATGTCATTCATGGCAATTTTGAGAGTGAATCCCACATTTCTATTGCTGTCAAATTACTGTCACTTATTTCAGTTTATCGCAGTCTCAGAAAGTTCTTTTATAATCAATGAATCTCTCTACGCTGCACAATGAATCTCTAATTTACAGTTCATTGTGTCAACACTTTGTTTGTTGTAATGAGAGGATTTGCAAGCTTGCATAACTTAGCACTGAACAAAACACTTGTGTTTTGGGCTATGAGTGGATTCTTAAACACCTCTGATTGGCCATTGCATTCAAGAAATCAACAAATATGTCTGTGATCGGCTGCATTGCTCAACACTGCAAAAACACATTGTAAATAGAAACCTTTGATGGTCTCCTGAGCACAAACACAAATATGCACTGGAGCATTCGCTAAATCTGTTTTTTTAGCCTTATTTTTACAGCTACAGCTAAGGGTGCTCTTGCTTTCGTTTGATGGTGCTTAGCACCCCCGTAGAACTCGGCCGGTAATTAGGCTACATTAAGAAGTCACTTTCCATTTTGAATTATGTAACTCTGGTTATGAGGTTTGTGTGCTTTACTGCAGTATAGAGTTCACTGCTTTCATCCACTGGCCTTGAGACACATCTCCCCTAGTGACCAGTGTCCAGACCCTTGTCCTGTCCAGCAGGTTTGTTTTTTCCCTCTTCTGCCTTTCATAGAAACGTCACTGAGCTGTTTGGAACAGAAAGAGTGCTTGTTTCTGGTTTGGGTGTCGAACTGTTACATTGCACCCACGCATGAGCAAACAGTTTATTTCTGGCCCTTGCTGTGTTCCGTGAACTCATGCACAACCCCAGGGACAGCCATGGAGAACCTGCCAAATATATTCCTTTTTGCTATGAATAAAAACTCAACTTTTTTTACTGTGTCAGCCCTTTCTAAAAGCATTAGATGAGTGGAGTCAGTCTGAAAGGCCTTTCCTTGTCTTCTCTGTTGGCTTGGCCATTTTACAGTTACAGCACTTGAGTACAACGACTGGCCAGTGGTGACATTAATAGGTAGGACTTGCAGAACATTTGGAGAACTTTGTGTGAGCTGATGTTCGGTCCCTCATGTGATGAACAGAAAGGGTAGGGCAGTTTCCATTGAAGTTCTCCTGCACTGCCAGGCTACTAGCCTGTTAGGAGTCAATAATACTCCCAGTATGATGAATATCAGTGGTTTAAGATCTCAGCTGTGAGTTGTTGTTCAAGCCCTGCAGGTAAAATTGAACCATCATTCACTAGTTGTCCCAGTGAATCTTTGAGTAAGATGTAACCACAGGTTGTACTAGGAGGAAGTTTCCTGTGATAAGTGGACAAAATCACCAATATCATCTGTTTTGCGTTGTTCTTTTGGAGTGTTTTTCCCCTTAGTGTTGTCTTAGCAATACCTGCACTTGCTTTATCTCTCCCAATCTCCAGACCTGAAGACCCTCTTCTTCTTGTTCATCAAGTCTTTTTTTGGCTGTAGTGATTTCATGGCTTGTTGTTAGTGAAACAGTGTGCTTAAAGCTATAGTTCACCCAAAAATGAAAATTCAGAAATGAAAAAGTTATTAATTTCTAACCCTCATGATGTTTCAGAGCTACAAGTCTTTTGTTCATCTTAAAAATATAAATGTTAGATATTTTTAATGAAACTTTGAAAGAATTTCCACTTTAAGTTAATTCCAAAAAGTAACCGAGTAACTGATGAATTTTCATTTTTAGGTGAAGTGATGCTCAGTTTACAAATTATGGCAGTAATAGATTTTTTATTTGTTTTAAGTTATAAAATGATTTTAGATGAATTTTGAAATACATGTTTGAGTCTTTATGAAGTCCTAGTGGTGTCAGTATCGATCATGATACTCAGTTTAAACCATTTGTCATCTTATAACCTAAATAAATATTGAAACATTGCTGTTCATAACATAAGTTTAATTTATAATCAGTATACTAATATAGAATTTTATTGCCTATAGATTATTTCATCCTGTTCCTCTTGACCAACCTCAATTAATTATTAAATATTCATAAATGCTTTTGACCCAGCCTTGACCATCCATTGACTGTTGGTCTCCATCTTCTCACTTTGTCAATTAAATGGCAAAAATACATATATTTTTATTAGCTTTTTTAAATTAAATATTTAAAAACATCAAATGTTAATGTTTTGTTGTATAGAGAAGCCCTTGAATATTAGGCATGTCAAAACTCAACTGAAAGAGTTTCAAGAGAAGGACAGTGTAGTGTAATCAGCATTAGCATTGCCCGCTCAGACACACTTTACATTTTTACTGCTATTTGTTTCCTACTCAAGTGAAGTTGTTGAAACCCTGGCGCCGATGTTTACTTTGTTAAGGTGTCTTAGAAAAATGCTGAGCTTGGATGACATCAGCAATTGAGTCAGTCTGGGTGATAACTTACTCATCACCTGTTTCTCATCTTAATGAATGGCAAAATATGCTCATATCAGCGAAAAGGAACGGATGACATGCAGGTACTTGAAAGGCATAAAATATATCACCCTTTCTCCTTACTGAGTAACGTCGCTTTCCTTACGGCATCTCTGCTGCTGTTGAAGGAGCCGGTGTTTATTTTGTGGTCTTTTCTATACTGTTGTGCTCAACTGAAGATTGGTTAGATTAGCTGAGACAGCAGTGGTTTTAACTTCCTTTATGTTGTTTGCATGCAATATTCATGCATATTGATTTTTAGTGTTCGTAAAATGCTTGTTTCTTGAAGTTTGCTGAATAAGACTTTCCTATGAACTACTTTGAATTAACTTCCAGTCCTGCTTTTAGTCAGATAAAAATGATAGTAAAACATCCCAATTATTATTTTCATTATTCCCAGATATACCTGTAGAAATTTGCCAATTAAAGAGAAAAGACTCATTGCTTTTATCAAAAAAATATCTAGCAAATAAAGATAAAACAAGCAATTTATGAATTTTATTTTATTTAAGAATAGATTTTTATTGCAATGAACATGGCTAATATATATATATATATATATATATATATATATATATATATATATATATATATATATATATATATATATATATATATATATATCGGCCTAAAATTTGTGAAAGTATTTTGGAAATTGTCATAATTATTATTACTTCTATTGCTACAATAATTACTTTTTTAAATTACATTTCCATAAAAAATAGTATATAGTGGTATATACAGTGGGGCAAAAAAGTATTTAGTCAGCCACCAATTGTGCAAGTTCTCCCACTTAAAAAGATGAGAGAGGCCTGTAATTTTCATCATAGGTATACCTCAACTATGAGAGACAAAATGAGAAAAAAAAAATCCAGAAAATCACATTGTAGGATTTTTAAAGAATTTATTTGCAAATTATGGTGGAAAATAAGTATTTGGTCAATAACAAAATTTCATCTCAATACTTTGTTATATACCCTTTGTTGGCAATGACAGAGGTCAAACGTTTTCTGTAAGTCTTCACAAGGTTTTCACACACTGTTGCTGGTATTTTGGCCCATTCCTCCATGCAGATCTCCTCTAGAGCAGTAATGTTTTGGGGCTGTCGCTGGGCAACACGGACTTTCAACTCCCTCCAAAGATTTTCGATGGGGTTGAGATCTGGAGACTGGCTAGGCCACTCCAGGACCTTGAAATGCTTCTTACGAAGCCACTCCTTCATTGCCCGGGCGGTGTGTTTGGGATCATTGTCATGCTGAAAGACCCAGCCACGTTTCATCTTCAATACCCTTGCTGATGGAAGAAGGTTTTCACTCAAAATCTCACGATACATGGCCCCATTCATTCTTTCGTTTACACGGATCAGTCGTCCTGGTCCCTTTGCAGAAAAACAGCCCCAAAGCATGATGTTTCCACCCCCATGCTTCACAGTAGGTATGGTGTTCTTTGGATGCAACTCAGCATTCTTTCTCCTCCAAACACGACAAGTTGAGTTTTTACCAAAAAGTTCTATTTTGGTTTCTCATTCTCCCAATCCTCTTCTGGATCATCCAAATGCTCTCTAGCAAACTTCAGTCGGGCCCGGACATGTACTGGCTTAAGCAGGGGGACACGTCTGGCACTGCAGGATTTGAGTCCCTGGCGGCGCAGTGTGTTACTGATGGTAGCCTTTGTTACTTTGGTCCCAGCTCTCTGCAGGTCATTCACTAGGTCCCCCCGTGTGGTTCTGGGATTTTTGCTCACAGTTCTTGTGATCATTTTGACCCCACGGGGTGAGATCTTGCGTGGAGACCCAGATCGAGGGAGATTATCAGTGGTCTTGTATGTCTTCCATTTTCTAATAATTGCTCCCACAGTTGATTTCTTCACACCAAGCTGCTTACCTATTGTAGATTCAGTCTTCCCAGCCTGGTGCAGGTCTACAATTTTGTTTCTGGTGTCCTCTGACAGCTCTTTGGTCATGGCCATGGTGGAGTTTGGAGTTGGACTGTTTGAGGTTGTGGACAGGTGTCTTTTATACTGATCAAACAGTTCAAACAGATGCCATTAATACAGGTAACGAGTGGAGGACAGAGGAGCTTCTTAAAGAAGAAGTTACAGGTCTGTGAGAGCCAGAAATCTTGCTTGTTTGTAGGTGACCAAATACTTATTTTACCGAGGAATTTACCAATAAATTCTTTAAAAAATCTACAATGTGATTTTCTGGATTTTTTTTTCTCATTTTGTCCCTCATAGTTGAGGTATACCTTTGATGAAAATTACAGGCCTCTCTCATCTTTTTAAGTGGGAGAACTTGCACAATTGGTGGCTGACTAAATACTTTTTTGCCCCACTGTATACTACTGTTCAAAAGTTCAGGGATGGTATGATTTTTTTTTGTATGTTTTTGAAAGAAGTCTAATGCTTACGACTTAAGACTTTGATCACAATACAGTAAAATACAGTTTTTACCGTTTACAATATTTTCTATTTTAATAAGTTTTAAAATGTAATTTATACCTTTGATGGCAAAGCTAAATTTTCAGCGTCAATACTTCAGTCTTCAATGCCACATGATCCTTCGGAAATCATTCTAATATGTTGATGTGGTGCTCAAGAAACATTTCTTACCATTGTCAATGTTGAAAACAGTTGTGCTGCTTAATAGGTTTGTGGAAACCATGACTTTTTTCAGGATACTTTGATGAACAGAAAGTTCAAAAGTTGAAACTTGAAATCTTTTGTAACTTTATTAACGTCCTTACTGTCACTTTTGATTAATTTAATGTATATTTGCAGAACAAAAGTATTAATTTCTCCTCTCCACATCCCATGTTCTGCCTCATGCTCATGGTTTCAAGATCTCCCACGCCGTCAGACCGGTTCTATAGCTTGCACCATAAGAGGGGTGAGCTGTCAGTGCATGCTTGACTGCAGCTCAGAACAATGCATCAGAAGGCACACTCACTCTTCACATACCCAACAATTCTGCTTGCTGTACTGTCTTAAGTGTGTCTCTCTGGTGAGGCTGGTGTCTCTTTGCAGCTACTGTTTAGTATGCGATATTATGCAGATGGTAAATGCATAGCGCAGGCAGCTGCATCATGGTGCCACAATGCAGGACTTTGTTCAAAAGTGCTGATTGTGCTTTTAAGAGGTCAGGCTGAGATTTTCCCTCTCCCACCAGTTCGCTCAGCTCCCTCTCCAGACAGTCGTGAAGCAGGAGTGGGTTTGTATTTGAGTATGAGGATGTGTTTCTTCCACTTGCCCTAAATGGGACCTTTTTTCCACGGATTGGCCCTTATTTTTGTGCAATTATATAACCTCCGCTAAGGAATCTCTGCTCTCTCTCCTCCAGGTACGGAAATAAAGTTTTCTTCCGAATAGGAAAATAATGATCAGTGAATGAGGAGGGGGTTCAAGTAGCACAGGGGCCCAGACATTTCCTTAAATAGAGCTCTCTGCACTCAAATCCGCAGACTTGAGGCTCACATTCCAGGAATAGCTCCGGCTGTGACATTCTGCGCCACTCGAACACACACACAACCCCTGGAATGTCCACAGGTAGACTAAATTGATGTTCCATTCTAGCGAGGCTTTTACAGACGTTACAGTCCTCGAGTTACAATGGCATTTCATGCCAGAGGTTGTCCCCAAAGATTCCTTGAGGAAAGAAAATCTGAGAAGACTGATTTTTAGGCTCAGTTTTTCTGGAAACTTACTAAATTTTACTTTGGACTTGATCAAAAGTTGTTCTTTCCCTCCCAATACTGTTTTTAAAAATCTCAACTTTAACTTGATCTTTTTTTTTTTTTTTTTACCATAATTTTATTTCTATCAATTGACCTTTCGCAGGGAGTTTGATTGACAGGCAGTCTGATCAATCATAACACAGATTTTGCCATTTTTGTCCAACAAACAAACCAGACAGGAGAGTAGATTAACATCAGTGGACTTAAATTTGATGGTGTGTATTGACATCTTTCTGCGGTTGAAACAAGATACCTTTTGATGTTCATTCATGTTTATTTCACGCTGTAACTAAAGAGGAAGAGAGGATCGGTTCACGTGCCACTACAGCGATCTGTCATGAGTCATCAAAGGGCCACAAACGGTATTTATTGTTTGAATTTCTTACAAAATGACATAATTTGAAAGCTGAGACTTTGTTACATACCTAAAGTAACCTGCTCTGTCTTGTCTGTTGGCGCATTGTCAGTGTCCTCTTTGCTTCGTGATGTATTTTTCACTGTGTGAGAACATGATGTGTGGCGTGAGAGCACCACGCCTTGTCGCGCACAGCAAAAATATGGAAGAGGGCGGGTCTTTGTGAAGGGTCAATTAGCATCTGACATTAAAGATTGCATTTTAAAATTTATCGAAATCTGTTAACATTGGATATTTGAGCATGGTATTAATTGTGCATGCTCACTTCTTTTATCTAAATTACCTTTGCCATCATCTATCGCTCACTAAAAGTTAATCTTTAAAAACACAAATAATTTAATAACACTGCTTAACATAATCTGGTAATACCTGTAATTAATTTAATTATGTAATCTCAAAATGAATGTCCATTATTCATACTGTTGCATAATAATGCTGTGATACCTAAATTCAGTTGTAGCATTTAAATGGAGTTTAATTTACTTAAAATTTACTTTATCATTTTAATATAGGCCAGTTCATCAGCAACAAAAATAATTATTGGTTTATCATATTAGCCAGAAAAGCAAATACAAATAAATATATTTTTAAGTAATTTATTATTTTAAAGTCATGTTTTTAAGGACAAAATTGTTTTGCTGCAGTGAACATGATACAAAAAAAAATCGAAATGCATCAAATTTGGTAAATCTACTTCTTCATAATTCATTTGTCACAGCACAGAAATTAACTAGTGAAATCAAAAATTTAACTAAAAGTGGTGAAATGCACACAACCCCTTGGACTTCCGCAGGTAGACTAAATTTCCGCTCCATTCCAGCACATCTTTTACAGCTGTTACGGTCGTCAGGTTACAATGGCACTTCCTGCCCAATGTTGTCTTGTCTGGAGGGCAAGAATGGAGCAGGTTTTTGGGGCAAGAGTCTGAGGCCTCAGAGTTTCCTCACTGACTGCTGATGAGGTGAAATTTTAGCACTCTTTAGCAAAACAATCATAATCCATCATATCAAAAGAAAAATGCAATAGCTAGGCTATTCGTTATTGTAATTACGGAGGAATCGTTTGGCATAGTCGACATATTTTTGCGGTTGTTGTTTCAGAGATTATCATAGATAATCAAAATACTGGAATGTTTCTTTTTTTCAGGATCAGGCCAAACCTGTTTTTGCACTATACGGTGCATTTGGGTCAGGATGGAAGCGGCGGAGCTCATTTGCACAGGTTCAAAGCTCGTCTGGGCTTTCATCTGACACAGTAAAGATCAGATAGAGAAAACGCTTCGGGGTCAGTCTTGAATGGGTTCACATGTGGGCCGTGACGAGCTTCCTGCGTTTGAGAGCGAGAGCTCATCATCCGTACCGAACAATAGACACACGCACAGATGACTCGGAGCCACAGTGACTGCTGTGTCTACTGACAGAGGCAGGTGTTTCCCACTTTGTTGTCTGTCCAGCTGAGCTCAATGGATAGTTAGCCTGCGCTGCTATTTCCAGCGTCGAACAGGATTAGCGGCCATAAATATCACTGGCTCGAAGGAAGAGAGGAAGAAAGTGTACGATCGAGCACAGACAAACTCTCGGCACAAAGCGCCTGCCAAGCCAAAATTAGAACTGTCGGCCTCATTCTCTAATTTCTACAGCAGACGTAACATTTGGTGATTGTGTGTGAAAAGGAACTGAGGAGGCGGATGAGCTGAGGCTGCATGCGTACAGCCTCTGGGTAATTAATTCAGCTGACCGAGGGCAACTCTGTCTGCGTAGGAGTCAGAAGGTCAGGGCCTTCGAGACAGACAGAGGCAGACGATCATACCCCGTTTCCACCAAAACAGTGCTTGTGCCAGAGTTGATACTGTGGCAAACCTCCACAAATTTAACTGGCCTGAGAGCCGAATAATGACGCAACTGCCTGTTACAACATAACGTGCCCACAAACAAACATTCTGCATCACGGTCTTTGTCTGTTTATTCCCAGTTTTGAGAATGTAAAATCCCAAAATTGCGCCATCAATACTTTTGAATTAAGTTCATGAATATCTTTAAATTATTTAGAACAATTATTATGAATCAGTTTATATGTTAATAATTCAAATTAATTAACAAATAAAAGCATATATGTATGTGTATATAATTTTTTGTATTTAAAAATAATTCAGTGTATGTGTATAGTGTACATATACACTTTTAATATTTAATAATAATTTAGCTAAAAATTATACTTCATAATTAGTTTCATTTATATATTATGTGTGTGTAATTATACACTATGTATGTGTGTACTGTAAACACATACTGTACATTTTTAATATTTTATAATAATTTAATAAATAGTATGCTTCATAATTATTAATATTTAATTTATATACATAATCACATACATACACACATTCTTTCATTATAATTTTACATATTAATATATTTATATGTATTTTAATGCATTTTTCATATTTTATATGAAATATTTTAATTACATATAAAAATATTGTGTGTGTGTCAAATTACATACTGAATATAAAAAACTATGAATACAATTTTTTACATTCTATATGCTTAATGTATAAACATTAATATATATTACAATAATTAAATTATAAATATATATACACTCACACACACACACATATATATATATATATATATATATATATATATATATATATATATATATATATATATAATATTATTATTATTATTATTATTATTATTTCTTTCTTTTTTTTCTTTTTGGGAACTACACAAAACGTCATTTCTTTGATGGAAACATGGGGCTAGTTGGTTTGCTCTCAACTAGAAATAACACTAGTAAACATAAACACAGACTATGATGCTATATGGGCACCTTCATCTTGGGAATGGAAAGGGGTATCAGTGAATTTCTCGTCTGTATGGCCTGGCCCAGCTACTGTACATCCTGAGTTTCAAGTGCACTGTAAGGCCCAGACGGTGCCGGTGGGGTCTGGGCCTGTGTAGACCTGTAGAGACACAGCCATTGCCTGTGAAAGCTGCTATTGAGGAAAGGTGGGGCCTCTAAAGTTCAACAGGGGCTTCTTATGTTCTTTCCTTCTCTCTCTTTCTCTGCCAACTAAAGCGTCAGCCTCTCCAGAGCTTTGCGCACGCTCCCAGTGGGTGTCATTTCAGGATACCACACGTCGATTGGGTCATTTTTTCATTCTTTCCTCAGTTATTTCTTGGAGTGTCATCTGAGGCTTTTCTCTCAGCTTCCCACTCACAGGAGTGTCTTATTCCAGACTCCTGGGAATCTTTTCAATTGGGCTCTGTCCTTCACATGGAAGTGTTTCCACTGGTCATTAGGTGGAATGCTGTTTGGTTTAGCCATACGGTAATTCTCCTCTCTTTCCCTCCCTGTCCTTTCTCCATATCATTGATGCTCCGTATTTCTCTCCACCCACTACTCTGCTGAATGCATTAGATCTTGGGGAGCCCGTTTAAGGAAGTGTTTGCTAAAGTAGCGTTGAGGGGGATGATCTCAAAAAGAAGGCATGTGTCTAACCAGCGTCGTTTCGGATGCAACGCACCCCAGTCGGAAACTGTGCATTCTTCTGTTGGACCTGTGGTATGCCAGCACATTCCGCACTGCTGAGCTGGAGCAAGCAGCCAGAGGGATGGGTGGGGCATCCTCGCTCGCTCTCTCTCTCTCTCTCTCTCTCTCTCTCTCGTTCTTTCTCTTCTCACTCTCTAGCCACTTTTTCCAAATAGGCCATTTTTCCTTTCCCCACTTTCCCTCCTGGAAAAATCTTCTCGATGCAAGTTGGTACTGTGTCCACAGACCAATTCCAGTGTTGTTTTTTCCCCTCATAAGTGGAAAAAAGTACAGACAGACCTCATTTTTAGACCTTCTGATGTGTTATACAGCAGGTTTGGTTCCTGTGTCTGGTGCGTATTGGCATTATTTGTGAATCTGAGCTGAGGTTGTGTGTCTCCCTCACAAGCGATTTAAAAGTGGTGCATCATCATCCTAGGAGCACACTGTGTCCTTACTGTGTTGACTCAACAGCTATAAAAAAGGAATGATCCCATTCTAAACCAACTCTTGCTGTGTTTGTTGTGCTAACAAGACAAATGTTGGACAGTGGTTGAGCCCAGGATTACCATGGATGCAGCCACATTATGAACTTTACCAAGAGACACCGTGTTATTACCATAATGTTGTTTTTACAGCTGTAAAAAACACTACTTTGTTAGTGCTGCTCAAGTACTTTTAGTATGTAAACTACTGTTCAAAAGTTTGGGGTCAATATGATTTTTTTATATATTAAATCGATCAAAAGTGACAGTGAAAAAAATTATACCTGTAATGTTTTCTCAAAAGATTTCATAAAAGAATATGAAAAATCATGATTCCTCAAAAATATTAAGCAGCACTGTTTTCTGTTTTCAGTTACTAATAATAATAAGAAATATTTCTTGAGCACCAAATCAGCATATTAGAGTCATTTCCAATATGACACTGAACACTGAAGTAATGGCTGTTGAAAATTCAGCTTTGCAACCACTGGAATAATTTATATTTTAAAATGTATTAAAATAAAAAGTTATTTTAGATTGTAGTAATATTTTAAATATTACTGTTTTACTCTACTTTTATGTGACACTTATTTTGTTTTGAGCTTTATCTTGTAAGAGATTTGAAGGGAATTTTAAAGCTAGTTTTAAATTATAGGTGATATGATTTAGTCCATCTAAAAGTACTTTAAACCACATTTTCATATTATAATTGTACATGGACTATTTTTGTTTCATTTACCACACTGCAGAACTATTTAAAATAAACAAAGAGGCAAAAAGCTGATTGAAAAGTTGTGAAAAATAATAATATAATATAATATAATACTGTACATGTCTGTATATATGTAATTTAAAGTAATTTAATCAGTAAAATTTTTCTTTTAATTTATCACACCGCAGGATTATTTAAAATAAAAAGGGAAAAAGTTGATATACACACGCACACATATATATGTGTAATTTAAAGTACAATTTAATCGGTATAATTTAATGCTTGTATAGGAAATATTTAAAAAGTACCATATAAATGCAGCTGTAACATGGAATTACTATCTGATATATCAGTATTTTTTGTAAAGGAGCAAAGGTAAAAATGAGGTCACAAAAGCAGCCTCTGATCCCTTGTCTTTCGCTGACCTTACTGTGTGCAGTGTGTCAGCACAGGGTGTGTGTGGTTCAGCTGATGCAGTCTCTGGTGGTCTCATATAAATAGGCTGTTATCGCCAGTCCACTGGTGTTTGGAGTCGGTGTTGTGG
This sequence comes from Spinibarbus caldwelli, assembly GCA_039654775.1. Taxonomy (NCBI): domain Eukaryota; kingdom Metazoa; phylum Chordata; class Actinopteri; order Cypriniformes; family Cyprinidae; genus Spinibarbus; species Spinibarbus caldwelli. Next base: position 7,376,362 of record CM077251.1, read on the forward strand.
CCGTCCTATTTTTAGCACGAGAGAATCATGTGTCTGACAAACACATCTCCTCCCATGCAGACATAGGCGTGTGCGTGACTGTTTGTATGACTGCGTGTGTTTTTATCAGCCGCCAATTGTGTCCCTGGTGTTAATGGAGCATCTGGTGGCATACGATGGGGGTTGAGTGTTATCGAGGCATGTATCCAGGTCAAGAGGGGCACTGATGCTGTTACAGCAACCTGCAGGGGGTTTATGTTCGGTATCTAATTAAAAGGGAAAAATGTCTGTCTACGTATGGACGGCTGAACAGTCTCTAATGTGCACTGCTTGGGTTTAACCAGCCATCTCCGTCTGGTGAACAGCGTGTTTGTCGGTGTTTCTGTTTGTTTTAGGTCTGTTGATGTAAAAAGATAATTGTGTTCCATTCTTTACACAAGATTATTTGCTTTATATGTAACGTCTCATATAATCAGTGAGCAAGATTTTACATTGAGTAACGAATAAATGATTCAGTGACACACTCATTAAAAAGTTTGTTTTGAATCTTTTTTTGAAAGAATCTGTTTTACGCATGATGACTTGTTTTTAAAGACCGTGGCTAAATTCGAAGTAGCATACTAGCATAGTCTTCTTACTGTTTCTGACGTAACTTTATATGTAAAAATGACATAAAATTACACAATTCAGCCAGTCACTTATTTTGTTTCTGAATGAATGTGTTTTGAATGAATCAGTTGATTAAATGATTCATTGACTCACTAATAAAGACATTTATCAGTCATTTGTTTCATTCCTGTGTAATAATATTTCACAATATTACTGTATTTTGATGTATTTTACTGTTTACTGTATTGTTAACATGAAATATATACATATATTTATAGATAGATAGATAGATAGATAGATAGATATAGATATGGGAATAGACCCCAAAATTGTCAACGGTAGTGTAAGTGTGCATGTTTTACTGGACCTTCAATAAGATATTGCAAAATGTTTTTAAATATAATTTTTACATATGAAATTATATTATGAACAATTATTTGTATTATCAATTATCAGCTTTCTCAGTGTGTCTTAATTACATCATGTCCTTTTTTTTTAGTCTGTTTCCAAAACATTACATAAAAATCATTGACAAAAAATCAATGATTCAGTGACACACTAATAAAAAAAATGTTTAATTTATAAATGAATCAGTGATTTTCAATGAATCAGTTTAATGAATTTGTGACTCATAAAGACAGTGGCTAAGTTCAAAATAGCATGCTAGCATACTAAATTGTAAGAATAGAATGATGGTATGATATTCTGAATTAAGCCAGTCAGTTATTTTGTCCCCGAATGAATCAGTTTTTTGAACGAATCAGTTGACTGAATTCATTAACTCCCTCATAAAGACAGTCATTGGTTTAGTGAGGCTCAGGAGGAATAGTTTCTCAGTGTTTTTGCTCAGGACTCGCTCCTCTGGAGTAGTTTGTGCACTTAAACATTGTGCTGTTGAAGAGCAGCTTCTATTTTAAGCCAATCGGAAGGTTAAGTGGAAGGAAAATACAAATTACGACCGAACGCAGGGATGTTTGAAAGCTCTGTTCACTGAGAGCAGGCGCCACGTGGAGTTCACTAGAACGCAATGTTTTACTGTCTAAAAATGACTCAGTGGAGCCTTAAAGAAGGGCTTTCCTCAGACTGACCGCTGTGAATCAACTGTGATTCACAGACTCCCTGCAGAATGCTGCTTTCACTACGTTTCTGTCTCTTTCTCCCTCTCACGTTCACATTCTACTTTTTTTCGTTCCAGTGATTTAGTTAATAGTTGTAAACACTTTAGATACTGTAAAAGGAGGGCGGTTTTGGTGGATAAGTCAAAAGATGAGTAAAGGAAGGAGAGAGTTTTGTGCACAGAAAAAGAGACCGAGAGAAACACATTCCTGTGAGGGTCACGTTCCACCAGCTCCAGGGGTCTATGAGCCGACTGCTAAGCTATGACGTATGAATTAGTATGTACTAATGTACCTTTTTGGAACTTTACAGCTGGCCAAGTCACAAGACCATTTTGCTAACCAGTTAAACCACTTTGTTTGGGCTGCAAGACCATCATAAACCAGTCTAAACCAGTTCAGTCATATGACTTATGGCTTCTACAAAAGCTTTTACTTTTCTTCAACAGCCTCAGAGCTCATGGTTTGTCTCTTATATTTATAATTAGATATTCACAACATATTACAATTTTTTTGTTAATTTATCTGTTTTGGAAATATATATATATATATATATATATATATATATATATATATATATATATATATATATTAATGTTGTCAAATGATTGATCACAATTAATCACATCCAAAATAAAAGTTTTTGTTTACATAATATATGTATGTGTACTGTTTTATTTGTGTATATGTAAATCCAAACACATACAGTATATATTTTGAAAATATTTACGTGTATATACATTTATATATTTATATTATTATATTTTATATTATTTATAAATGTATTTAATATATAAACAACATATTTTTTGTATTTATATATACATAATAAATATACACAGTGCACACTCATATTATGTAAACAAAAACTTTAATTTTGGATGCAATTAATCGCGATTAATCATTTGACAGCACTAATATATATATATATATATATATATATGAATGATAATTTTACATTTAGATGACCTTTAAAGTCATCTAATGCTCACTTGAAGTTAATCTTAAAAATAATAATAATTTAATTTAATTTAATTTAATTTAACACTTTTAAATTATAGTGATGTGATGCCTAAAAGAAATTCTAGCAAATCATGTAAAAAAAACAACGTTTATTTTTAGTGTTTTTGTTTGTTTATTTGTTTTGTTTTTAGTATTTTATTTTATTCAGAAACAGTATTCTTATTGTTAACTAAAACTATTAAAAATAGTTTTAGATAATTTAAGTAAAGCTAAAAGAAAATATAAGTTTTAGACGAAGGAAAAAAAAACGATAAATTAGAATTGTAACTAACTAAAATAAGTTCAGGTTGTAGTACTAAAATTACTAAAACTGATATAAAAATAAATGTAAACTATAAAGCAATATTTCTTAAGACCAACAACAAATAAAAATGACAAAAGCACATAACATAATTACTAAAAGTTAAACTCAAATGAAAACTGAAGATATAAAAATAAGCACTAATACAAAATAGTATAATATTTTATAAATAATACTAAAATAACACTGTTTAGATGTCATAATTTAGAATTTTAATATCTACCATTTATTGGTTATCAATCAGTCAGTATTGGCCAGCAATTTAATATTAGTGCATCTCAAAATGAGTTTTGCTATGTTCAGAAATGTGTCAGAATGCAAGTACACAAAAAACTGTGTGACTGTCAGTAAAATTAAATTTACATGTGTGGCTGACACATGAGATTTGTAATATCTGGTGAGTCTGTTCTTGCAAAATATCAGATGTAGGATTCAGTGATGACCCACATAGGAAAGGTCCGACGTCTCTCTTGAAGCTCTGCGATCGGATCCTGAAGGAAGTGAACGGGGGGATGGTGGCAGAGGAAGTCAGAATCCTTGAGATGAGTAAGCTGCATTGTTTTAGCAGCAGCACTCCCTCTATATCCAGCTGGATGGGTGGAGCGAAGGAAGAAGAACTGTGTAATGATGGAGGAGTGTGGGAGCCGTAGAGGAGCTGACAACCGCTGAGGTAGAGCGGGACGCTGGCCAAGTTGAATGCTGGGCTCTAATTTTAGTAGAGGAGTGTTACTGAGGGTCATGAGGACTTTATTACCAGATAAACTCATCACAACCTTTGGCAAAGCACAAACTGAACCGCGCTGAGTGGTGACACATAGTGGTGGACGTGTAACCTTCTCTCATCACTCATTGGATGTAATTTATGAAGAATTATCTTGTGTTTCTGACTAAGCACTTTAATCTAATTTGATTTTTTGAAACTTTCTCTTACATATTAAATGTTACACATCCCTGTAAAGGAATAGTTCACCCAAAAATAAAAAGTCTATCCAAGATGTAGATAAGTTTGTTTCTGTATCAGAACAGATTTGGAGAAATGTAGCATTATATCATTTCCTCACCAATGGATCCTCTGCAGTGAATGGGTGCCGTCAGAATGAGAGTCCAAACAGCTGATAAAAACACAATAATCTACAAGTAATTCACACTCCAGTTCATCAATTCATTTCTTGTGAAGTGAAAATCTGCACGTTTTTATATAAACAAATCCATCATTAATGAATTTTAACTTTAAACTGTCACTTCTGGCCAAAATACCAATCCATAATCCATAAAAACACTTTCTCCAATGAAGAAGTCCATCCCCTCTTGTCCTCTTACATCAAAATCCAACCACATATTTGTTTTGAACTGTTTTCACTTTTAAATGGTGCTTCATCAGTGCATATTATTTCTCTCCTGATTCAGATGAGATGACTATTTTTACTGGAGAAACCAATATTATGGATAGAGGACTTACATTTTGTGCAGAAGCAATGGTTTGAAGTTAAAAACACTTTGATGAATTTGTTTATTGCAAAACAAAACTTTTCACTTCACAAGATGTTAATGGATGGTCTGGAGTCAAGTTTATTACTTGTGGAATATAGTGATGTTTTTATCAGATGTTTGGACTCTTATTATGACGGCACCCATTCACTACAGAGGATCCATTGGTGAGCAACTGATGTAATGCTAAATTTCTCCAAATCTGTTCAGATATAGAAACAAACTTATCTACATCTTGAATGGCCTGAGAGTGAGACAATTTTCTGCAAATTTTCATTTTTGGGTAAACTATTCTTTTTAACACGACATGTTTTTAAGAGGTTTGTGATTGTGGTTGCACACAGATGGTCTTAGTTAGTACTGACTGAGGATATGAACTTGATCAAATGTACACTATTTTATTGCGCTTTGTAATAAATGGCTGTTGATTTAAAGTCTGGGTAAGTAACTGAAAAGTTGTGGGTTTGAATAGCCTCATAGATAAAGGACCACCAGGGGGTGTGAACTGGGTTTGTCTGCTTGCCCTCTAGAATCCCGGTGGCCCATCAGTATAAATGGAAGTGCCTGAAAAAGACTCCCAGAGAGACACTTAATCATCAGTCTGCAGTCGTCCTCAAGTCTGTGCGTCTGTCTTTAGCATGACATTGGTATGAGGTCTAAACAAGCATAGCTTCATGCTAAACATGACAGAAGACCGCTGAAACAGCTCTACTCATACACACAGCGATGAAACATTAATGATCCTGTTTCGTTAAAGCTACAATCAATGTCATTTTAAGCTGCAAAACATGTCTCTTGATTTAATGGTAATGATTATTTTCTGTATTTGTAAACTGGTGAAAACATGACGGGGACACATTTTATCCCCAAATCAAGAGAAAATTACACTTTATACATTTTTATTTTACATTTTAGTTATTTAATTTAATATTGTCAACATTAAAGGCAGGACAGAGCATACTACAATGATGTATAGATATTTTATCATTTAAATAATATATAATTATTTTTGCATATGTTATTGAGAATTACATTTTTCTTTTCATTGTAGGTTAATATGAAAAAAACATTGTTCCTAAAAATAAGTAATTTCTTTAGGAAAAAATGTCTTTCTTTTGATTTTGGGGTGAAATAGGACCTGGACATGTTGTTGACAGCTTTTATGAGATTATGATCATGTATCATTATGATAAAAGACATTTTTGGATGCCATTTGTGCCTCCATGTCCAAAGTAAAGACAGACCCAGAGAATAAATGAGTCATAGACGTGATCTGGAGGTGGCCAGAAGTTCACTGTGGCCGGCGTTCTCTATTATTGGTGGAGGACAAAGCCTCTGCCGTGACTTCAAAGTATCTATAGTTCCTATAGTTCATTTCTGAGGCATGTTACAATAGGTTGCATGACCCTGGTTATGAATAGTGTCCTCACCAAATGCTTAAAATTAAGCAGTTATTTTAAAGGAAGAGTAAAAACAGGGATGACTTGCTCATGCTATTTCATCCAGGCATATATCACTATGTACCTTCCATGCACAATGCGATAAACCATATCTATCCCATGTTAAAGTTATAATTTATTTTATTTTATTTTATTTGTGCCCTTTTCTGAGAACTTATGCCAAACTTACAATTCTATTTATTTTATTTTATTTTATTAAGGTGCTCTTTCTGTAAACTTATGCTAAACTTCGAATTCCATTTATTTTATTATATTATATTATTTTAAGGTGACTTTATCTGTGAAAATATGTGCTAAACTTTTTTGTTTTATTTCATTTTAATCTATGATGTTCTTTCTGTAAACGTATGCAAAACTTTGGAGTTATTTGTAATTATATATTTTTTTATTATATTATATTTTATTTTATTTTATTTTATTTTTAAAGTGCTCTTTTCTGTAAACTTCTGTAAACCTATGTTAATTCTTCTTTTTCTTATTTTGCAGTGGTGATCAGTCAGTGGCAGAGTGAGCCGAAAGAACGGGTGATCTCTCTAGTTCTGACCCACCTGCCTCTCCTCAAACCGGGCAACGTCGAGGCAAAGGTGGAGTACATGAGTCTCCTGCCGAAGATCTTGGGCCACACCATCGAACATGGCCGGCACTTAGAGGAAAGCAGGCAGCTTCTGTCCTACGCCCTCATCCACCCCGCAACCTCCCTCGAGGACCGGGGGAACCTCGCCCTCTGGCTCAACCACCTGGAGGAGCGGGCGGCCGCCAGAGGAGCTGGAGACTCCCTCGAGCGTGCGCCCTCATCTCATCACGGGCAGCCTCCGCACCTCTACCCCCACCACCAGCGCTACGGGTCGGACGACCGTCTCAACGGCTGGCAGAGCTCGAGGGACTCTGGGCTGGGAAGTTGGCAGCAGCAGCAACAGGGCTGTGAAAACGGGCACCTCTCACTGTACCCATCATCCTCTGTGCCCTCCACTATCAACGCTGTATGTACAGGCAGTGGGACCAACACAAGTGAGTGAGCTATTCTTCACTTTCGGCTTAACGTGGGATGCCGTCTGTCTCCCATTGCTTAGTCTGTCCATAACCACAGGTGTTTCATATAAGCTATATATGCTATTTTGTCTATTTCGTCTTTGGCAAGTGCGATTATAACAGCTGCAGATCCAGACTAGCAAGATGTCAACTCTTTCAACATTGACATTATTGTGACCCTCTCAAATCCCCATTCATTTCCTCCTGGACAGTTCAGATGTTGTACTAATGACTTCAAGTTTATCTCTCACATGTAGGAGCATTCAGAAGTACGACAGCCCACGAAACGAGAGGAAAAAATGTGTATATGCGGCACTGCTGTGCTGTGGGCGTAACAAAGATATTCAGATTGAACATATCTGTGGTCAGAGCACGATATTTCCAGCTAAGAATGCAAGGGTCTTTTTTTCTGATGAAGGAGACAGCTGAGGATATAAATAAGGGCACATTTAAAGCACTGCTCCAACAGATCCTCTTTATTTTTGACTACTTAGAGTACTTAACAGCAAAAAGGACTGGTTTCACAGCTCACCTCCAGCAGCCTCAGGATGTAGGCTTTAAAAATATTATCTGTATCATGTAAGCTAAGGCTGCGTATTGATACGGAATTCCTGAATTCAGGTTGATTCAGATTCACAAGCTTTCATTTGGATTTAATTGCAGTTTTGATTTGATTCAATTCTGACTTATTTGGGCATTTACCAAAAAAAAAAAAAAAAGAAAAACATTATTTTTTTCTTTTCATTTTTTGCCCAAAAAACTACCTTCTACCATGCTAAAAATGAACAACATGGCCTTCACTATTGCTATTTATATTTAACAGAATAATCAGTGCAACCAACTGACATTGCATTTCCTTTGTAAAACTGTAATGTAATTTAACTATTATTTAATTAAAACTACCAATTAAAACAATACAAATTAAACTAATAAAAAATTACTAAAGCACGACAAAATTACTAAAATTAAACTTAATAATACTTTCATATTTTATAAATAATACTAAAACAGCACTGGTGTAAAAAATAAAAAGGTACATTATTTTAACAATAAAAAATGTTTTATTTTGTAGTAAAATTATCTCATCAATAGCAATAATTTTCCAGTTATTTTTTTCTCAAAGCCTGTGAGAAAAGCATGGATCTAGTGGATTGTAATCACTGATGAATTAATCTATTAAATTTCTTCTATTTAAAATAAGAGTAGATGGTATATATCATTTTTAAATAATGAATTAATTTATCCAAATTAAATACTTTAAATTATAATATGCATATATTACATTTTATAATACTGTGATGGCTTCAGTCAGTTCTTTTTGGTCCATGTCGGGTATGGCGCTAGCTTCTTTATTTATGTTTTTTTTTTAATTCATTAATTAATACATTTTATTTATTGTCTGTAAATATATTAATATATTAATAATACTTTATAATAAAGGATTTAGTTCATTGTAATTTTGGTCCATTCACAGTATCAGATCAACAAAGTGATACAGGTGTAAATTTACTTCTTTACAACAAACCTTTAATCATGATTGATAAGACAATAAAAAACTTATTTGTCTCCTTGACAGAGGAGAATAAAATCTAATAATATTTAAGACCGTCTTTGAACGTTGTAAATTTTTCCCACATACTCACCAATGAACATTCGTAAATTGAATTAGAGCAGCATCCTGTGTCCTTCTTTCTTTACCCACACAAACACCCTCTCACCTCCCCAGCTAAGCACCACATACCATCCTAGCTCTTCCCTTGTAAGGTATCCTTTGTGGGGGTTTGTATTTAGGGAAAATGGCTAATATTTAGGGACTGGAACTTGTAATGTTAGCTGGGCACCTATTTTAATCTAGCCCGCGAAGACCTATACATAGTCCAAACATTTACAGCCGCATATAGGAGGAGAGAACGCTCTCCACACGGCCCATAACGTATCTTCTCCATCTCATTCTCTGTTTGTTTCCTCTTTCCCCTCATCCGTGACAGGGTCGAATGTTCCAGAAGAGGAAGACAGGCTCACCTGTTTAGTGGGTGCAATGGAAAAGACTCGCAGCTTGTTTGGTTTGCCAGGTTTTCCCCCCTTAGTGGAAACAAATAAACTTGTGTTGCTTGTGCTGGCTAAAGCAGTTTAGAGCTACAGAAGCTGTTAGTCAGACTAGTCTCAGATGTTTGCCATGAAAGTTGTTAAAAATTCCAGCCACACACGAGTCTGCAGTGACACTCAAATATGGAGTAGATGGTGTGTTAAATGGTATAACATTTTGAATACATTATTATTTATTATTCAAAATAGCCCTGGAATATGAAATCATATCCTGTTGCTCATATTCATTGCAGTCCAAAATAATTTCACGTGTTTAAAGTCTAGTGTGACCACCCCTCTACTACTCGACCCCTGATTGTCCACACTGACTAGACAGAAAATAGTATGTTTTAAAAAGTTCACCCTTATGTCTGCTTAGTGACAACAGAGCTTCTGATCGTAGCTTGTAAATTTGAAGCTTTTGACAGAAGTTTCCAGAAATATAACAGTCCTGACTTGCTTGTGTTTATGATGATGGCTGTGGCCCTAATTCACGGCGCATCTCTCTTTTCTCGCAGTTCTGTCGGGTGGACAGCACAGCCCTCTGCGGCGTTCGGTGTCTCTGACCCCTCCGATGAGCGGCGGATCTAACCAGCCTCTAGGGCACGGATGGCTCTCTCAGGAGGACCTGCGTCCCCGCGGGCCGGCCCCCGACCACGCCCCCATCTCTCCTCAGAGCAGCGTGGCGTCCTCGGGCAGCGGAGGCAGCGAGCACCTGGAGGAACACGCCGCTGTCCGAAGTACATTCCATGAGGAGGGCAGCGGGATGAGGGGTGAGCCACAGAAGTGTTTATGTAGACTGTTTTTTATGACAAGTAAACAAATAATTAATTGGTCTAATTAGTCATGATGAGCCCAGGGCTTTAAGAACTAGGTCACTTACAAGAAAAATTAACCCGCATTACTTTTCATCTGGAACAATGTGATGTCCCTCTCAGATGTGCCAGCATGGCTGAAGAGTCTCCGTCTACACAAGTACGCTGGACTCTTCTCCACCATGACCTATGATGAGATGATGTCGCTGACGGAGCAGCAGCTGGAAGCTCAGGTTGGTGTTTTAATTCGGCTGAAAAAATGACTTTTTTACTCAATAGTTTTGTCTTGTATCCCAGTATAAATAATTAAACATATGTAAAATAAGATACATTTAATTTAAGATATTTTTCAAGATGTTTTTACAAGCTAATGTAAGATAATAAGTCTTGTATTTAGAGAAATCAATTCAAAATTTGAGGCTTTTGTGATTAAAACATGGGAAAAAAACATTTGCACATTAAACATTCATTCTCTTTTGTATTACATTTATATTTCTCACCCCATTGACACCCCATTTTTAATCAGTTCGAAAAGATATATTAGCCAAAAATTAAGAATTTGTTCCCATGACTTATTTATTTGTTCCCTCATTTTAGGTAAATTGTACCTATGATTTAATTGAATTAAAACAAGGAAACTAATTAGTAAATCATGGCAGAGATTTAGTGAAAACGAGAGTATGAATTAATAAAACATAACAGGTGACACACTAGGTGACACTTTATTTTACACTGTCCTTGTTGCACGTTACATGTACTTACTATTATAACAACAATAAATTATGCATAATTACATGCAAGTAATTGCATGCTAAGTAGATGTAGTTAATTAATATTACTCAGTACTTAAAATGATTAAAGCAAGTAACATTGACAGAGAGGGTCTAGCATGTACAAGATACAGACATGCTCATGTGAGAGTTTGAGCCAATCAAAAGACTCAATTACTCAATGGCTCTTCTAGCCATTTATGTGATGCAGGGGTTGAAAATCAATTATAATGTCTTGATTTAGCTAGTTTGCTAACAACATTTAGGTCCAAATACTTTGTGCCTACAACTAGGTGTAGCCTGCTGTATTTCTGACACCGCTACAGGTAATTTCTGACAAATGACATGTAAATTTGGTGGCCATTACTTGTGGAATAATGCATACAGGGCCTCATTGGAAAGGTTAATTTTTATGGCAATTTGTGTTTTTATGTGTGAAATGTGGCTATTATTTTAGGGGTATCGTATATATTGTCTCCATCATGTATGTACATATATAGAGTTACACATTTTATATATTGTAGCAGCTTTGGATAGAATGAGATCTGTTGTTATGTCATATAGCATGTCAGATTTAGTTTTAAATCTTGTTTTTCTCTGATACAGCAAGTCACCAAAGGGGCACGGCACAAGATCATCATCAGTATTCAGAAGCTGAAAGACAGACAAAACATGCTGCGCTGTTTGGAGAAGGTCAGAGCCTCTCTTTCCTCATCTCAGTTTATTCCAACCCATAGTCTTTGTTTTTGTGAACAGTCCTATTAAACTTTACATTTGCAGTCATTCATACTGCGGATACTTTTTTTCACAGTTTCAGATTTGGGTTTGAACCTTCAACCTTTCAGTTTCCAGCCTTTGAAGCCCAAACCTCTGCCATTATCATTTTCACATGCAATTTGTATGTGTGTTAATTATTAAATGTCATCTATTTAATTCAAGGACGCAATATTTGAAACAAGAAGACAGGAAGGAGCCAGATATCTAATTTCAGAGCAACCTTTCCATCTCGATGCATTTGTAGCATCAGAAATCAGACACCTCCTCCTGATAGTTGTATCCATTTAAAGTTTTAATGTCCTGCATGTGTCGGCCCTGTTAAGAGTCGCACCGTGCGACGGGGAAACAAACATGCTCGTATTTTTGGTAGACCTTTATTTTGTCCTCACATGTCATTTTCCGCCTCATTACATGTCTGAAATATCCCGACACCTGACAGTTGCCCGTATTGAATTTATGGAAGCGTCCAAAATAATGCTGCACCGCAACCTTGAATATAACAGCTATGCTCGCATCCATTCATTTGTCATCTCTCTCTCTTTCAGGACATTTTGGAGGGAGGGAATCTACGTGCTCCTTTGCAGGAGCTCCACCAGATCATCCAGACGCCCATTAAAGCCTGCAGCACAGAGGAGTCTTCACAGCGCCACCTGCTGAGCGCAGAGGGGAAGAGCAGCATCGCCAGTTCCCACCTGGGCGGAGGAGAGACGGAGGGCAGCTCCACGGTCATAGCCGAGGGAGACATCCCCGCTCAGTTCACTCGCGTCATGGGCAAAGGTTCATACGTAGTTCTTCCCGTCATCTAAGAATCATTTGAGGCTTTTAGGAATGTTTAGGTCACCACTTTCCATTTACGGACAGAAAAATGGGTCAGAAGATGTCAGACAGAGATCGTGTAATTTACTTCCCTCAGCTCTTGCTGAGTTTTCCACAACTATATGAGATTGAAAGTGATACTGAACTAATATATTTTGGCATTGTGTAAGAAGTTTTTTTTAATAAATACTGTATGTGACTTTAACTCTTTCTTTCTGTTTTTGTGACAGTTTGCACACAGCTCCTCGTCTCCGGGTCAGATGAGGAGAACATTAGTTCCTACCTACAGCTTATTGATAAGTGCCTAATCCATGAGGTGAGTGTTCATCAACTTGAAGTATCCTTTAATTCATTTCTTAACATGAAGGTTCTTATTGTGAAAAATTCATCCACTTTTTATAATTCCCATTGGATTCAATCATGTCCTTTACTTTCATGTCCTTTCATGTCCTTTTCCACTCAAATAATGGAAGTAAAATGGTTAGTGAACCAGTGTTGTTATTGTTAACCAAAACTAAAACTATTTAAAATAATTTTTCGGTAATTAAAGTAAAGCTGAAATAACTTAAACGAAAATTAGAAATGTTGCCTTGGCAGCCAACTGTCACAAGTATAAGTCAAAACATCAAAATTACTAAAACAAAAGCATAAATAAAACTAAATGGAAATATTAAAAACGAAAGCACGAGAAAAAAAATAATATAAAAATTAAAAACAAAAACTGATAATATAAAAATAAAATATAATTCAAAATATTAATAAAAACTATAATATTATATATATACAGTATATACAATATATATATAAAGAGCGTCTCTGAGAAATTAGACTTAAATTCACTAAACATTCATTTGATTTCATGACGTTTAAGGCATTTGTTAGGTGCTTTTATCCAAATCAAAGTACAAAAAGTGTTTTAGTTTCTCATGTGAGACTGTTGAGGTCAGCAGATGGCGAGCATACAGTTCCCTTTTCTGGTTTTTATTATCCTTATTATTGAAACTTCTGAACAAATTACACACTAAATTTAAGAATAAGCAGACATAGTCCCATTAGGCACAGTTCTGGAGTGATCAGTTATGAGGTGTGAAGTATGTTGAGCTGGAATGGAAATCCTGATTCTCTCACTGCTCTGTTGTCTCCCTCCTCTCACAGGCCTTCACAGAGACGCAGAAGAAGAGGTTGTTGTCTTGGAAGCAGCAGGTGCAGGTGCAGTTCCGGTCAATTTCACGGAAAACTCTCCTGGACCTAACAGGACAGAGAAGAAGGTAAAGTGGATTTTGGAGGTCATGGTTAGAACCAAAGCACAATTTAACCTTGTTCTGTTTAGATTCTGTAGAGGTTCCCATGATGAGGCTATGATGCTATAAATGTAATTCCAAAATTACATAATATTTGTTAACATGTTGCTCTGCTTTTAAACCCTTGGGTCGATATTATTGAAGAGTTAACCCTCTGTTTTCACATTCACATTCACCTTTCAAAAAATCCATTGTTATCCATTAGATTCTATTTGTGGTTAGTTTGACATCAACCAAACATGTTGAAAACATGCATGTAAAATACAAATAAAAAAATGGTGCTTCTACATCTATCAGAGAATTTTAGCTTGTCAAAATCTAGTGCATTTATTGGTGTTTAAATGCCTGCCTTAGACACTATGGAGGACTTTTAAAACGTGGTGGAAATTATCAATTTTTATAAAATCAGGAAAACTCACAAAGTATCAACTTGATATCAAACATTTCTTGAAAACAGTAATATTCTTCAAATTATTATATGACATTTTGGAGTACTTGATTTTGATTGGTCAATATTGGTACTTTTTGTGAAAACCAGAAATCTATCACTCTATAGTCTTTTCACCTAAAAAATGATTTTGTCAATTTAATTTGGTAGTTAGATGTGCATTAAGTGGTATAATGTGCAGTCAGATAATCATTATTTCAAAATAAATTGCTATTGTTAAAATGATATTTGACTGTACATTATTCTTCACATATTTCTAAATAATTGAGTAAAATTCAGTGGAAGTTATTCACTATGACAGCTGTCATCTGATTAGCAGACCAGTGTTTTCCGACAAAACCAGGTTTGTTGCTCAAGCTTTACCGAATTACGTCATGCAGTGGACTGAGAACAAACATTAGCCAATTTCTTTTTGAGGTTTACTCTGTCAGATACGTTGATTGATTTAGGGCAGAATTATTGCCATCTGTGTTTTTATTTATTGGACTAATATTTTAATGATGATCAGAAACCACAGACCACACAGATGTGTTTAGGACCATGAGTCACAGTTTGCCGTCACTCCCTACTGGATTACATCACGGCCTGAAAATAGAGCATATGATACTCAACAGGAATCTCCTATTTTATGCCACAGTATGAGCCATGACGAACTTCCACATCAGTGGTTCTCAAACTTTTTAACTTTAAAGTCCCCCATTGTGAAAGTCAATACAGAAAGGCCCTCCTACTGTTAGGGTTATGTTTGGTTGTGGTCCTAGTTTTCATTGTGTTTTCAGTTGGCCTGTTCCCCTGTGACCTAGTTTCCTGATTATGTCAATTTGTTCACCTGTGTCTTGTTAATTTACTCATTAGTCCCGCGTTTGGTTTAGTACTTATAGCCCTGCCTTTCCTCAGTTTCTTTGTCCTGTCTACGTTGTGTAAAGAGGTTGTGCTCTCTTATTTTTCAATGTGGATTTATTAAAGACTCATTTGAGTTCATTTGACTATCTGCCTCCTTCGAGCTTCTTCCCCCGGCAACCTGTGACACCTACACAGACTCGTTTTTTTACTGCTGTCAAAATCATACCAAAAACATGAGCTTGTTCTCAGCTTTTTAAAAGATACTAGGGCAGTCAAGTTTTTTAAAGAAAACATAATATGAGTAAATTTCTTTGAAAGGAATATACTGTGTGTGTGTGTGTGTGTGTGTGTGTGTGTATGAATTATTTGGGATGCATTATTTTATGTAAGGCATTAATATATATATATATATATATATATATATATATGTATATATAATCACATTATATAATGTATAAAATTATGTAATTAATTCTGCATATATATTATGCTGTATTATATTTCAATATATAAATAATACTTATTTGTTTAAAATAATAATACATTTGATTAAAAATTTTGAAGTTGCTTTCTCTTTCTGTAATAGCATCAGAGCATCTGAGTGGTATTTTTTGACACTGTCTTTTTTTTTTTTTTTTTTTCATTTCAGCAGTCGTTACGGTCAGTCCAACTCCCTCCCAACCACGGGATGCGTAGGCAGCGGCATTCCCACCCGGAGGAACCTGCGCCAGTATCAGATGCGGAGTTTGCCTGGTGTCAGACCCATCCTTTTGGGTACCACCGGCCTGTTCGGACCAACCCCCCGAAGCAGCAGCAGCACCCCTACCGGCCTGAAGCAGGGAAGACAGGTTTGTCATTTCACAAACATGCCTAGTGCCCTCACAGTGGCTTTCAGCAACACTGACCCCAAAGCCTAAATGACTCTATTACCACTTCAAACTGAAGGAAGCTCTAGTTTTTGAAGTGGATGGAGCTGGAGGCAATTTACAGCATTCCAGAAATCCTACATCACTGTTGAATGGAACAACTGAGGATTGGGTTTTGGAAGCACAGTGATAACCTGGCATTCTTGCGTGTCTGCTCAAACATTTTTCTAGGCACGCTTACAATGGGAGGAAGTTCCAACTGCCTCCCTGGTTCAGAGTCTGTGGACGGTGGGGTTAGGTGCGCGAAACAGCCGATGAGTCATATGTGGGGAGAAGTGCGACTGGAGGGAGGAGAGAGAGAGGGGAGGGGAGAGAAGAAGAGGAGAGAAAGTAAGAGAGAGTGAGAGAGAGGGAGCTAGTCAGAGGTAGTGAGAACAGTGCACAGGCATTTCCTGTTTTTCCCTGCTCCTCTGTACGGGAGGGCCAGGAAAGGGGGAGAGGGAGTCAAATGAAGGGACTGAGAGAGTGAATGAAAGTCGGATACGCAGGTTAGAAGAACTTATTCACATCAGATCACTACATGTATGGATGAATCGTACTAAATGATCAGTTACATGTCCGAGTGATACATCACCCTAAAATAAAAAAAACATCAATTGAAAATATTGCCCCTGGCCCAAATTTCTCATTACCATAATGCAAAATAAATGTATGTGTATGTATGTGTATGACATACATTTAAAAAAATAAATAAAATTGTATTACAGTAATAAATCACTTGCACAGTTACACAATTGTTGTAAGTAATTTATGCATATAAAGTAAAAAAAAAATATTGTATTACAAATAATGAGAATAATGGGAATTACAAAACAGTAATGTAAACTGTTGAAGCAGATTACAGTAAATATTCTTAATTGTCATAAAGATAATGTTACAGTGCCAAAAAAGAACCCGTAGTGGTACAAAAATATAATAAAATTAAATTAAATGTAAAAATATAAAAATAAAATAAAAAATCTAATTTTATTATGGTGAAATGTGACATGGACATGTTTTAGTTAGATTCATTTGTATATAGAAGAGTTTTATAGAAGAAATGTCATACGTTTAACACTGAATGAATGAGAAAGGATGTGTTTTCATTACTAGTCATTTAATATTTAGAACAATACAAGGCTTCATAATCAGGTGAAACTGTTTTTCATGTATTATCCATTAGTTTAATGAACATGAGCACAGATTATAGTATGATGTGATTGTAATTTGGCTGGCCTGTATGTTTTTGTGGTAGGGTTTGTGGTTTGCCAATCCAGGGGGCAGTAACAGCATGCCCAGCCGCACTCACAGCTCAGTTCAGAGGACTCGATCTCTACCCGTCCACACCAACCCACACACCATGGCCATGTTCCAGCAAACAGGTAAGAGGCAAGAACTCAAACACACTGATCATGTGTGGCTCACAGTCTGCTCAGGCAAAGCACAAAACCCAACAGAAACCCAACACAAAAACCCCCAGATGACTTAAAAGGGGCGACATTTTGAAAAAAAAAATTCCTTACAATTAAGGAGCTTGAGGGTAAAAATGCTTGTTAATGACCTTGAACTTTGTCTCTTCAATTGGACAGTGTTTATTTATTTATTGCTGTGCATGAAAATCAGTAATAAATGTTTGAGTGTGCAGTTCATTGTGCTGCATTGAAAAATATTTGTAAATGCACATTTTTTCCTAAACTAGACTTTTGTACTAACCACCATATAAAAACATTTCCCTTTAAACCATCTTAGAATAGAAAATGTCATCAAAAAACTAAAAAAATTAAATAAAATGAGACAAAAAGATTTTTTTATCTGTTATAATGTTTTTATCTTGTTTTTTATACTGTATATATATATATATATATATATATTTATATATTTTATATATTTATTTTTATTAATATATAATAATATTCAAAATTATGCATTATAAAGAAAATAATAATAGTATTAATAATTATAAAATATATATTTTTGATAAACCTTTGTGGTCTGGATATCTGAAGTGTGAGGACAGCTTTTCCTGATTATTTTGCATTATAAAGATTTGCACTTTCGTTCAGCATGTTGATACCTGATTATAAGTATATTTCTCGGGTAAAATAAAACACTAATGAAGCTTAGAAAATGACTTTTGTCAAAAAAAAAAAAAAAAGAGAAAAGAAACAAAATATTTCTTAGTGGTCAGACAGACAGATTTCTGACTTGAAAGAGTGTCACACATTTAAAGCAAATCTTTTCCGGCTTCTCTGTGCTGTGTGCTCCACTGACACACATTCAGAGCAGTCAGATGTTCCTCTCTGTCTGTGGCTTCACGCTGACTGCAGCTGAAACTCACTTCCTTTAGTTTGCTCCGTTCTCATGGATTTACAAAAAATACTCAACCCCTTTCGGAGAAGAAAGAGGGGCTGTGCACAAGAGTGTGTACAGTGTTTTTTGTGCTAGGTTGCGTGTTACAATGACTTTCTTTGTGCAGCACGTCTGCCGCTTTCTTCTCCGACTCGTTCCCCCTTGTATTCTCATTGCCACCCATCTGAATGTGTTCACATTAACGCCTTGATTAATTCAACGGCAACAAAGAGGGAGCACTGTGAGAGAGAGACTTGACGGGCCTTACAGGATTTGCTGCTTAAAAATAGCAGGTTGTCTGTTCCGTCCAGCCCGTGGTTGCCTAACTCAGCTCTTCATTCCCACAAGGGATTTTCAAAGGCCCGTTTGCTGTTGACTCAGCTAAAGACCAGCAGAGTTAGGGCCGGCCCAGCCCAAGCAGCGCTGCAGGAGCCTTGAGCAGTCAGACTCTGCCCCACTGAGACTGAAGCTACTCTTTAGAACAGAGCTCACACTGTAGCCCAGTGCACTAATGAGGGAACTATAAACACGATCGGTTCACAATCAGTTCAGTGCAATTTGCAAGCATAATGGCTGTGAATTTTGAAAATTGAGTTCGCAGTTTTGAGCTATTGATCAATTGTAGTATAATGACTAGGATGTTAATGAGACGCTCTGTGAGGTTTGAAATGAATCTTTGTTTGCCTTTTTCTCTTGCTGGTCAAGTTCTTAGGGGGTTAATGGTCAAAAGAGGATGAAATTGAGCTAGTAACTGTTAAGGTTAATGGTTTAAACCAAGCAAGGGTGATCTGTATCTATTTTGCTTCTGAGAAAAACACTTAACCCCTGATTGCTCCAAGAGAATGCTTCATTTAAAGGAATAGTCACCACAAAATGAAAATTTACTTTCAATTTATTTTAGGCCATCCAAGATGAAGATGTGTTAGTTTGTTCTTCTGAACAGATTTGGAGAAATTTAGCATTACATCACCAATGGATCCTCTGCAGTGAATGGGTGCTGTCAAATAAAGGTCTTAATGGTGGATTTTTTTTTTTTTTTTTTTTACTCACACACAGCTTTAACTTCACAAGACATTAGTTGATGGACTGGAGTGGTGTGGATTACTTGTGGATTATTGTGATGTTTTTATCAGCTGTTTGGACTCTCATTCTGACGGCACCCATTCACTGCAGAGGATCCATTGGTGAGCAAGTGATGTAATGCTACATTTCTCCAAATCTGTTCTCATGAAGAAACAAACTCATCTACATCTTGGATGACCTGAACGGGAGTAAAGTTTTAGCAAATTTCAGTTTTTGGGTAAACTATCTGATAAAAAGATAAATCATAGATCCAGGTTCAAATCTGGCTTGCATTTTGTGCTGTTTCCATTTACTGATTTGCTGTTGTTATCTACTGTTTCTGTCCTAAACATGAGGCAACCACAAATAACCACTTTCTTTCTTTGTTTGGTATATCAAGACATCAGTCAGTGTCATGTAGCCCTCACTTGGCTTGTTATGTGTTGTGTATTGTCAAAACTTGTTGAAGTTGACTCAGTTTGTTTGTCATTTTGTAGATTTACAGGTGCCTGTGACTGAGCCTGACATCAATAACCGTTTGGAGTCTCTGTGTCTCAGCATGACTGAACACGCTCTGGGAGGTATGTGTCCACTTCTTGCTTAGTTTATAAATACTGCACTTAAAGGATTAGTTCACCCAAAAATGAAAATGGCATCAACTTAAGTTTGGAGTCAGATTTTTATTTTTTATTTTTTTTGAAGGAAATTAACATTTCTATTCAGGAGGGTTGCATTAAATTGGTCAAAAGTTACAGTAAAGACATTTAAAGTACTTTGTATTTGAAGTGTTTTGAACTTTCTATTCATCAAAGAATCACATCGCATTTTCCACAAAAATACTAAGCAGCACAACTGTTTTAAACATTGATAATAATTAGAAATGTTTCTTGAGCACCAAATAGCATTTCAGAATTATTTCTGAAGGATAATGTGACACTGAAGAATAGAGTAATACCTGCTGAAAATTCAGCTTTGCCTTCACAGGAATAAGTTGCATTTTAATATTTCTTACAATAAAACAACAGTTGTTTTAAACCGTAATATTTCACAATATTACTGTTTTACAGTTTTAGTTTTATTTTTTATCAAATAAATGCACCCTTGGCAAGCATAAGAAACTTCTTTCAAAAACTTATTTTTTTGCCACATTATGTAAAGATATTAACACGTCGATCGCTGAAAAGAGAAACTACTTGTCTAGTAGTAGTTAAGCTGTCTGTCACTGTTATTTAAAGATATTTACACGTTTTAATATCTGAATACTCAGTACTCGTCTTTTGTACGAGCTGATGAATAAGGATGTTTTTAGGATTGCATAATGTTTGTTTATCAATCTGTGCGACAAAGTCCTCTGATTTTATCCCCTCTCCATGAGAACGGAATTTGAGGAAATGGTTTGGATCTATGCTGACCATGTCAGGATCATGAAGCCCCCACAGGACAGTTTCTGTTAGCAGCATCCCGTCCGACACTCATTCAAAAGGTCAAAAAGCCTTTTGAAGTCTTTTGTTTTCCTTTGAAAATGTTCAAGGGAAGACATTTTTTTCTTCTCCACAACATTTTAATTGAACTTTTTGGGGTGTTTCTTTGGTGGGAGCTTTAGACGATGCTTCAGACACAACAATCTTCAAAAGAGAAAATATTGTGACTATGAGTTTCAGACAAAAAGGAGCGTTACTTTGTATCCACACGTCGCGGGATCAATGCAGTGAGCATTCCCATGTGAAGTGGAGGTTTTCTTTGCATAAAGAGTGTTTTTTCTCTCAGGGCTGACACAGAGGCTTTCAGTGCAGTGGGCTCGGCACTGGACAAGCACAGCTTTGTGTTGGGGGAGTGCAGGGAGACAGACAGGAGAGAGGCAGGCAGACAGGCTGAATCAGAGAGACGGGCAGAAGCAGTGGGCAGCTCTGCGGTGAGCTCAGGAATGCCCCGCTCGCTCCACAGCTGCCAACAGAGCTCGTAGTGTTCTTGTGGCAGCGTACCCCTAGACGTTCCCCCCTCGGGACCTCCACCTCCTCTGGTCAGCAGCCTGCCTGGGAATTTTGTGTGCCCTCATTACGCAAAATGAGACAGCTTGCTCTGTGAAACTGTACGGTCGGGAAGTCCAATTCATTTTAAATGAACCAGAAGCAAAAAAAAAAAAAAAACACGATTCATTGAGTTTTTTTGAGTCACTCAGAGCCTTCCCAGAAGTCTTGTGCAATATTTTCTAATAAGTTATATAAGTTACACTACCATTCATAAGTTTAGGGTCAGAAAATGTTGGTTTGTTTCGTTTTTGTTTTGAAACAAATTCATACTTTTATTTAATGAATTACTTTTTTTCAAGGACGCATTGTGCTTAATATTTTCTAGTAATACAAGTTTTTTTTTTTTTGTTAGTTTTGAAAAATTAACACTTTTATTCAGCTGGGATAATTGCTTGATATTTTCATTTTAATATTTTAAATATTGTAAAGTTACAGTACTTTTCAAAGGTTTCAACTCAGTACTTATTTTTTTAAAGAAATTAATACATTTGTTCAGCAAGGGTGCATTAAATTGATAAAAAATGACAACTGTTTTCTATGGAAGCCTGTTTTCACCACTGAAAAAAAGGTAATTGTGACTTTTTGTGTCACAATTCTGACTTTTTACTCAGAATTGCGTGATATAAACTCCCAATTGCAGGTTCTAAAGTCAGAATCACGAGACATAAACTTGCAATTGTGAGAAATAAAGTCCAATTCTGAGGAGAAAAAACACTATGTTCTCAGAATTACAAGTTTATATCTAACAGTTCTGACTTAATAACTCACAATTGCGCAATTCTGAAGTCAATAAACTTGCAATTCTGTGAAAAAGCCATAATTGGCAATTTGTATCACAATTCTGATTTAAGAATTGTGAGATATAAACTTAAAATTGCAAGAAAAAAATTGAGAATTCTGAGAAGTTACCTTTTTTTATTATTATTTTGTTCAGTGGCAGAAATGGGCTTCCATAGTTTTCAACATTGATAATAATAAGAAATGCTTATTAAGCACCAAATCAGCATATTAGAATGATTTCTGAAGGATCATGTGACACTGAAGACTAGTAATGATGCTGAAAATTCAGCTTTGATATCACAGGAATAAATTGGATTTTATAATATATTCAAATAGAAAACTGTTTTCTTAAATAGTACACACAAAAATAGTCTTAAATAGTTTCACAATATTACTGTTCTATTTTTGATCACATAAATCCAGCCTTGGTCAGCATAAGAGATTTTAAAAAACATCACAAATCTTACCGACCCAAACTTTTGACAGTGGTGCACGTGTGAAAGAATAGATGACAAAATGTTCATTTTTGGGTGAAAGGTTCCCGAAGTGTTCCAGAGTTGCACTTGATTGTGTCGATGTCACAATGTCACTTGTTTCCATAGATGGTGTTGATCGAACTTCAACCATCTGAGAGAAGAAAAGAGGGAGCACAGGGAGACGGCATGCCTGGCAGCAGGGTGAAGGGTCATCACGAGGTCACGAGACCCTCTGCCTATAACCCCCCCCACCTGCTCACCTACCAATGCCAAATAGCCAAAAGGAGAGGTGGGGCGTGGTCTACACAGTGCCATTCACCATTTTCTGAAAGGCTTAACACAAGCAAGTTCTGTCACCTTGACTACTTCAGCGTGTTTACATTCGAGTTTGGGAGAAAATCACATCTTCAACACTTCCTTAGAAGAACGCCGCAAAGGGTCTACGTGTCGACAGGCCATTAGAGAGGGTCCGTAACGCAACGAAGACAACTCAAAGCGTTCAGGTGGCTGTCTGGGACGTCATGAAATCCAAACCAACCAGCAGACGAAACCAGATCGTGACGTAGTTGCAGATTGGATTTCTGTGCCTCTGTGCAGATGCTAAAAATATTACGTTATAGCATGTTTACACGTAATACTGTCAAGAAAATCAGAAGTCATTTTTTTCAGGTGCGAGCGTTGTCAAAATCTGAGGATGGTGTACAGCTTTAGGCTCCTAAATGGCTTCTTAGTTTACAATTGTGTTTGTATGTACTGTTTTGTTGTTCTAGTTTTCGTTTGTGCCAGCAGGAAAGCTGATTTACAACACTACAATGACAGTCAGAGCTACGGATGGTACTCGGAAGAAAGAGAGGGAATGTGAGAGCAGCGATGGGAAAGGAAACAGGAAGTGATGTCAGTGGAAGGGTCTGTAGAGGGAGCGAGGAATGTCGTACATGGATTCTGACGTAAGGAACAGTCGAGGGAGATCAGGAGGTCAGAGGAGTGGAATATAGCAGAAATGCCAGCAAATGCAAGTAGATGGAAAGGTCGAAGAGGAGCAGGTGAACATGGAGGTCAGAGGTGAGGTGCGCAGATCCAGACAGAATATGCAGATATATATATATATATAGTAATATTTTTTTAAAAATATCTATTATTTTTTTATTTGAATATAATTTTTTTATATTTTATTTATATTTTAATAAATTAAAATATAAATAAAATATTAAAAATATATTTAAATAAAATTAAAATTAAATTAAATAAATTGAAAAAAAATGTATATGTTAACTATTTTTAGTGGAGAATTTGTGGTAAACATGGCAAAATGTGTTAGACATTTTATTTGTGTCTGAAAGGATAAACATGCTTGGGAGACGTGCACAACTTCATGAATGATGTTCGTTCAGATACACAAATATTTTTTTATGCATGGTTTTTTTTTTTTAATCTGTAAATGCACAGCCGTAGATTGCTCGTTTAGTGATTTTGGGAAGATTGCAGGTGTCGTATGGATGTTTTCAGCTGGTTTCTGTGTATTTGGGATATCACATGCGTGGTACACTGTGTCAGTAGACTGTTGGAGAAACAGGGAGAAATATACAGTTTGTCACATGAGGAAAAAACACTAATGCACCAGTTTCTAGTACAGAGCGCCGTCATGTGGTGAAACTGTGCAATAGTTACTAATAAGTGAGGCTAGAGTCTTTTTTTTTTTTTTACAATATTGTCTTAATATCAGCCATTAGTTAATCATGCCAGGTATAAAAAGTAGAACGTTTACAATAAGAAATGAGCTTTTAGTTTTGGACTCTTACAAGTGAAGATCTGATTTTCTGCATGGGAAGGGTCTGAAAGGTTTTTTTTTTGCTTTAATTGTTTTAATCCGGGACATTAAAGTCCCTTTATGAGGGTGTTCAGTGATTGTTAATGTATCTTATTTAGAGTTTTTCCTATAATAACTTTGCTTTTCCTGCCCTTGGTGCTGTGAATCCTTGCTGAAACCATCAAAAGTGAATTTGCAATAATGTGCAATAGACTCTTCATCAGCAACATGGTGTGAATCATAGGGCTGAGGGGGAACTGGGGGTCCCGGAAAGAGGAACTGAACTAACAAACTCCGCCCTCTCCTCCAAATCTCCCACAATTCCCATATTCGCCGGCCTACAACTTGACGTACCTACCCACACCTCAAGTGTTTTATGCTTTTTGGCTCATCCAAAGAAACCAGTCATGATTAAACGGACAGTAAAGAGGCACTTTCACATCCGACGCGGTTCAAGCTGCCTAAAAGAAAGAATGTTGACTATGCAGTGTGTCGGCTTGGTGCCTCCAAACTAGTGCTTTTAAAGTGCATGAAATGCCTTAAACAGAATGGTAGCCGGTGTTTTACAAGCATGTTAGCAAACCATCATGTGGCATCTTGTGCATCTTGTTTCTAGAGGTGCATATATTAGTGTGTATTAAGCCACTCATCACTGCCATTTGAAAACAATTAGCAGATTCAAATGATTATTTATTCTTTTCTATTATTGATGCAGAGGTTATTGTATTCATTAGATGTATTATTTAAGATATCTTGTGTATTAACTTTTTTGCTATGGCTGGTAACCATAAGTACATCTCAAATAACAACCTAGTTATTTTTTGACGTTTTGTTTTCCCAATTTGCATTCTTTATCTAAAAAAAAACGTACCTGATAGTCAAAAGACATATCAGTTTTTTGTTATGTTGTTTTAATATTGCTGTTTTACTTTCTTTCTTGTATCTATAAATGCTTATATTTTGCTAACTCTGCCCGGATTGTGTATTTTAAATTTTAAGGATTTTTTTTTTATATGTATTGTCACACGTTGTAAACAGAGAGCCAGTTTTTTTTGTTTGTTTTTTTTTTTTTTTTGTTTTGTTTTTTTAGATTTCGCTGTTATTCTGTTGCTGTTTTTCACCTCAGCTGTTACGGTGTTTGATGCTAAATACTTACGGCGTAGCGTCATTGCGTAGTTCTTTACGAAGAATGCTGCTCAGTGCTCGCTTGTGACTGGATAAAGAAGAACGATGCGTATTCAGCTCTGGTTTGTTTAATGTTTTTCAGATTCGTTCCCTCATTGCGAACAAGTTTGTTTTTGTCCAAATGTGCTCGACTGCAAACATGCAGCAAAATACAATGCTGTAACAGTGTTAACATTTACATGTTGCCTTGGTATTCCGAAAAATAAAAATAAAACTAGCGTTTTAGCGTTGACGATATTTTTTTCGTTACATTGTTTTGTAAAAGGTTTTGCGCATTAGCATATCAGAACTCTGATGCTGATCGATTTTATTTTTATTAGATTTGTTTTTTTCCCTCTATTCTGAAGGGTCTTGCTTTACTACGCTCTTTGATTTTTGTTTTTTTATTTTATTTTATTTTTTTGTGTTATTTTCAAGAGCCGATGTCCTGTATTGACTGCAGGCTGACGTACATATACATATATAAAATATATATTTTAAAAGAATCTTATGTTTATGAAACGATAAAACCAAATAAAAACCGCGAAAAAAAAATAAAACATGAAAAAAAAATTAATTTATATTTTAGAGATGCATGCAAGAGGCTGGGAAGTCATATCTAGAATAACAAATGGCAGTGCCTTTTTTTGTATTCAGACATTTACCCCAAATGTAAATGATTTTATATGGCTCTAAAATATAGAGATAAGCAAGACGCATTGATGGTCAAAACTTCAAATCATACAAAGTTCATACGAGCTGATTCTGATGGGTTTGCTCGGAAGGAGCGTGCTGGTAGTTCATGGCAATCTGTATGCTTTAGGTACTTCAGTGCTGTTATGAAGTTATGATTATATCTGTCTGTACAACACAGAGATGTGTATATATTTTTGTTTGTATGTGTGCGAGTGTGACACTGTGTATCCAGGTGAGAAACTGGATTGTCTTGTAATTTTTGTACATATACTTTCTTAGTTGCATCATAACATGGATGGTTTCATCAGAGGCTGTTTTTCCACTTCCTGTTAACCATGAGGCGTCACAGCTCGTGTTACGTCTCTCTGCTCATCTTAGTGCAGGTTTTAAACATCTTAACTGAAATAAACATGACTTTAGTCAATAAAGAGAGGGATTCTGTAATCTCTTTCCCTCTTTGGTTCGTGGCCTTGTGAGTGTGTTTTTGTGCGTTAATGGGAGATTATACTGTTTGTGTGTGTGTGTGTGTCTGTGATGTTCTGTCCACCAACTGAATGTGTTTTTGTCTGTTTCATTGGGTCTGTGTTAAATGCTTGACATCTTTGTAATAACCACAGACGAAAAGTATTAAAGAGTAACTTTTGAAAAGGATGCTGTGTGTTTCTTTCATTTTCAAAGCAGCTGTTGAATGAAATGGAGGAAGTTTTGCTCACATATTCAGGGAACTGACCACGAGTTTGTGAGGAATTTACTGCCTCCTCTCGGCTTTAACCAATCAGAGAGCTTGAGACACATTTTTATTGCCAAGAGGCAGGGCTTTCTGTAAAAAAAAAAAAAAAAAAAAAAAAAGAGAGAGAAATGCTGAGTCACTCTCAACTCAGTTTTATGAACTCATTTATGACGAGCCAATGAAAGTGTCACATAGATGGGCAGTGTTGTTCATGGAAAATATGGGAAAGAATTGGGAAGTGATTTTTTTTTTTTTTTGGAAGTGAAATAAAGATCATTAAAAAGTAGGATTTCACCATGAAAATGTTTGTACAAAAAAAAAACTAATTGGGATTCTGCTGCCTGACTAAACTACTTTCAAGGTTGAAGAAAACATCACGCTTAAAGAAAGGAAAGATTTTTTTCACATTTATTTATTATGCAGTAATTTCACAATATGTACATTTTCCCTCCTCAGATTTCAATATTTCATTCAAGAAAAAAAAAAAAAAAAAAAACATTTAACTAGTGTCTTACAATAACAAGAATGAGATTTTTTTTAAACATTACAATAATGAGAATTTGTTTTTCTTTTAGATTTGAGGTAAAATATGACATTTGTGTGATCCACCCTTTAATGTTTCTTGTCTTTTGCTTATTAACCCCCCCAAAAAAAAAAAAAAAAATTTAAAAAAAAAAACTTTAAAAAATAACAAGAACATGTATATATTTTACATAAGATTGTTTATTATTTTAAGCTGAAAATGATGATGAACATCAATAGTAAAGAATTTGAAAGGCTCTTTGAATCTTTTGTTTAAAGAAGGCCACATGAATAACACAGTTGTTAATATCAAGTGCTCGTTTTCTTAATGAATCCACTGATATGACGTGATTCTGACATTAAACATCTCAGATACCATCTGGCTCAAGAGTTTCATCTGAACTCATGAATGCAGAACATCACTCAAACAATGTTTCATAATTTAAAAAAAAAAAAGTCACTACACAGGCAATACAACAGTATCAGTAAATCCACAGTATCTGGCGTTTTTGAGGTTAATATAATTTTCTACAATGATACATATATATATATATAGTTTAAATTGTAACTCAAAAACACATTGTACATACCCAAGGACAGGTAAACATGCGTCAGAGGAAATGTACAAAATATGATCTACAAATGTTGAGTCTTAAAATATCTTTTAGTTGGTTTCCATCTTTTTTAATCCTATTTTAATTACAAAGATCACATTTATCAGTACAGCTATGTTCTGTATTCTTCATACTGTAAGTGAATCCCACAATGTGCAAAATCAGATACTAAGTTGACCTCGCCTGCACCTTTCACCTTTGGTCTTTTTTTCTAACAAATAAAAGATGACATAAAAGAATGTAAACAACATCTATGGTCATACAGACAGGACATTCAGAAGGCTGGAGCTGGTTATCACTTCATCACAGAACATCCAACACATCAGACTCAACAGCTGATTTTAAACATAAAATAATAGTGTAGCACAAAACATGTAATTACAGTCAATAATGAGCTCAAATTAACACTTAAAGGGACAGTTCACCCAAAATGCAAATTCAGTCATCATTTACTCACCCTAATGGTTGTTTTTGTCCTTGAGATAATTTATTTGTGTGTATAAAAATTATATATATATATATTTTGTATATGTTAGTGCTATCAAATGATTAATCGCATCCAAAATAAAAGTTTTTGTTTACAGTAATATGTGTGTGTGTACTGTGTATATTTATTATGTATATATAAAAACACATACAGCATGTATTTTGAAAATATTTACATGTATTTGCATGTATATATTTATATTCATAAATTATATAATATATAAATATATTGAATATATAAACGTAACATATTTTTCTTAAATATACACATGCATGTGTGTGTATTTATATATACATAATTATACAGCATACACATATATTATGTAAAAAACTTTTATTTTGGATGTGATTAATCGCGATTAATTGTTTGACAGCACTATTTTTTTATTTTTTTATTTTTTTTTACACCGTACCCCTTCAGGTTATGGTACATGTGTCTTTTTGCTGTGAAATCTTTACATATTTCTTACATCTTTTCATATTTCTTACTGTAAATGTAAGAATGAATTTTATGTTGTTAGTAATATTTCAAGATAAACATACTGGACTGAACCAACAAAGGTTTACGTTATTATCCATACTTTTTTATGAGCCATAAAAGCCTGATGTATCAAATATCAAATAAAAACAAAAAGAACATGCAAACTTTTTTTGTCAACGAAGCTTGAATAAGTGGTTCCTTAAAAAAAATACAGATTATTTCAGGACTATACAGGACTATTATTTCATATGTCGGGGTTAAGGCAAACATGTTTGGACAGCATGAGGGTGAATAAATATGGGCACGTTTCATTTTTGAGTGAACTATCCTTTTAAGCAGATGATATTTTGGGTCTGGGCACAATTATTGACTGATGCACAGGACACATTATATTAAATATTACATTTTAAGACAGCACAGCCATAATACATTTTCAGCACTTAGTAAAACAACAATAAAACCAGTCTGGATTTATTCACTTATAAAAAGTGGTGCTTTGTAATACTATGTTTCTTTTTGGACATGTACTATTATAATACCATGATAATCTTTGAAGTACCTTGTAAATGTCAAGGTGTATGAATATTGGTAATCATTTAGTGGTTATATTCAGTACCTTGTTAGTACTTTTATGTAGTTAAAAACAGTAAAATTGAATACTCCGAATGACACGTACCTCCCTGTTCAGAAGCGTGAAAATAAAACTGCTTGGTTGCGTATCTCAAGCAGCTCAATTGCGTTTAATAGAGCGCAAATGTGGCCCAACCGGAAAGAGATGTAAACAAATTTCGGTGGGTTTGGTGCTTGTCAGTTTAGTGAGGTCAAATTGAGCTAATCTAGGATGTCCTTCAAAACACAATGCTTCCATGTAACAGTAATACCAACAGTCCCGTCAATAGAGGCTCCCACAGCTCTACTGACTAAACGTGCACAACACACACACACACACACACACACACACGATACAGAAGAGACGGTGTTACCGATGTGACCATCCCAGAGGCGGGTGGGACACTATGTTACACAGCAGCAGTGCCTCATCCTCGTCTTCGATCCAGGGACACGTTTGAGAAGAGGGCTGGTCAGAGTATTTTGACAGTGGAGAGCGAACGAACACGGACTCTCTCAGCTCCGGATCAGGGTCAGGAACTCGTCTCGTGTCTTGGGGTCCTCGCGGAAAACACCCAGCATGGTGCTGGTCACAGTCTTGCTGTTCATCTTCTGGACGCCTCGCATAACCATACACATGTGACTGGAGAACAGTAAATAAATCTTGAGGATTGGACATTCTTATTACATTGCAAAATAAAATAAAAGAAAGAAATGGATTGTTCATACTTGTTACATTATAAAATAAAATAAAATAAAATAAAATTTTACTTGTGACTGGAAAATAGTAAAGAATATTGAATATTGATATTTGGTCTTTCTTAGCATTACATTGTATATAAAATAAAATCTTGAGGATTGCTCATACTTATTAAATTATAAAATAAATTGTGAGGATTGATCATACTTTTTACATTGCAAAATAAAATATAAACAAAAAGAAAAAAAAAGAAAAGAAAAATCTTGAGGATTGTTCATAATTATTACATTATAAAATAAAAAATAATAATATAAAATAAAATATAAAATCTTGAGGATTGCTCATACTTATTACATTGTAAAAAAAATAGATTGTGAGGACTGTTCATACTTATTACACTGCAAAATAACATAAAATAACTTGAGGATTGTTCATACTAATTACATTATAAAATAAAATATAAACAAAAATAAATAAAAAAATATTGAGGATTGTTCATAATTATTACATTATAAAATAAAAAATAAAATAAAATATAAAATCTTGAGGAGTGCTAATACTTATTACATTGTAAAAAAAAAAAATAATAATAAATAAATAAATTGTGAGGACTGTTCATACTTATTACATTGTAAAATAAAATAAAATAAAAAAACTAAAATTTCACCTGTGACTGGAAAACAGTAAGGAAAAGGAATAAATCTTGATATTTGGTCTAAGTATTACAGTGTAAAATAAAATAAAATAAAACAAAACATGTATAAAAAACCACTTGTGATCAGATTTGGTCATTCTTGTCATTACAATGTAAATAAAAAGTTTACATACGTTGCTTCAACGACCACCCCGACACCAGCAGGCTGTAAAGCTTCAGTGATGGCGACCGCAATCTGTTTGGTTAGGCGCTCTTGAACTGAAATAAGACAAGCAGATAGACCAGAACTACTGAGAACATTTCAATGTCAAGTTATCAATGAAACAAATGAGGATTTTGAAGGAATATTATTACATGCTACTGTTTGTTTGAGGGAAAAAAAGACCATTACCTTGCAATCTCCTGCTGTATATCTCAACGATCCTGGTGCAAATCAAAAAATATAGTTAATAATTAAGCTAGATTTATACACAATATACCTTCATGATATGTGATGGTGGTTTGATAGGACTTTATTGCTATGGAATTTTAGTCGTTGGTGGTAATGATATAAAACCTGGGTCAGGAGTATATTTAGTAAAAATGTATATTTTATTCAAAAACACTAAATGTAAACTAACAATTAGCACACTTTCAGTTAAGACACTTGCTAACTGAAAATATTTAATTTAAGTTCTTAATAATATGTGTATTTATAGAAAATATATCAAGTTCATATAATAATTAAAATACACTACCATTCTGAAGTTTGGGGTCAGTAAAAATTTTTGGAAAGAAATTATTTTATTCAGCCAATTAATTCAATGAATTCAAGCTTACAGTAAAGACATTAATAGTGATACAAAAGATTCTTATTTAAAAATGCTATTCTTTTGAACTTTCTATTCATCAAAGAATGCTAAAAAAAAAGTATCACTGTTTCCAAAAAATATTAAGCAGCACAGCCGTTTTCAACATCGAGAAGAAATACGTAGTAAGAAATTCAGCTCTTCTATCACAGTGAAAATTTACATTTTAAAATGTATAAAAATATATAAAAAATATAAAAATGGTTATTTTAGATTGTAATAATATTTCACAATATTACTGTTTTTTTTTTTTTTTTTATAAAATAAATGCAGCCTTTTTGAGCATTTTTGAGATTTTTTTCAAAAACAGAAAATCTTACCAACTCCAAACTTTTAAATGGTAGTATATATATAATATTATATAATATATAATTTGTATTTAAAGTCATTTTTAATTAATCATATTTATTAAACTGCATGTGAATTTAAAACTCCAGAGTGGGGATATGGCAAACTAAATTTCATAAGAATCTCCTTAGATTATCATTCACATTCCATTTTTTTCATAGTATATTTATTAAACTATTCAATATTCATGAGAACAGAACAAACACAATAAATAATTTTCACTGCTGGGACATAATATCAAATATAACTTAATATTACACTCTGTGTTTCATGACTGATCATTTGATCGGCAGTGTTTCGCTGCACTACATGGCAACGATGACAACTAGAAGAGTCAGTCCCTTGTCATGACTACAGCCATAAAAAAATGAAACGGTAACAAATTTTAGAAATCAGAAATGCACCTGTGTGTGTGTGTGTGTGTGTGTGTGTGTGTGTGGTGTACTGCTGAGCAGAGGTGGAAAGAGTACGAAAATATTCTACTCAAGTAAAAGTACCATTACATTAATGAGATTTTACTTAAGTACAAGTAAAAGTACCAGTCTAAATATCTACTCAAGTAAAAGTAAAAAGTAGCTCATTTAAAATGTACTCAGAGTAAAAATTACTTTGTTACATTTTAACAGTGGGAGGGACGCAAAAATGGGATAGGCCATGGGTGTCAAACTCAGTTCCTGGAGGGCCACAGCCCTGCACAGTTTGGATATAACCCTAATTAAACACATCTGATCCAGCTAATCTAATCATTTAGGCTTATTTGAAAACTACATGCTATATGTGTTGGAGCAGGGTTGGAACTAGAGTCTGAAGGGCTGCAGCCCTCCAGGAACTGAGTTTGACACCCCTGGGATAGGCCTATAAATCTCAAACTAGTTGTTTTTAATTAAAGGAATCAGTTATTTAGAATAATAAGACATTTGGGCAGTTACCAGGCAAATTAAATCAGTATCAACAAAATTCATCTTTGCAATGCAGAGGAAACACAGAAGCTTCATCTGAAGTGGCATAGATGTATTTACACACTGTTTAATGCATGACATGAATGCACTTAGCCTGCAGTTACAAATGCAGAAATAATGTTTTGATAAATAAGACATAAAATGTTGAATTCTCGTTTGAAATTATAAAATAAATAAATAAATAAATAAATAAATAAATAAATAAAAAGATACTTTAAATGTGAAATTAAAACCACCAGTAGGTGTCAGCAAGTCACTGTTAATAAGTGAGTCATTGCGATTGAACCGAATCATTTAAACGGTTGATTCATTCAGGAACGAAACACTGTCATTGCTCAGAGACGCAAAACTGTGCTATGGTGGTTGTGTTTGGAATTATTTTTGTTGTCGAAATACAGCAAAAACAGGCAATATGGTGTCTAACACACAAGTCTCTTAATTAACTTCTTGTTTTTTGTAGTAAAAAATCTATATGTAATCATGCTGATTTTTGGAGAAAAAAACGGCACTCTTCATGTGATACTGATTTACTATATGAAATTATATAAATATATACATTTTCTGCCCCCCATTTCTTCAATTTTGAGATCATTCTAAATGCATTTTAATAGACCGAATGACGCAGTGAAAGAACGCACTCTAATCTACTAGACTTCACGGCACTCTGAAGGAGAGTTTTGTTTGGTTTTTGGCAAAATACTGATAATGTCAAATCGCACATCGTTAAAACAACAATTACGATATTATCACAGACGATATATATCGCACACCCTGCACCACTGTCTTTTTGGCTAATTTGTGCAAAACCTTTTGCTAAACTGTCAAAGCTTCATTTTAACCACCAATGCAACGATGCAAGTATTTACCTTACATCTACATGCTTGCGAAGGGGTGATGTTGAGATTTTATAAGCTGCTAGTTTGGTCTCCCTAGGCAAACACCGCTTACACTGCATAATAGAGCATAAATATGGCCAGGGGTTCACTTCATTTCCTTCGAGTTCAGCTTCAGCCGAAAACTACGGTGTTTGGTTTTCAGCTGGGTCTGCACCATAACGCCTGTCATGTCCATCTGCATCTTTCTTGTGATTTTAGCGCCAGTTTGTTCTCCTGCCCATTATTTACTGCAGTAGTTTCCAGGGAGCGATTTTTTTTACTCAGTAATTAATGTGTTTTAAAATGTAGTGAAGTACAATATTTCAAACAAAATATACTTAAGTAAAAGTAAAATTACAGATTTTAAAAATTACCTTAAAAAGTAGAAGTACACAAAAAAGCTACTCAATTACAGTAACGCGAGTAAATGTAATTCGTTACTTTCCACCTCTGCTGCTGAGAGCTATAGTACATGACTGCTGTTGTCATGTCTTCATTAGTAGAGTGCAGTGTTACGGCTGGTACATAGTGAAATGGCTAAGCCACAGGTATTGGGGTCAGATTGGATCAAGCTTCTCTTTGGCACTCACACATTGTGTCTAATCCTCTTACAGACACTTACACTCTCACTGCTTCAAACACACACACACAGGCATGTGCATCTTGATTTCACAGACAAACAACACCCCTGAGGGGAAAAGAGCCATTAATCCCCTTTACTCAAGCAAATGCTGCGGATTTTACTCAAAAAAAAAAAAAAAAAAAAATGCTGCTGCTTTGTGGCAGGATAAATTTGCACGCTCATGAAGGAATCCATTAAGATTCAATACTGCATCATAAAAACATAAATTCACCTCATTATATAGCCTAACAAAATCAAAAATTTATTTTAAAGGATTCTACAAAATAAAAAAAAAACTGCATTTATTTGATCACACATACAGTAAAATAGTAATATTGTCAAATACTATAATAATTTAAAATAATGACTAATACATTTTTTATTAATAAAAATGTATTAATTTCTTCCTTTAAAAAAAAAGAATACTGACCCCATATACAATTTTTAATTGGAAAAAAAATTAAAAATATGATTTAAAAAATGTTTCATTCATTGTGACATTCAGATAGACTGGGAAAAGATTGATTTAAGTATCCAGATACTTTTTGGGGCCACTGTTTGTGAAAAAACAAAAGATTATTGAAATAGGTTGCACTTTCATATGTATATGAGAAACCTGGGTGCATTTTGCCTACCTTGCTAATTTACTCAGTCCAAGAACCCTCTTGTTTGGAAGGTAACCTATATGCACCTGTGAAAAACACAACACATTAACTGACAACAGAAAGACAGAACAACTAAACATGAGAGTTATATGCACAACAATTTCACAACTAGTTTTCAACAAACTGGACACCTGCACTAGCAAGCTACATGGCATGAGAGCTGTGAAAATTTTAGTTTTAATTTAGATTTTGGCTTCCAATGATTACAAAAACATGATAACTGAAATAAAATGGTTATTGAGCTACACGCCTCATTAAAAGTCCAAACGCAATGTCCAAATCAGTCAAATCATGTAACGTGACTGTCATAATATGCAGTCTACTGCATAACATGCTTGATATTAAAAAAAGAAAAATACAAAACTGCAAAAAAAAAAAAAAAAAAAAAAAAAAAAAAAAAAGGCTTTCTGTGTGCGAAAAGAACAAGAAAAAAAAAAAAAAAAAAATCACTCACTGCTCTTGACTGAATAGCTATCCACCTTATTTTTACCGTAAGAGCGGGCGCAGCCATTTGAAAATTTTATGGGACTGCTTCCAGTGTCATTCGTTTCCAAGTTCCAACTATTTTTAGCAGTACAAATCAGCTTGTTTTGCTGCTTGATATTGCAAACTGGTGTGTCTTACCATATTATTTTAATGTTTTATCTTAATTATGAACATACTGGTTTGTAGTGCAAAGTTTTACCGTTTACTGCACTTTGTTATTCCTTCCATTATTTCCCTACAGCGGCTAATGAACCAGACGTCTCGCACATTCAAAGAAAACGGCTTACTTCTGCGTTGAAAAATAAGGTGGATAGTAGCTTTAAAAAGAATTAATGTACTGTATTATTTTGCATTTAATTATTCAGTTTCTGGAGTAGGCTATTAGCTGAGTAAATAATTAAATGCAAAATAATACAGTACATTAATTCTTTTTAAAGCTACTATCCACCTTATTTTTCAACGCAGAAGTAAGCCGTTTTCTTTGAATGTGCGAGACGTCTGGTTCATTAGCCGCTGTAGGGAAATAATTATTTATACACACACATACATACATATATATACATACATATATATATATATGTGTGTGTGTGTGTATAGTTGATGTATAGTTTGTTAGGATAGGACAATATATGTGACCACAAAACCTTTCTTAAGTGATAATTTTTTGAAATTGAGATTTATACATCATCTTAAAGCTGAATAAATAAACTTTCCATTGATGTATAGTTTGTTAGGATAGGACAATATTTGAATATCTGGCATCTGAGGGTGCAAAAAAATAAAAAAAATCGAGAAAATTGCCTTTAAAGTTATCCAAATGAAGTCCTTAGCAATACATATTACTAACCAAAAATTAAGTTTTGATATATTTACGGTAGGAAATTTACAAAATAACTTCATGGAACATGATCTTTACTTAATATCCTAAAGATTTTTGGCATAAAAGAAAAATGTATAATTTTGACCCATACAATGTATTTTTGGCTATTGCTACAAATATACCCGTGCAACTTAAGACTGATTTTGTGGTCCAGTGTCACATATAGAAAATACAATAAACATCACTATTGCGAAATAACAAACTCATCTAAAATTTTCGCCATATTGCCCTCTCCTAAACATTTTACAATAAATAACCACGATTACTATATTACCCAAAATAATCATAATTATGATTTTTGCCATAATCGAAGCACTAGACAGGAAGTTAAAGATGCAGAGAGCCGTATCTGTGCGTATGCTCGGAAGTGACTGCACATCTGACAGCACCCCCAACTTAACCTCCTCTCCACCATCCAACTCAAATGTCACCAACAATTTGATGAAACAGCCCAGAGAAAGGGCAGCATCAACAGACATACGAGGATTTTCTTTTTTCCCTGTTCTACTCTCTTTTCTGATGCGATAATCCTGCACGTCACTGAACCCTCTTGGCCTTCATTCAGGGCTGCCAAACTCCACTCGGCATCCTTCAAAAGCATCAATCGAGCTTTACAGACAACTACAGGGCACCTGGGAAATGAGCAAAGCACTTTTTGCAACTTAATCCATTTTAGACCAACAGGTAAGACATACGGTGGCTGTAGGGAAGCTATGTTTCAAGTGTAAAAGAAAGCGCACCTGTTTGGCTCGGTGTTCGTGATGGACACTAAGAGTGTTGTGTGGACAATCAAGGAGACAGTGAACGCTGAAGCGCAAGCAAGAGGGCCAAAAATGAAAGAGAGCGGCCGCACGCCTCTGAAAGAAATGGGTGAGTCATTATCTTGTTGCAGATGCGGCGAGTGGCGAGGTAAATAGATGAGAAGGGATAAGGGGCCGCACCGATGACGACAGGGAGCTATCAGCGGGGGACGCAGCGGAAACAATGGCCCTCCAACAGCATCTGACAAACAAAATTGCAAGTGGCAGAAAAAACATTCAGTGCGCTTGATCAATGGCTCAGTCTATCATCAGCAGCCATTTGTGCCGTGACGGGATCGACGGTGTCTCTTTTGTCTTAAATGGCAGACACCTGCAGTGCTATGAGCTGGAGGGAGGTACTAAATGTCAAACCTGGAGGATTGAGAGTGGGCATTGTTTTTATGTGGATCTCAGAGCCGATATTCCAGCTTTTCCTTGTTACCTTCTAGATTTAATTATAGCTAATTAACTTATTGACAGTTTACATATCAACTTTCTTTTTTTTCCAGGTGCATCAGAAAACAGGAAGCTGCAGTTATGTGAGTGAATATCACAAATAAATGTTCAGGGCATATTTCACCCCACAATCACAAGACATGTTTACTTTAAAAAAGAAAGAAAGAAAATAAAGCCATTTTTATCGTATTTTCATGTTAATTAAGCCCATTTGCCACCAAATTCTCATTTTTGTAATTCATTAATAACAATTATCCTGAATAAAGTCAGCATATGTTGACTTAAAACTACTTATGTGAGCAGCAATACTTTAAAAATATAAATTTTAATTATATACCACATTTAAGTATTGAGAATGGATTTTTTTGCATTCCTATAGGTTTCATAAAATAATGTCTCAATACAAAAAATATATTTCTTTGTCTTAATAATAATTTATGTCATTCTATAATTTCTATACATATTGTACTTTTGATGACCTGGATATTAAATGAATAATAAATACATAAAAAACAGTAATAATATAAAAAGTAATAATACATGTATTTAAAAAATAAAAACTTTTTAAAATTATTAATTTAAAAATAAATATTTATAAAATATTTATAAAATAAATATTTTATTTTAATAAATGAATAATAAAATAAAATTTTAAACTTGAATAAAATGAATAAACTTTAACTAAGACAAAAAATTAAATAAAGACTTTGTTAAACCCTTATACAATAAAGTAACGTTGTGACAAATTAATTTTTAAAACTACATATACACAATAGAGGTTTTGTCTCCTAAATATGGTCATTAAAATTGCACTGCAAAGGTGAAATATAAATGTTGCTGTTAATGACAGAAAAAGGATCAGTCTTACCCGGCCAAAAATAGGAACTAAATGGTGTTCACACATGGAAAACATGTCAATATCCTTCACGATCACCATCTCATCATGGTCTTCATCAAAGATTGCGTCATTCAGGACATCTGCAGGTACAACAACAAATCAAGAAGATCAGACTGGTCATCGTCAGGTGAGAGATATGACACCTGATGACATCATAAAATCATTATATTTCACCCCGTACGCTCTTCCTGTTGTGGCCCTGTGTCATTTCTCTTAGCTCATATCATTGTTCAGACATATCCTGTTTTATCTCGTGGAAATGCACTGTCTTTTCTTGTGGGGCTTTTTAATTTCCTGGCCGCCTATCTCAGGGAAGGTTTCCGTGGAAACATGGCAAACTGATGGCGGGGCTTCAGGGGCTTGTTGAGATGTGACTCTCATATGTGTTGTTGCCACTTATGTGTAGTCACTGTGCAATCAAGAGGGCAGAAAGCAACCCATTTTCAGGCTTTTTTTATGCCTATTATCACTTCAGCAACAGGTGCATCCACCAGGTATCACAACACTAAATCCTAACTCATTTTTTGACATTTTCTAAAAACCTGTGCAGTGTTTGTCCATTTTTTTTTTTTTTTTTGTAATTGTATAAAATTTGAAAATAGAAATTAAAACAGTCCCATATCATTTACTTAAATGTGTAAAAATTCCTAATATATTATACTGTAATAATGATATCATAATATAATATAATATAAATGCACTGATTAAACCCACAAGCCTCCATTTCATATCTTTATGTACTTTACAACATTTGTTTTTCTTAATTATTTACTCAGTGCCAGATTATGACTTAAACACTTACGTGTTTCCTTACTTCATCCTAATTTGGATGGCAAAATGTGATAGAAATCTATACTACACAATTATCAGTTATCAGATCACTTAGAAATCTGCATTATTTGAGGTAACGTTCATTTGTGAAGTTTGACTACAGGTTAAGGGTTTGTTAAAAAAAATGATTATGAGCAATAGTAATAATAATTATGCAAAAACCCCAGACAAACTGATAGCATCCCTCATAAAGGTGATTTAACAAGCTTTTCCTTTGTTGTCTCATGGTTCCCAGAACTAGGAAAGACTTTTGTTAATATTTAAACAGATTCTGGTCATTTCACCATTCAGTTTGGTAACTAACCAGCATGCTTTTCAGAAACCGAGCAGACTATATATGCATGCAGCGTTGTGTAAATGCTGCAGCTGATCTGAGCGTCAGACTGTCTCTGTTGAATCTAACCTGAGGGCAGCAGCTGTTATGAGAGAACTGTCATCAGGCTCGTCCTAAACAAACAGCCTCTTTCAAATGCACAGGAACAACACACGGAAAGGTCTCACATACGACGGTGGCACTGACAGAAAAGAACAGGAAATCAAATCAGCATCTCCCCGAAGTCATCTTTCAGCCTTGCTGCCACCGTCACACACACTCAATTAAACACAAACTTGTTTCCACACTAAGCAAATAAACACTTGGAATACAATAAGTAACCATAGAAACCCATTGAAATTGTGAAGATGTCAACCAGCAGAGCTCTGGTTAAGGCTAATGTTACTGCTGCTGAGGGTTTGGCTTGTTCTCCATCGCTTAAATAAGAGACAGGCATCCATCCAGCCAGTGGGGGCAGGGGACAACAAAGCGTAATGATGGGTAATATAGAAAAGAGACCATACTGAGATGCTTAAACGCAGTAAATTGAGCAATATCACTCGTCTCTATGATCTTGAATGGTTTTATGTGACATGAGACCAAAACAAAACCATAAACTATAAGGAACATAATGATATAATGCATTGTAATAATATCATAATAATTCTCTAATTTCACAATCCTTCCTTCCTTTACTAGTGTCTGTGACTCATGAGTAACTGAGCACTAAGACAAATGCTTTATAAAATGGTAAAATGGTGCAAAATTAGGACCAAAAACTTAATTTATTTGCATAATCACCCAAAAATATTTACAGGTGTATGACATTTTAAGATACTTACATATTATATGAGTAATCATTGCTGCTTGTTGTAATACTGGTGTATATAAATAATAAAAATGATCATATAACTTTTTTAGTATAGTTCAAAAACAAACCTGAATATTTTAAAGTAGTTTCTTCTTGTATTTTGAATGTCCTGTCGATCTTTTCCACAATTAATTTGCAACAAAGATCTCAAGACTCAAACTCATCATAAAAGTGGTCCACATGATATGTTCTTTATTTTTTTAAGTCTTTTTATGTCATATGATAGTCTTGTGTTGAGCTACAGACCAAAATTAAAATTAAGTTTTCATTGTCTTCAAGTTACATTTAGGTTATTCCCTGATATTCCTAACCTCCAATGTGATGTTAACCTATTTTATATATTAAAATGATTTAGTAAAATATATGTAAGTAAACACTGATGCTTATCATTGCATTGGTGTATATTTATTATTTTTCCTCCTGTGTTCAGTTAGTGTAAAAACCAAACCTGAATTATTTTAAACTAGATTCCAGTTGTATTTTACTGCTTAAATTAAACATTTTGAATCTATGTCTACTATTGCTGTTTGGTCAAAATTACTGAAAAACATTAAGAATGAGATAAATATTGCATGCCAAAGGGCTTAAAAAGATCTAGATCTAGATTTAAGCCCTAGTTGAAACACAATTATAACCCAGAGATGAATATACTTTGACTTTACCAATTAAGTAAGATCTAGGTGGGCCTTCATCATTCAGGCACTTACTATGTACCAACAGCTTCCTTTTCTTGGGGCATTAACCAATGAGTCAACCAACCACCAAATATAAAAATGTGAAAATGTATCACAGCATTACACAAACCCAAACTGTTTTCTGCCTCCAACACTTCAAATGTCTTTCTGTGGGAGACACATAGCTTTACTAGTTCAGAACAATTTAAGAAACTGTAGGGGTGGTGCAAACTTCAGCCAATCCCATTGAAGAAAGACCTTCCTCTAGAAATTTCTTATCAAATGCACGCTTCACCATGACACTGCATGTTATACCATCTGTGAACCATGGACCATGTTCAAGCGATGCATATGTAAGTGCTGTGAGGTCACTGAGGGCTGTCTGCTTTAACAAGGAGTTTTTGGGGTAGAAAAGCAACATTAATACATTCCATATGCATGGGCCCTAAAAATCCTACGCAAACCAGGTCCAGATGTGCTGTTTTCTATGCGGGATGTTGTTGGTAATGTGATGGTGGGCAGCACCCTGCCTCAACCACTTAGACAACAGCCTGAGAGTGACCAGTGAACAATTAGGCAAGATAAACCTTCGCTTTGAGGCTGAGTACCTGTTGAGCCAGTCAATCAAATTGATGGCGTGCATGGAAGTGCATGAAGAAATACTTTAAACCTGAAATGCTTGACATTGCATAGGTAAAAGATGAATGGTCTGTGGGCTAAAAAATTCTCTGTATAAGGTCAAAACAACTCCAAAATACCAACCCAATCTCATGAGAAAACTTAACTCTTTTAGGAGGTGCGAATTTTGTATTGATGCATATAAAGTGATTTAAATAGAAACACAATTTTTAAAAGAAAAAAAAAAACAAAAAACAAACATGACGGTCCAGCCCTAAACCTAACCATCGGGGAAGATCTGAAAACATATGAATGCGATCCTACTAATAAGACACCAATTTGACAAAATCTAAAAGATTATGAGGTGCCATGAGAGTGTGTTGAAAATAAACATAAGATTGTGAAAATATTACATGATTTTAAAGAATGTCCTGGTTGATTTTTCAATGTAATTAAATAAACGTAAAGCTTCAAAAAGTACCTAATCTCAAAAGTGTTCTACACAAACTT
Organism: Spinibarbus caldwelli; assembly: GCA_039654775.1. Classification (NCBI taxonomy): domain Eukaryota; kingdom Metazoa; phylum Chordata; class Actinopteri; order Cypriniformes; family Cyprinidae; genus Spinibarbus; species Spinibarbus caldwelli. The sequence continues at coordinate 7,418,941 of CM077251.1, forward strand.
GTGGACTATTCCAAGTCTTCTGATGTCAGTGATATGATAGTTTTGTTCGAGTTATAGACCCACGTTTTCACTGATAGTCTTCTAGTTACATTTAAGTTATTCACTAACCATGTTAACCACTAGATCCAGATCAGTGCTTCAGTGAGCTGAACTTCAAAAACAGAACAGTCTGATTCGTGAATGAATCATTCAGACATTTTAACCAAATCAACCTAATAAAAGTCCCACAAATTTAATCTGAAACAATGAATCTTTCATTCCTCAATCTTCTCTCAAGAATACAGTGGATCAGCCTTGGGAGATGGGATATAGTTCTTTGACTTGTGATATAGATCTTTGAAGTCCTTTTGGACCATTTTATGGTGTTTTTGTGTCCTTTTAGATGCTTGACATCATCAGTGACTATTCATTTTCATTTAAAGACAGACCAAGACATTCTTCAAAAAGTCTCTCTTTGTGTTTCACTGAAGAAAGTCATACTATTTTGTTTGAGTTAATGATGACAGAATTTCCACTTTCGGATGAAAACTTTCAAACTTTCACAACCCTACATTTTGTCCCATTGACTCGCGCTCTGTCTAGTTGTTTTTGAACCCAAAAACATCTTTGTTAACGCTCCCTTGGTGTCATAAAACTGTAAAAAGCTGTAATGTAAACCATAAAGTTTCATTTATAGCATGTTTTTGTTTCCAAAGTCAAAATGTCGCTTTGAAAGTTTACAGAGACAGCGTGATATTTCAGAATATCTTAACTTGAGGGGGAAAAGCTTAATTAATGACGTTAAAAATCATTTTAAATCCATTTAATACACATATAAGGTATAAATAAACACGCCTCATCAGCTGTCATACATTTATGCAGCGAACTCACCGATGATTTTTTCCTGATAACCCTTGGTGAAGAACTGCATGGCGGTGGCGGCTCTCCAGGGAGTTTTGAGGAGCCCCTGCCGCTGCGGATCTTCCCCAAGACCCCTGAGAATAGTGGTGTAAGCCGCGGCGATGCTCGGCAGACTCATTTCATTGTCTTCCAGACTGCGAGTGCGCTCTTCCCGCCAGCTCTCCATCACGCTGGAGGACGGCACGGTGCTCGGGGTCCCGGCGGCACCACCGGCGCCCCAACCGGGCATCTTCACCCGTCCGTCAAAGTGTCCGTTGATCGCGGAGTCTGCTTCATTTTCATTTTGACTCATTTGTTTCTGTTTGGAGCGCTCCATGACTGCCTGAAAGTGACAGCTTGGGATCCTCAAAGTCGGTTTTATTGCTACTGTGTGACTGTTGAACACAGTTTGAGGTGTAACGGACAAACTTGAGCGAAGCTCAACGGTTATTATACTCTTGTCAAACTCAGCGCTCGCGCAGGGACAGCCGGGGCTTTTATAAACGTTGGCTAATCCGCGCGCGTTTCTATTGGTTGCCAGGCGCATCCGCGTCACGGAGCCAGATTGCTATTGGTCGAGAGACGTGCTTGCGTCAGGGCACCTGTATCTAGTAGAGGATGAGATCTTATTCACATTAAAGTGATGTCTTGGGACAGATCAAACCACCTAAGGGGATTGACAAGACCTTTGGGTGATGATGCTCTTATGATTAAAAATAAAAGCAGTATTTCTGAAGTGAAATACACCATGCAACCAACAGCTGTTAACTTGTCAGCTCAGATTAGTTTCATTTCATGTCTGTGTGGTTGCAAAATCAAAGTTCAGTGACCTCGGATGAACATCAGAAAACCATTCACTTCACATTTGAAGAGTTCTCTTCATTACATCACTGGTGTGCAAACAACTGTGTACCTTCAACTTGCCTATTAGCCAAAATAACCTTTAAAATAAAGAAACCCGCGCACAAGATTCAATATTTTAGCTTTTATTACGATTATTTGTTTTACATACAGTACAAAACTTCACAAAAAATATGTACAAAACATCCAAAGCATTCAGAGTATCACTAGATTTGAATAAGAGACCTTATTAACCATCTTGCCATTTTGCAAATGCTTAACAAAGAGACTTTGCTTCATATCAAATGCTAATGAAGAGACTGCTTTCAAAAGATCTCAAACTTGAGAAAATGTATGGAGAATAAGTGGATCACGAATGAGCAGCCAGTTTATTTGATACAATGAGAGAATTACAGTAAACAATGAAAAAAGAAAACATTTAAAAGTTTTTAACCCAATCAATATTAAAATAAAATGTAAAAAATACATAAGCATTAAACTAATTTATGCCAAGCACTATTCTTTGTTAAATGCAAACGCAGAGAGTTTAGCAGAAGTATCCAGTGGCTTTTTCTTTTTGGCGCTGCCCTCATCCGACTCCATTTGTTCATCTACTTGTCCTTCTTCATCTTCACGCTTTCGTTTTTTGGGGTCAGAGTCGCCCTTTGCTCTCTCCGTCCAGCTCTGAATGAAAGATAAGACTGATTTATGTACATTCATGAAAAATTAAACAAGCAATAAACGGTATCTTTCAAATAAGCCTGTTATTGTAATTAAAATTGACCGACCACCACCGCAACCCAGATGCATTTGTTCATGGTTCAAGTAAACAAAAGCAGCGAACATTTACAGACGACCATGATGAGTCATTTCACATATGAGCACGGGGCCCTTTCTGCACGTTCCCCTCTCACACTGCAAGCCATTCATCATTGTAACGCACTCTTTCAGCGCCTGATGCCACCCCCATGTCATTAACATAAGATCAATGAGTGCGGCACACACCCCCAGCCCAGGTTTCCAGAGCAACAGGCATCCTAACCATTCCTCCTCCAGGCTGGAGTGTGTGAAGAGTCATTCTGCCTTGCACTGAGTGGCCCTGTGGGTGCAGGGTCACGAACAGATTGTTCATACAGGAGCGCATGAGTGTTTGGAAAGCCCACACACATACACAGGTAAGTGGATATCAGAAAACAGAAGGATACTTGTGTTGTCATGGATAAATTGGCTTAGAGCTTTAGGAGCATATTACAAAATAGAGGAAATTTAACTAAGGGGAAAAAAAAACCAAATACATGAATGAAATCTGTTACATAACCAATACACGTGCAAGAAAACAGAAACAGGGAAATTCCTAGATAACCTTCCTGGATTTAATAATAGTCTGAAGTCTTTACTTGAGTAATTAGTAAACAATTGTGAATAAAATGTCACATGCTCAAATAAGAATGAAATGTCTTACCAGTCTTTCCTCTGCTGAAAGAGTGCGGAAACGCCCCATGCCTTCCTTGATAACATCCATTTCCTCAAAGTCAGGATTGTCAGCAAGAATGCTCTTCCTATTCTCTTCAAGCCACAGCTGAAAGCCAGTTTTCGGCCTAAAAGATGTAAATTGTAGTTACAGACAAGATTGTAAACAAAATAAAAAGAATGACAGTTTCTCAATCAGTCATCTGTCAATGACAATATAAAATAATGACTGACTATAAATTTAATTTAATTGACATTTCAGCATTATTACAGGTTCTTAAAAATAATTAATTAAAAATACTAGATTATTTTGCTGGTAAAGTGAAATAAATATATACACTATGTAATAAAAACAACTACTGAAATTAAATGCCAATCAATCACAAAAAATATATTATCAGCATCTATGTGACTGACTAATATTGGAACACTGTATCATTGCTAATTTCTTTTATTCAAATAACACTCTTTATCTATGCCTGACTGCAAATGTTCCTATATTTTATAGTGTGCCTGTATTTCACTTCATGTAAAATGTTTGACTGGCACTAACTAGAGCTTAACTAACTGCCTTTGTCTTTGAAAAATAAATAGTTTTACAGTATTGATCTCATATATTAATATATAATACACATATATGGTGCATCCCTAAATTTGATATAATTAGTATGATGGCTGCTGACATGAAATACTTTCATTTTGAAAGTTAAATTATTAGATGTTCTTACATCATTACAATTAAAAAAATAGTTCTTTCTCTTACTTTCTGTTTTCAATATTCTCCACTGATGCTGGAGGCGTAGCTGTAGGGGCCGGTTTCACTTTCTCTGCTTCTGTTTGACTGTCCTTCAGTTTCTTACCATTTCCTTTAGAGGCACTCATCTGCAGCAGAGTGGCCTGGGTCTGAAAAACAGGGCCTAGCAAATTATCACTGACTCAAAACATCTAAAGATCTGTTATGTACAAGATAGGATTTTTGTATCTAGCACATTGGCTAAAGAACAATGTTGCTTATATTCCAATACAAACACCTCTGACATTTCACTTGAACAAATGTTTTACCATCAGAACTAAACATTCTGGAGGAAAGGAACCTAGATAACCAGGTCATCCCTGGCAGACAGAACATTTGGGGCTGGAGAACATTTGTATTTGAGCAACACACTGTACCTTAGACTTGGGTTTGGGTGCCAGTGGCTTCAGGACTGGGGCTTTGCTCTGTTTTGATGTACCACCGAGAGGGGTGGGTTTTCTGCTGGACATTGACATGCTGTCCAAAACATTAGTTGTTCTGGGCTGACCAGCTGGTGAACTTGATGACTTTCCTGCACCGGACACCTGCACATTTAAATATATATTTTTATACACAGTAAATGTAAAAATATTTAAAAAAAATTTTTTTAAAAAACAAAACTTAAAAGGAGCTGAATGCAATTAAAAACTGTGCAATTCTAACCTTAAAAGGGTTCACACGTCCTTCTCTGCTCACTGTGACACACAAGCACAATTTTAATTGTCAGCAGACACTCATATATAATGGCGGCCTATTTGAGCTACTCAAAAAGTCATTTGAAAAATTCTCTTTATATTCTATTCTTATACTCACTTGGTTTAGGAGAAGGCCTTTCAGGTGATTTTTCTCCTTTTTTGAATGGATTAAAACCTGGTCCTGGATAGTCAAAATATGTTCATATCAAAAACCAAATCAAAAATTTAAAAATCCAATTCAATAAAAAAGTGCATTTGTTAATCTTAAAGCTATGTCTACTGCAGAAATTGAGACTCGTGCTGAAAACATGTGCACAGATAGGAGTGTCAATAAAGAAAGCCTTTATTTTAAAGATCAAATAATACAGAACTTATCTGCAAAGAGCATTTGGTTTAATATACTTGAACATATTGTACTTTTCAGATACAAGTATGGAGGAAAAACTAGCAAATTTACTTGGCTTCCTGGTCTCTGTTGATTCTTCTGCATCCATTTGCTCCTCTTGTGGATAATCTTCCTCCTCCTCACAGCCATTCTCTACTTGTGCTTGTCTGCTGCTCATCTGACGAGATCCTCTATAAACATACAGAAACAAAACATGATACTCTACATCGGCATCACCATTTTCAACTTTTTATTTGATTCAGAATCAATTTTCATTATGATTACTGAAAATAATTATTTCAAAGACACTGCACTCACAATGCGGTGTATGTATTTTAAAGCGAAGCATAACCACCAAAAAAATACTATTCACTATTGAAATGTATAACATTTAAAACACAACTTCAAGAGTTTTTATGATTTTTCTAGGCCTGAAGCTATAGTAGAAAGAAATAATAGCTTTTAAGAAGATGCAGTGGCACTGAAATAACTTTAATTCCATGCTAACCTCTGATAGGCTGGCTCTTCTTCCTCCTGCTCCTCCTCTTGAAACTGATTGGCCTTTTCCAGGGCGAGTTCACTGAGTCTCTGTGCCAGTGCCATGCGTCTGGAACGAGACGCGTAACGGATGGCGAGCGTCACAACGCTGTGATTCATCATTTCAGCCAGCTCCACGCACCGGAACTCTCGCTCCAGTTTACACGACAGCTGCCGCCACACAAACAGAAAACAAACAGCATAGAAAAGTATGAGATGAGTAGAAGAACAGTTCAAATTAAAAAAATAATCTGATCAAATGTGCCAGCTATGCCAGAAAATGACGCACATACAACAAAGCGGAGTTTTGATTTATGACATTCCAGAATCGTTTTACAGAAATCAGACAGTGAAATTCAATCCAGGCATATGCAATTGAATTTAACCGGGCTTTAACTTCCTGTTCTGGCCACGTGAATGACTTACAGCGAACATCTTCATTAGCAGTTCCTGCTGCTCTTTCTCAGCCTGAGACTGACTCTCGCTGTCAATTTCATATCCACTGGATGACAGAAAGCCATAGTGGTTATGAAAGAGCATGGACCGCCAGTACTGCTCCTACAAAACAAACAGAGCATTAATGTCTTATTCAGCTACACAGTTACAAAAAAAATAAAAAATAAAAAAACTCTTTTGATAAAGCAAATCAGACAAGCAATGGACTGCCAAGGTAGGGATGGGCACAATACTACATGTAATACATGTAATGTAATGTAAATTAAAATAAAACAAAATAATAAAAGCACAAGCGAATGAAAGAGAGCATGTTTTTAAAAATAAATGTAAAAAGTAAATAATTCTGACCCTGTCTATATAGACTAATCATTTTAAATAAATAATAGATAAAACAATAATACTAATAATTTTAATGATAGTAAATAAATAATTGTTTAAGTACTCAAATAGGCATGAACTACTTCAGTGCACATCCCTGCAAGATACCATAGTTGAAATGAATTTCTCAACTTGATAAGACTCCAGGATTTTATCTCATACCTCCATTTGGCCTTTCTCTGTGGTGGTCTGGCAATAAGGCAGGTTAAAGGGCAGGACGGCCACAGCGGGGCGAGGTAGGGTGGGTGGGAAACGTGAGCCTTTACATGGGATACACCTGAGAGAGAGGATGAGGATCCCCAGTTTCATTGGTTGCTTGGGAATTTTGATTTGGATTGATTTGACATTTGTGAAACAAGGAAAATGAATGCAAGGAGAATGACGCACCTGAGCTGCTGTGGATTCTCATGAACCCCAACAACCCAGTAATGGTCTGATTTGCTCTTGCAGCTCTCTCTCGTGTTACAGACAGGAGTCCACGTGTTCCCCAGGGTCCGGTTCATCATACGTACAACACCCTCCGAGTCAATACAGCATGGGGTTCCTGAAAAAAAATTGAATTATTATAAACCTTCATCTGTCTTTTACTAATCAACTAGAAAACGGAAGAAAAAAAGAAAATCAAAGGTTTGTGGCTTTTAGTCCATGTCTATCAGGAAATTGAAGTTAATATTACAAAAAATTATGCAAGCTGTTTTGTTCATTTTTACATTTCCTTAACTATCAAACAATAGGAATAGAATACTGTGACTCACCCTCTGCAGTGAAGCCCATCCATGCCAGGTAGGACTTCTGTGAGAGAGGCAATGGTTCTCCATGTATGACCTGTCTTCTCTTGCTCCCGAGCTGGAGCAGCTGTAAACCAAGGGCCTGATCTCCATCAAACCCAGTACCTGATGACATTCATGACAAACAAGCTCAAACAATTTGTAAACACAAAACACAAGCGTTGGGAAGAAACTTTTGATTTTGATTGCTCAGAAAAAAATATTAATTCCGGGAGTCATTGCTCAAAAGTGTTTGCAGATGTGGCATTTTTATTGCTATTACTATGTTTTTGTAAAGTTTTCTCCTTTACAAGTGATGTTTATTAATTATTAAAAGGAACCAGCTCCAAACTAAAAAGTTACTTGTCTAAATTGCTAACAAATTATAAGCACTAGCATGTAAAAAAAAACAACAACAAAAAAAAAAAAAAACTACAAAACTGAATATACAATTATTTAAGGCTTCTGGTTGTTCAGAACAAGGGCACATTGCATTGAAACCAGTGCTTGTACCGAAAGTAGAGTGGCATGTATCAGTACCTCTGTGATACACGATGAGGAGCTGCTCTCCGTGTCCTGCCATGCAGACAACAGCTCCAGGCAGGCTGAAGATCTCCTTCTGCACTCCACCAATAGAGAACAGCCTGACCATCAGAGCACTGGTGGCCACTGCCGCCCAGCCCTGACCCAAACACAACGCACGCACATCCTCTCCTTTAGGAAGATCCACTATCCAGTCCTTATGAGTGTCCCAGCATGAGAAATGCAAACACTGGATCTTACTGTTGAGAGAGAGAGAGAGAGACAAAATAGCGAAAAAGAGACATTTACAAAGAGAAAGTAAAGATGTAGATAAGTGAACATTACCTAATTCAGTTCTGATTGTCTATTAAAGAGCTGTCTAATTTATATCTTTGATATGTCAGTTTTCATATTCTTTCTACATGTAAATAGCTTTGTGATTATGTTTAAGGAATTGGCTCACTGGAAAATTACATGAAAACAGAAGTTTCAGGGTATGATTATGTAACAACACTGCTATCGTTGTTACATTTCCACAGAAAACCTGTTCCCAGAAAGAAAAAAATACCATACTTTCTTAATATTTGAATTTACAAAGTGTCCAAAAATCCTCATGATCTGAAATACCACTTCTATGACACAGACAGACAGATTTCTACTGGATTAGCAGTTCTGCAAATAAAAATGGAGGCAAAGTGCAAATTTGCTTCATAAACAAAAGCAAGCAGTTGAGGACAAAGGGGAAACTACAGAGCAAGGTTCACATCAGCTGCTGCTGGCGGTAATCTGATTACTATGAAAGCAGCCCTGTTGAATACAAAATTCACTAAAAATGTCCAAACTAAAGAAATGACCTCAATTATTAAAACTAAGATCTTGTACCTGGCAAGCTCGTCAGTTCCCTCACAGGCTAGCAGCACGGCCTCCTGGGATAGATCAGCCATGGTGTGGCCCAGGGTGTTGGTGAGATGCATGGCATGATGAATGGCAGTATCGTGAAACTCCACATCGATGGCGTTGTCCTGATCATCGTTATAGCCACGGACGATACCCACAGAGTTCCACATCTGAGAAAGAACATAAGGAACTTTACAAGACCTTCTCATATTTAAACAAATCACATCCAGATTTCCAAATATTTACTGTAACAGTTTATTGAATCAACAACAGCTATGCGTATTTCCTCACCATAAAGCGATGCATGAGATGCGCTGGGGTGGATCCTGGCTGGAAAGCCCTTTGGGGTTGTGTGGGCATGGGACCCTCATATACGGGACGGGACACTGCAGGACCCACAGCAGGAAGAATAGCACTGCTGCCATCCTCCTCTGGAACTCCATCCAGTTTAACAGAGCCTGGATCTTGAGAGACACGAACATCTGACCATTAATTAAAGCGCTTTAATCACTCTCACTGCACTACTAATAATATCCTTAACTTGAAGTAACTGCCTGCACTGCTTGCTTTATGGAGATGCTCATACCTTGAGAATCATCGTCATCCAGGAAGGACCCTCTGTTCCGTGGTCTGCCTGTGGCAGGCATGAGGTCATCATCATCGTCATCGTCCTCCATGATGGGTTTCTTCACCGGAGACCGCGAGTCACTCATGCCTTCGTCTAGCATCCGGTCATCATCCTCATCAAACAGGTCGTCATAGTCATGTTTTTCTTTAGCTGCAGTGGCCTAAACATCATCAGAGAGAAAAAAATTTAAATAAATCATAATTAAAGTTTTTCCCCAAATCGTGCCAATCGGGCAGACATTATATAACGCTGTATTATAGCTATATATTATATATATATATAAAACAGAAGTTCATGCATGTTTTAGTATGAATATGTAAATGTGACATTATAATACTTCTACCCATTTGAATGAACATGAACGGATTTAAAAATTTGATATTACATATTATTATATATTATTATTATTATTATTATTATTATTATATGTATTTAGTAGGGCTGAGCAATTTTTTCGATTTTACTGATTAATTCAAATTTAATGTTTTGCCACAATTTTATTTCTTATAAATCGAGGAAACACAATTTTGAACAGTAAAGAGAAAAGAATGATCCAACCGCATGTCGGCACACGTGATTAACCGCTCACGTGTGACGTACTCTCTGTGAAGGACCATAAATATATTGCTAAAATATGATTTATTTAACTGAAAAATAGTAAAATGTATTGCCAGCGCTGGTTTGTTTGGAACTACTGAGAGCTTCAGCTACAATGAATTACGTCATATTAAGTGTGCCAAAATGGTATTTATTGGATGCATTTTGTATTAAAACTTACAAAATTTGAAAGCTGAGACTCTGTTTAATATCACCAGCAGGGTTGCCAATTTGGCATGAGATTTACATGGGCAGAGTGAGAGCATGAGCCTGAAAGCGTACAAGATGTAGTTGTAGTTCATGCATCTTTTCTGCAAAGATATTTAACAACTCATTTGTTTAACATTTACATCATGCTGACAAACTCATGTGTGGTGCACTTGGAATAGAATTTTCTTTAACTAGAGGGTTAATAAAGAAAAAGTTACTTGAATTAGGCTATGGTGTAGTTACATTTTGGTGACTAGTGACTAGTATGGGTGACTAGAAAACTGTACAAATTGAGAATCGGTTAAAACGTTCTGGGAAAAAAAAAATAAAAAAAAAAAAATCAAGATTTAATTTTTTTTTGGCATATCGCTCAGCTCTAGTGTTTTCATATTTAACAATAATATTAATAAATATACAGACAAAGAATGATGTTTTAAATTTTTTTAAATTTATAAAACTAATCAAGCAGCAGATACAGGCACATAAAGGTCACCTAAAGATACATATACATCCATCATGACTTTACATTGGTGATGCTATTTCTGGCACAGTATGATCGGGAAGAAAAATGCAAGAGCCTGAAGGGACGACTGACCTTGGTGCTTTGGACAGTAGAGGAAGAGGATGGCGATGAGGACGACACGCCTTCCAGGAGCCCGAGGCAGCCCTCGGTGTCAGTGTAAGCGATCCGGCCCCCTGAGGGATGCCACGCCATCCCACACACAGTGAACCCTTTCTCGTGTTTCTGTCTGTAATGGTACAAGATCAGCAACATCATCACTGCACATAATGTATAGTCTGAAATGACTAGTAGCATGACCTTCTTTCTAGAAACATCCTTTAATACACACAACATTGTGAACAGCTTTATTAGCTGTATAGAGCAATAAGGACAATACAATATTTGCATATATAAATGTCAGCACCAAAATCTTCAATAATATTAAGATAACTGTGACTATAACCTCTCGATACACAGTTTGGACTCTACATCCCAAATCGACAGGTTTCCGCCAACTGTTCCTGCAGCCAGAAACTTCCCACACGGCGACCAAACCACAACATTAACAACCTGGGAAGAGAAAGAATCAGAAAGAATTACTCATAACATTATGCACTGTAATATAATGCACAACCTTTACCACTCAGCACATTACCTCACATGATACAGTAAGCAAAAGGTTAATACACAGTTGTAATGCTAATAAAGATTTCCACAATCTATAAATGAGCTTTTTCTCATTATATTGCTCTTAACTGTTCCACTGTTGTTTTCTACTGACCTGTGTGATGAGGTCATCAGAGAGCGTGCTGACATGTGTCCATGTTTTTCTGTCATACAGCTGAATGGTCAAGTCCACCGGTACAGCAAGCAGCTACAAACATATACATCAAATAAAAATCTTAATCTTAAATGTCATGACTGTTGTAAGAAACTGGTGATGGGAGCTGTATAGATGACAGAGACTGATTGATGTGCTCATAAAGCAGTTATATAGGAAGCAACCAAAGAGAAAACTTGAACATGTAAACTGAATTTTTAAGTCTGAAGAGGCCTTACATAAATGTGAAATTGTCAATACCTTTCCAGAACGAGGCTGCCATGCAAGCCTACAGAGAGACTTGGCATTGCTCACATCACTCGACTTCTGGAGAACTTTCCATTGAGCTACTTGAGTCTAAAACACACAACAGGATTCATGAGATTTACATTAGATCTAAAATACAAAGGGGTTGAAAAAGTCTGAGATCACACTGATAATGTGGGATTTTTTCCCCATTTAAATCTTTTTTTGTTTTTTAAATTATTATTTAAAGTTTAAGAAGAAAGAAAATCTGAGATAAAATAAAAAAATAAAAATGTGGAGTATCCTTTTTAAAAATTCTTTCTTGGAATTAATTTAAATAAAATAGTTTTTTTTTTTAAATCAATTTTCAAAATTTTGAAATTCTGAAACTAAAAATCACATTTGAATTCAGTTGATTTAATTACGCAATTTAAATTATGCTAAAAGTATAACTTGAAATTAAAAATAAAGAATGTAATGAAGTGTTTTCACTAGTGCTCGCTGACTTTTGGACCCCATTGTACCTGTTTTTCCATTTTATTAACAAGTGACGAGGTCTCATACCTGTGACTCAATAGACCACACAGAAACTGATCCATCACAGCTGGAGGAAGCCTGTCAGGAATAATGCAAATGACTCATTTTGAACCAACACATAATATTTAATAGATAAATACTCATCTGGGACCGGTTGCACCAGCTGGACGTACACCCGGTTGTAAGACTAGGCTGGATGTAAAATGCGCTTTAAGTCGTGCATAGAATTTATACCCGTTGCACCATCTCGGCGTAGTGCTACGTCTGACACTAAATCTTACGCCTAGTCAGAGGTAGGTGTAAAGTGAAAAGTCATGATTTGCTCGGACATTGGTAGTTTTTAGGATGCATGTCTGTTAATTATTACTGCAGACGTGAACTGTAATGTTTATGGCCTTTTCGGGCAGGATAAGCGATATCAATCGCAAAGCTCGGTGTTGACTATAACACTCTGCTGACAGTAATTGAACTAATAAAAAAATATTTCTGTACAGCTTGTAATTATGCAGTAAAATATTACATATGATCTGGGATTATTAAAAGAAACTGTACCATTCGACATCTTGCTTGGAAGGGCAGTATAAATGCTTGGAAATATTTAATTCATTTTTTTTCCAAATTTCATTCATTTTTTGTAGCGTGCCTGCCATCCAATAATCACAGTAAGTTTTGTGCTTTGATACTTTTAATCAGAAATAAAGTATCAGCTTTCAAATTCTGTCAGTTTTATCACAAAATGCAAACTATAAATGTGGTTTTCCAGCCACGGAAAGACGTCAGTAAAACACATGTAATGTCACGTAAAGTCACATTTACCTCAGGAAAGACATTCATTGTACATAAGCTCGATAGTCAGCTAGAAAAAATAACTAGAGAGAAGCATTGTATTACATTCATTATATTTTACTTAACCTGCCGCCTTCATTTTTAATGTTTGTTTGAAGAAATCTGTCATGGGAACGTGCAGGGACACTTCAGATATAAAAATGCGGACTTGTTAGAAAATGCTTACTCAATGAAATCATGGTGCGGAGGCGTCACTTGTTAGTCTTGAGCAATTCAGTTCTATATTAGTATTTGAAGCCATTGCAGTGTGAATGTCGTCTCAGCCATCACTGCGGGAGAATGTGTCAGCGTGGACACGCATTGTCTACGCCGGGTGTAGTTCCGCCTGATCGTAGTTTTAGTTGGTGCAACAGGTGTAAATATTTATTGTAAAGCTGGACGTTGCAAAGCCCAGCGTTGGGCTTACACCAGCTTTTTTACGTCTAGCTGGTGCAACCGGCCCCAGATGTTAAACATTAAAAAAAAAATACAAAAAGTAAAAAAAAAAAAAAAAAAAAAAAAGACTGCAAATGGTAATCTATGCAACAAATGGTAATGGTAAATGGTAAGAGTAATGTGTGCAATAATAATAAACTGAACTAATGCATGAGCATTTCTTCATTCGGCCACATTCAGAAATAACAGCTGACCATTAAAAGGAACCACGACACTCACAAGGAACTCATCAGAAGGGTCAAGAGCCACACTGAGGACGGGAGCATCATGTCCACGTAGGGTCTTCTGCTGACTGCTGTCCACCACCTCCACTATCTTCACAATAAAGTCACTGGAAAACAGTATGCCAAAATTAGCGCCTTCATTCTCTACCATTTTCAGCCCAGCAGAGACTCATATTGGCGCTGCAGATCTTTCTGATCTGAAGTGGGGAAATAAATGAAAACTCATTTCCGACCTCTACAGGAAGGAAAAAAAAAAATAAAAAAAAAATCAAATAACCTGTTTGGAGCTCAGCTGCCAGTGCCGCCTGCATCAATATTCAAGCATCCGCAGCAGGATAAAACTGCTCAATCAATGCTGTGACATGCTCGCTGCCTTCATCCATGATGCATCCGCTTAAAACAATCCATATATCCAGAAAACGGCCATTTAGCCAAATACAACTAATCATAAAACAATCGAAGTGGCTTCATCTTCGCATTGACGTCGGTCAAAAGCACAGAGACGGGAGTATTAAACAATACTTTTAAATTATGATAGTAAACAATAATATTTAACACATATTAAAGGGTTACTCCACCCCAAAATGAAAATTTTGTCATTAATCACTTACCCCCATGTCGTTCCAAACCCATGAAAGCTACGTTCGTCTTCGGAACACAATTTCAGATATTTTGGATGAAAAGCATTGACTGCTAAGTAAATTACACTGTCAAGGCACAGACAATTATGAAGAGTATCTTCAAAAGTCCATTATTTTAATTTTTTTTGCGTACAAAAAGTATTCTCGTCGCTTCATAACAGGTGGTCAGATTGAACCACTGATGGCAGATGGATTATTTTGAAGATGCTCTTCATAATTTTCTGGGCCTTGACAGTGTTATTTACTTGGCAGTCAATGGGACAGTCACAAACCTCCCAGTTTTCATGCAAAATATCTTAAATTGTGTTCCGAAGACGAACAAAGCTTGTACGGGTTTGGAACGACATGGGGGTAAGTGATTAATGACACAATTTTCATTTTGGGGTGGTCAGTCATTACAACCTAAAATAAAAACAATAGGAAAACAAAATCAAACCCTGGACATTTTAGGCTACATTTAGAAATCCCAGCCAGATAGAGGACATATGGTCACCCTGAAACCTAAACATGCTTTACAACACAAATGTAGGAGGATAAGGACTGAAAGCAAGTCATACCTTGAGCCGGCAGCCACTCTTGACCCACTGCTGTTGAAGGTGACGTGGTTTGCGTTGGTGGTGAATCGAGTGAGAATGCCATCTGGATCTCCCTCTGGGAAAGTGTGAATCTGAACTGTGTTGTTGGAAACTGCTGTAACTAACTTTCCATTCTGCAGGGAAAAATAAACACTGACATTTAAATAACAGTAAAATTAACAGGGTTCTGATTTAACTGACCATTTTCAGATGTTTAACGTGAAAAACTCACTGTAGCATTATTAATGTAATTATACTATTATAATAGACTGAAAGAAAAAACATAAAAACAAATGTTAACTTGCCTTCAAGGCTGCAGAATAGACCTTCTCCCCGACATTTATGGACTTGGGATCGTCGTCATCTAGACTTTCCCATATGCGGACATCACCGTCACTCCCACAGGTCACAATACACCTAGGACACATCATAACGTGTTTGAAACAATACAAAGTGTGGTCAACATCAACTACAGGCATCTTATTATTTCCCGTTTGTTAAGTCTGAAATCAAAGGTATATGAGTGATCTCAAAAGATGTCACTTACTTTCCCTCATCATCAAAGCAGACATCAGTGTGGCCTTCTGAGTGACCGTAACGCATGGGCTTCCTTTCACACGGCATGATGCTCTCAGGAGGACAATCAGAAACACGACAGAAAAAGTCTGCTGGTAAAATGACCAAAAAATAAAAAAAAACAAATATTTATAGAATTATAAATATGTTACATAAATACAGTTTTATATTTGGAATTAACTATTAAAATGAATTTCTCCTGATATACTCTGTATCAAGATAAAATAATTATTTTAAATAATAATTATAATAATTTTTTTCAAATAATTGTTACCTATAACATATACAGTCAAACCAAAAATTATTCAGACACCAGATATATATATATATATATAATTTTATTTATTTATTTTTTTTTACCAGTAAGTGCAGGACACTTTCGCTTTATGTAAGTGAGGATAGCAAAATAAAGTAAACTGTGACATATTATACCCAAAAATTCTTCACTACCAGTAAAACTAATACAAATTTGGGACGAAAGATTATTCAGACACTTTGACCTGACCATGTTTTGCTTAAGTGTTTTTTCCTATAATTGTTAATGCTAACTTTTTACACCACAGACTGAACAAAATCAAGCATTGCTTGGTAATTGGTATTATCTAATTGTGCACTTACATTTAACAGCTTAATTTCTGGTTGGTTGTAATACATTACATACCTTTCTATCAAAGCTCTCTGACATTATCAAGATGAATTTGTTCAGACACCGTTTAACTATGAATTCTTGTCATATTTTATTACCATTTTCTAAACTATAGCGAAAAAACTGTGATAATGTGAGAAATGTTGAAGGTGTCTGAATAAATTTTGGTTCGACTGTAGTTAAATTTATCACAGTTAACGTAACGTATATCATAAATAGTAGTAATATACAAAATGTATAATTACAGAACCTTAATTTACTTGTATAATCTTACACGTATATTACACACACACACACACACACACACACACACACACACACACACACACACACACAGAGTTAACTTCTCAAAATGATGTATAAAGGAAAAGAATATCTATGATCGTGTGTACAAACGACACTGTTCTCAACAAAAAACTGAAATTATGTTTGGTGTAATGGTTTATGAAACAAACATAGAGAGCCTTCGCTAAAAGTAAGCTCATTTTATCTCAAGTTTAGACAAATAACTTGATCTTTTAAGCACAAAGAGGTGCATGTGTGCCGCTAGGTCAGCTACTTTACAAGCAAAATCATCAACAACCGTGAAATAAAAACACAATCTTCATATGACTGCATGTGTGACAGTAATCAAATATAATCGAATAACAACACATCGATACATGCTGCACACATGTTTTAATCACGCAGTACTTACAGCTTTAGTTTGGCGGTAATTCTCAATATTCAGCGCCACTCTCGCTCACATCTCCCGCGCTGACAACAGTGACGTTTACAAGTGGGACGGACCGTATAACTTTTCTCAAAAGTCATTGGCTGAGTCAAGTATTAGCCCCACCCTACGTCTGACGTAACTTGACGTTACAGATATATTAAAAGTAAATTAAAAATAATTAGTTATTGTTATAATTGAATCAGTCAGTCATTTTTAATGGTTACTATTATTTTAAAATGTTCGAGGTGCATGTAAAAATAATGTTGTCGTTCTTAACAAACAAACAAATGGAACTGCCTGCAGCAAAACTGATATGAGACATACGCGTCAATAATGTGATACAGCCTGGGGTTGTATGTTTAGTCCTCTTTAAGAAAATAGACAAATTATCCTCATTGTCTGTTTGCTGAACAATCTGATATGTAATCCAGGAAGCAGCTCTTGCATCTGCTTGTAGACTGAAATGCAATACCAAATATTATGATGATGAGATTAAGGGCCACATTGGGGCATGCCATTCTGTATCATTTAGTTTCTGTCCTTATGTTTGTAAATGTGTGTACAGATTTGACTACATTGCAGAGACCAAACGTCCCCAAAAGGATAGTAAAATCTGAAATCACCTAAATTGTGACTGCCAATGGCCCCAACATGAAAAACAGTTTAAGGGGGGGAATAAAACAACAACAGAAATCAATAGTAGCCTATAAAATTTGTCTGTATTTTTCTAATTATGAATGCAACATTTGTCTAAATTCTTACAATATTTCACAAATGTATAAGCTATAAATGTATGAGCTCAAGAAAAAGATGGTCCACTTTAAATTTATAAAGCAGATTTGATCATCTCAGCAACATTAATATTTAACATCAGTGGGTTCGGCAGATCAATATGGTTCCTTTCTCAGTCAACTGAGAATCAGTTTTCCAAGGTGAGCACATGTAGTAAAAGTACTAAAGACAATGACCTTTAACAAAATCATCGTAAAATCTTTAACTAAATCAAAGTTGTAAGAGAGGATCATTCCACATTTTGTTAAAAGTGAAAACATCTCACTTTTAATCTTTTCAATATATGCCATTCAATTCACTGTTTTGTCTATGTACTTCAATGATGCCCAGATTATCACACAGTAGACGCTTGTGATAAAACAATCTGAGAGGAGGTTTGGTATAAACCACAGCACAGTGAAACAAATCAGTCTCAGTTTAACTTCTTGACTCTATTGCTTGTTTTTTATTGAAAATGTGTAACTACAATATTTGGTTGAATTGCTTCCATGCTGCTTGGTTATACTGGACAGATCTATAAAATAAAATACTGGCAAGGTTTTTCAACTCAAACAGGAAGAGAGGCACTGTTTAGCTCTAACATACAAGACAGATGATCTAGTAGTTAGAAAGTGTCAAGTCAGTTTTACAAGTTTGCCATCTAATGGTATCTGGTCAGTACTACAATGGGAAACACTGCCATTAGATGAAACATTCATGTCGCAATTGCGCAGGTATTAACGTGGCAAATCTAGTAGTAGTTGATCATCTTTTAAAAAAAATAAAATATTTGATACATTTATAATGCTATACTTTGTGTCATAGCCTATTCACTTGGCGGTAAATTCCAAAAAAACAAACACCGCTATGAGAGTCTTCCAAAAATCAACAAAGGAAGTGGCGGCAAATTTGACTTCATTCTGTCTTCTGACTGCTTTAAACAATCTCTAAATGGGAATACAACATGTTTTTGCTGTCGTCTCCTGTTCACCACTCTTGAAGTTTAATCGATTATAACGACTTCCGCTTCTGAGAATGCCGGAAATGTGAAAAGAGTCCATTAATTCAATTCAATTCAGTTCAATTCAATTCAATTACTGTTTTATCATGAAGGTCTAGGGCACAGAACTTTGTAATGCATACAAAAGTAAATAAAGTATATTAACAGATGAGATATACAAAACAAGAAAAAGGCCAATCAAATTAACATAGCCTAGTAGAAAATCTGCCAAAAAACACTTAATAGTATAGAAATGTCAACTGATGTCCTCCATATCTTTGGTTTCCACAAAATTGCATTAGAAACATAAATTGTTTTTGTGCTGCATGATAACTACCTCCACCATATTGTGTTGAATACATTCCCAGCAGGCACAAAACAGGCACACAACGTCATATTTGGCTAAATTTCAGTTGCGACGTCGGGTGACCAAAATTCAACGTAAATTCAACGTCTAAAGTCAATGTTAAATTGATGTCCAATACCGACGTCAGCTGACGTTGAGATTTTGTTGTTTTTAGGTTGTGCAACCAAAATCCAATGTTAAGTCAACGTCAAATTGACGTCAAATATTGACGTCAACCCGATTTTCATTTTCAACCAAAATGCAACGTCTGTCCGACGTCATGTCCAACGTCAACCTGATGTTACATAGACGTCTGGTGCCTGCTGGGTTTATTGTGCCTTTCAATCTGTCAAATCAAGTTTTGTTTCATTTCTGTCACAGTTTTCAAACAGCACACGCTCCATTGCATCTATAGTGGTATTGCCTAAGGAAGTGTCTCAAACTGTAGGGTAAAGGCAAGGCGTCAATGCCCTGATACGTTGTACGGCTACAGATGATCGCTCTGCACATGTGCTGCAGAGAGAAAGGAAAGTTCCTAGGAAGAGGGCGAGAGAGAAGAGGCTCAAAAAACAGGCATGTGGCCGGGTCACTGTAGTGCTTCAACAGACCCGTGACACTGGAATCTCTGTACATACAAGGGTCACGGCCATCAAAGCTAAAGCGCTTCCCGTTTTGCTCTATTCGAGCATGGAGGGAGCGGCTATAGCGTCTGAAGCTAACCGAGAAGAGGTATTCATCCTGGGAAGAGTCTCGGAGCAGAAAGGTCCCCTCTGGTTGCCCTTCCAAAAGCTGCTCAGCTTCGAAACGATCCAGGACACCCCAATAACAAGGGCTGTTGTTGATCTGAAGCAGATCAGGAACCAGGATGTAATCAGTGTGGGAACAGCACTGAGCGTCTCCATGTCCAAAAAATGGATCCCAGTCATCCAGACTAGAAGCCCCAGTAGAGCTGATCTCTTCCCATGAAATGAGCTTTGGAGGAGAAGAGGATAACAAGGGACCTTTGGGTTCGGTTTCGATGCTTAAAGAAGGTTTGGTGTGAGTGCCATGTTTCTTGATCAGATGCCAACACTGAGCCAGTTCGGATTTTGGAGAGAATGGGCACTTGTCCTCCATGAGCTCGGACACATGAATCTTCCGTTTGGACCAAAGAAGGACGGAGAATGGGCGTGAGGAACCGGACTGGTGGTGATGGTGGTGGTGATTGCGAAGAGGGAGACACTGGCCGACAGCGTCTTGAAACTTCTGCCTCAGAGACCGGCGGGACAGGGCTTTCCTACAAGGAGAGTCCGGATCCGTTTCTCCAGGGATCGTGCAGCTGCACTTTTGCTCTCGACGTCTCCGGGGACAAGAAGCAGAGCGTACGGTCTGGTCATCTGTTCCTTCCCCCTCTTCCCCTCTGGATGCTGTCTCATGGCGTGACCCACGGGAGCGTTTTTTAATACTGCGGATGTAACTATCAGCGCTCCAGCTCCGCAGGTTCTTGGGACGTGTATCCGAGTTTTTGGGCTTCCTCTCTGACATTGCTGCAGGCCCTTTTTGGAAAAGTGCTGCACAGAATTTAAAAATAAATCAAGATTGGCAAAGAAAAATATGAAGAATACTAATAGCAGTAATGCTACTAGTACAAGGCATACAATATAACAAAATGAATAAATACAGCATATATTTATGCACAGACTATTCATAACTGACAACAGTACCAAATAATATTTTTATGGTGATTTTTCAGGAAATTAACATAGGTTTTAAATTAAAGGAACACGTTATTTTATATGAAAAAATGAGAAAGAAGAAAGTGTTACAGGAAACAACATGCACACATGCAATTATTATTTAATTAAAATAATAATTAACTTAATTTAGTTATTTTAATCTACTTAATTAAATTTACATTGGGTAATTTTTTGTTTCAAATTTAATTAAAAATATTTTACATTTATTAATTAAAATAAAAAATAGAGCTAGCTAAATATAATACGTATTATCAAATGTTTTGGGACACTCAATTTTTTCTATTTATACATTAACAAAACATGATACACATTATATAAAATTACTTCTATTTGTGTAATGTATATTTTGTGTGTGTGCAGTATATGTTTATGCAATTTTTAAATAAATTAAAATAATAAATAATTAACATTTAAAGTGTTTTTTTTTTTCAAATTTAAGTAAACATTACTTTACATTTAATAATTAAAAAATGTAAATTTTGTAAAACCAAAATTTGTAAAACTGTATCAAACGTTATACGTTATATACAGATCATCTGTGTTAAGGATATACTTCTCTATTTTGTATAAGTGACCCTGGACCACAAAACCAGTCATAAGGGTCAATTTTTGGAAATTGACATCATATGAAAGCTGAATAAGTAAGCTTTCCATTGATTTATGGTTTGTTATGATAGGACAATATTTGGCCAAGATACAACTTTTTGAAAATCTGGAATCTGAGGGTGCAAAAAAATCAAAATATTGAGAAAATCGCCTTTAAAGTTGTCCAAATGAAGTTCTTAGCAATGCATATTACTAATCAAAAATTAAGTTTTGATATATTTACGGTAGGAAATTTACAAAATATCTTCATGGAACATGATCTTTACTTACTGTCCTAATGATTTTTGGCATAAAAGAAAAATCAATAATTTTGACCCATAAAATGTAAATTTGGCTATTGCTACAAATCTCAGTGACTTAAGACTGGTTTTGTGGTCCAGGGTCGCATATAACTGCATATCACAACTATATACAAGTAACAGACAGATACAATATAACAACTAATAGACAAAAAAAAAACTCTACCTTTTCAATATCTTTTATATGAATGAAATCCAAGTGTATCCTACCTTCAGAATGGATGGAAAATCTGATGTCCTCAAAGAGGAGTGATGAATTTTTCCATGCCTGAAGTTCGTGCAGTGAGAGCTCGGCATGAACTGAAGGGAGGAAGCACATCCCTCCTATTTAAAACCTCTCAAGTATCAATTCCTTAGAGGAATACTTGCCCTTCACTGGACGGAAGGGGTACTTTTGTCAATGGACAGTTAACCTATCATATCCAACGATGAATATGCTGTCCTGAAGAAATGACATTGAGAATTTTAAATGAGTATAGGATGTATAATCTATATCAGTATTAGGCTATCATATCTATTATAGCTGTTATATTATTATAGGCTGTTTTACTTGCAAAATAAGTGCAAAAATGTGTCTGTCCCTTAAATAAGCCACAAGCCCACAACATCAAAATCTTTTAAAATCTATTAGCTCTTACTGTGAACTTTGACTGACCATCAATGAATCAATGAGCTAAATGTAATTAGTCAATAATAACGGACATCTATTTACGAGGGCAACCTTGTTAGGAAGGAAATGGGAAATCTCTGAACAAAACACTGAGAGCTCTACGTCATTGATTTATTGATTGATATGTGCCCTACTTTAATTTGGGAACATCCGGCAAACATTTGCAAGCACAAAGGCCATTTTTGACACCCATTTCAAATGATGGTCAGGGGTCCATTCCTGGTATCACCCAGAAAGTATCAATTATCAAGAGTAATATCATGCATTTCCGGCCTACTAAATGGATTACAAAATAAATTCAATAATTCATTATGGTTGTGAAGTCATTAGGTGATGTCATTCTGAAATGTTAAAATATTTTACTCTCATTTATTTAATATCACAGGCATGCTACTGTACAGCTATGATTTATTCAGAAAAACACTGTGCATCTTGTTTTCTTACATTTGCACTGTAACCAGTCTCTCTCTTTTAAGTGTGTGAGGCCAGCAGGATGGCATGCAAGAAATTGAGTGATGAATTCTCTTGCGATCTGTTAAAAGTGTTTGATCGGATCAATGTGTAGAGGCACAAATGATTCAGCTGTTCCACTTAGCCCCACTTTCATGCCCTACAGATATAAGAACAAGTAAGAACTGTTATGTATTCAGTCCTTTCTCTTATAATATTATTTTATCTTCTTGTTGTAGAATTTATCAGACCTTAAAAGGATAGTTCACCAAAAAAAAAAAGTCATAATTTACTCACCCTCGTGTTATTCCAAACCTGTAAGAATTTCCTTCTTCTGTTAAACACAAAAGAAAAATTATTTGAAGAATGTTAATAACCAATCAGTTGCTGGTAGCCATTGACTTCCATAGAATTTTTTTGTCCATACAATGTACGTCAATGGCTACCAGAAACTGTTTGGTTATCAACATTCATTCTTCAAAATATCTTCAATTCCACACACAGACCCCAACACTTGCTACATGAAACACAACAATCAAATAACTTATAATTTTAAGTAAAGGAACAAACATATCTCAACATTACAATATTATAAGTGGCAACAGTGTAAATTAACTGGCAAACTGTCAAACAATACAACTATAATTATTTACGTCCCAGTGCATGTTGGGAAGGGGGTAACAGGACTACAAACAACCACAAAAAAAATTGTTTGCTTACTAGCTTATCTGCTGCTGTTGGTTTGACCTAAAAAAACAGTATGTTAGAAAAAAAAAGGTGCATTACTTGCATTCCAGGAATTAACAAAAAAGCTGCAAGAAATAACTGACAGCATTATTTACTTTTATTTATCATTTCAAAGTGTATTCTCACTGTGAATTTTATCACTTGGCGGACAGCATCATTTCTAACCTTCCTGCCCCATGAATTACCAGAATTTTACTGCTTCTATCAAATACTCGGACTAAATTTGGAGTCCCACCAGACCACACAGAGCAGAAGTGAAGCATGTTTAGCTGGAAGAAGTAACAGGATCAGACAACTGGGAGAACTATCTCCTGTATCACATATGTGCACAAATCTGTAGGCTACTGTATATGCTGAAGAGAAATCATCTTCAAGCAGAAAGAGGACAGTAACTCAGTGTGCCCATTAACATGGCACAGTTTATCAAAAAGAGGGAACCTTGCCAAGCAAGTCTCAGATATGCCAGCTATTACTGTGCTATCGATCTGGTGCACAGCAGAGCAAGCATGGACATCATGAATTTTTCATTTGATTGTGTTGTCAAATTGTAAGACTAAAGCCATACAAGCTTCACTCTCATTTTATGAGCACTTTTTTCAGTGTACAGTCTCAACACCTCCCTAAAGACTTGTTTATAGTAATATAGAAGTTTAAGGCTCTCAGTAAAAGACTCCTGCAGCCATAATGATTCCATTGTCTGCACCGGTTTGCAGCATGTCTGGCCGATAATATCGCATGAGCATCATTCAAGTGTAGATGCACTGATGTTGCTTCAGAACGGTGGCTCTTTGAGTGATGGAAAGTCTCTAATTAAATTAGCGGGAAGTCTCTGGCTCCATGGCTCTTGTGTTCATGTTCTCTCCATTGATCTGTATCAGTATCTGGACGGCTTCTGTAATGGCTGTTGCAGCTGAGGTGCTCTGTGGTTGTCTGTGTTATGGTGCTTTGAGAGAAATCAAATAGCCTTGGTTTGCTATAAGTTATTTTAAAGTCAAAGTGTGTCAGTTTTGAATGTTAAAATACTATCCTATATGCAGGCAAGTGAGTAAAGCATTTGCAAACTGATTTGTCTCTATGGCACTATACATTGCTCTATTTGTATTTGCAGCTCAGCCCAACATAGTGACACTGGCTCAACCAATAGCTTGTTTTTGGAGGCGGGGTTATCTGTTTGATCGACCAATGGCAGACTGGGAAGTGTTTGGGAAAACCATTTGAAGTCAAACAATGTTGGTATTTCAATATCACAGAGATTTTGCACTTTTAACTTGTGCCTATATGCAACACCCTAGCAACCACACAATTCTGTTTTGTAAATGTATTAAATAGCTTACATGGGTCATTTTATTTACTAAATTAGTTTGAGGTACTGAATTAGTTTTAATTCATTTAAAATATACACCTCTCTAGCTTGCTTCCTAATCTAGTTTTCCATAAATCTGGCATTGTATATTAGGAACGCTGTTGGTTTTTTGATGATTGCTTCTAGTTTCACTAGCAATTTGTCCTTAAACATCATATTAATTATTTTATGTACACATATGAAACTGGACAAGAACCCTATATTGGTCTGTTTTAATAAACCTGTTCTTGTGTATAATAATACCGTAATAATAATAATAATAATAATAATAATAATAATAAAAATAATTATAATAATAATGTTAAGGCCAATATTTGCTGTCTCATTTTTCTGTCCATGTACAGTCATTAAAGACAAACGGACTGTATTTCCATTATTTGTATCTTCCACTCAATGTAATGATCCATGGTTTAGTCATGTGAACTAGTATATCAGCTTTCTGCAGGCATTTTTGTGCTCTCAGCCTCCCTATTTCCCGCAAGCTTCATTCAATACCTGCTGTCACTCTGCTTCTCTTTTCATGCAAGTTATTGAGCTTATCAAGGAAGCCTGGAGCATTTTTAAGCAGTAACAGGAGACACATTATGGAATTACTATTGTCACAAGTGCTTTGTCTATACCATCATTACTTCATTAAATGTGTGCACCATATTGAAAGCGACACAAATAAGCCTTGTTTGCTAATTTTGTTTGCAAATTAATTACATATTGACAAGGCACATCATCATGTTTTCAAATTACATTTTTAAATGTTCAGGAGGACATTCTTAAAACAAGAGAAATCTATTAATATACTGTATATACAGGTGCATCTCAATAAATTAGAATGTCGTGGAAAAGTTCATTTATTTCAGTAATTCAACTCAAATTGTGAAATTCATGTATTAAATAAATTCAATGCACACAGACTGAAGTAGTTTAAGTCTTTGGTTCTTTTAATTGTGATGATTTTGGCTCACATTTAACAAAAACCCACCAATTCACTATCTCAACAAATTAGAATATGGTGACATGCCAATCAGCTAATCAACTCAAAACACCTTTAAAGGTTTCCTGAGCCTTCAAAATGGTCTCTCAGTTTGGTTCACTAGGCTACACAATCATGGGGAAGACTGCTGATCTGACAGTTGTCCAGAAGACAATCATTGACACCCTTCACAAGGAGGGTAAGCCAAAAACATTCATTGCCAAAGAAGCTGGCTGTTCACAGAGTGCTGTATCCAAGCATGTTAGCAGAAAGTTGAGTGGAAGGAAAAAGTGTGGAAGAAAAAGATGAACAACCAACCGAGAGAACCGCAGCCTTATGAGGATCGTCAAGCAAAATCCATTCAAGAATTTGGGTGAACTTCACAAGGAATGGACTGAGGCTGGGGTCAAGGCATCAAGAGCCACCACACACAGACGTGTCAAGGAATTTGGCTACAGTTGTCTACCTGGGCTAAGGAGAAGAAGAACTGGACTGTTGCCCAGTGGTCCAAAGTCCTCTTTTCAGATGAGAGCAAGTTTTGTATTTCATTTGGAAACCAAGGTCCTAGAGTCTGGAGGAAGGGTGGAGAAGCTTGAAGTCCAGTGTTACGTTTCCACAGTCTGTGATGATTTGGGGTGCAATGTCATCTGCTGGTGTTGGTCCATTGTGTTTTTTGAAAACCAAAGTCACTGCCCCCGTTTACCAAGAAATTTTGGAGCACTTCATGGTTCTGCTGACCAGCTTTTTAAAGATGCTGATTTCTTTTTCCAGCAGGATTTGGCACCTGCCCACACTGCCAAAAGCACCAAAAGTTGGTTAAATGACCATGGTGTTGATGTGCTTGACTGGCCAGCAAACTCACCAGACCTGAACCCCATAGAGAATCTATGGGGTATTGTCAAGAGGAAAATGAGAAACAAGAGACCAAAAAATGCAAATGAGCTGAAGGCCACTCTCAAAGAAACCTGGGCTTCCATACCACCTCAGCAGTGCCACAAACTGATCACCTCCATGCCACGCCGAATTGAGGCAGTAATTAAAGCAAAAGGAGCCCCTACCAAGTATTGAGTACATATACAGTAATGAACATACTTTCCAGAAGGCCAACAATTCACTAAAAATGTTTTTTTTTTATTGGTCTTATGAAGTATTCTAATTTGTTGAGATAGTGAATTGTTGGGTTTTTGTTAAATGTGAGCCAAAATCATCACAATTAAAAGAACCAGAGACTTAAACTACTTCAGTCTGTGTGCACTGAATTTATTTAATACACAAGTTTCACAATTTGAGTTTAATTACTGAAATAAATTAACTTTTCCACGACATTCTAATTTATTGAGATGCACCTGTGTATATATATATATATATATATATATATATATATATATATTTACATTTAGTCATTTAGCAGCTGCTTTTATCCAAAGCGACTTACAAATGAGGACAATAGAAGCAATCAAAACCAACAAAAGAGCAACAACATGCAAGTGTTATGACAAGTCTCGGTTCGCCTAACGCAGTACACGTAGCAAGGTTTTTTTTTTTTTATATATATATATAGAAAAAAGAAACCTAAACTTTTTATTTATTTTTTTAAAGAAACAAGTAGATAGAATAGAAAAAAGAAAACTAGTGTTAGTTTTTCAAGAAAATCTAGCAGTTAGAGAATAAATATGCAATTCATAGAGGGTCAAGTGTGTGTGTGTGTGTTTTTTATTTAATAAAAAGAAAACAGATAGATAAAATAGAATTAGAATAGAGAGTGCTAGAGTAAGAGGGTCAAATAAAGATAGAGAGAGAGAGAGAGAGAGAGAGAGAGAGAGAGACAGACAGAGATTTCTTTATTTTTTCTGCTTTGTGGTCTGTTTTGATATTATAATATTTAAATGCTTATAGTGCGGGTACATGGATGCGACTTGGGATCATTGGAAGGTGTTTTTGTCTCATATCCAGCAAATGTCTATTGAAAGTTACTTAAAAACATTCGAAAAGATGATTAATTTTTTTGTTTAGACACTTGAGAAAATCAATACAAGAAGGAAGAGAGATGAATTCCAGTAACTGATGCTGAGTATGTCTGAGTATGCAGTTTACACAGCCTGTCCTTAGAAGAAGTCAAGACAAGAAACCAAGGGGTCAAGATTGTGCTGGTTAGAATGGCTTAGTTAACCCCTGCAAGACAGGTTACTAGAAAGTCATTTAAAACTAGATAGTAACAAGACCAAAAATCTATCTAACAGCTGTTCAAAATAATATGCATTCTGACTGATACTTTCTTTTTGCAAGCAATGTATAAATTTTAAAATTTATTTTATCCAAGCAATCATTAACGTCCATAAAAACAATAAATACACACTCACACACACACACACACACACACACACACACACACACACACACACGCACACATATATATATATATATATATATATGTATACACACACACACACACACACACACACACATACATATATATATATATATATATACATACAGGTGTCACAAATGAGGCTCCCGCACTACGTCTCTTGCACCACCAGAGAGAGCCTTCACCCGAGTATTAACTTCATTTGGACTCAATTTCCCATCCACCCTCATACCACCCTCATACCTGGGACTGATCACCCGCACCTGTTCTAGTTACACACTCACTCACTCGCACATAAAAGACACTTTCACCTGTCCTTTAGTGCGAAGTCTTGATTAGCCTTGGTTATCATTTCTGAGTGGTTTTTCTGTTATTCTGCCTGTCTGTGTATTGACCTGGACTGCTTACCTCGTATTCTGTTTATTGCTGCCTGCCCCGAGTTTTAGCCTGTTTACCGATTGTGTTTCCTCACCGCCTGCCCCGACTTTCTGCCTGCCTTGTACAACCCATTGACTAATAAAATGCAGATGGATCAATACGCTTCTGACTCGTTACACACACTATATTGCCAAAAGTATTGGGTCACCCCCTTCTAATGAACAGGTTTGACTACTTTAGTACTTTCCATGAGTACAAATCTTAATGTTTAAGCATATAATGATATTCTAGGGAATTGTGTGCTTCTAATTTTATAGCAACAGTTTGGACAGGACCCTTTTCTATTCTAACATGACAATGCCTCTGTGTATAAGGCAAGGTTCAAAAAGAAATTATTGATTTAGTCAGTGTGGAAGAACTTGACTGGTCTGCAGAAAGCCAAGTCCTAATCCAAGCTGAACACCTCTGGTGTGACTTTAAATGCAGATCTTGAGCCAAAAACTCATCACCAAACACCAGTCAAGTTCTTCCACACTGACTGAATCAATCATTTCTTTTTGAACCTTGACTTCTACACAGAAGCATTGTCATGTTAGAATAGAAAAGAGTCCTGTCCAAACTGTTGCTATAAAATTAGAAGCACACAATTCCCTAGAATATCATTATATGCTTAAACATTAAGATTTGTACTCATGGAAATTACTAAAGTAGTCAAACCTGTTCATTAGAAGGGGGTGACCCAATACTTTTGGCAATATAGTATAGTCTATATATATACATATATACACACACACACACACAAACATTTTTTTTTTTAATAAAAAAATAAGTTGCATTGTTTTCACATAATTTCCCCATCAGTTTGTCAGGGGGTCATAATGTTACTGTGGTAACAAACAATAACTGAAGTAACAATTTAGGAATAAGCCTTGTGGTTTGGTAAGGGTTTGAAGAGTGGCCGGCACCTTTTCATTTCAGACAGTCTCGTCGAACCAGACAGTGTTAAGTTTTCATATTCAACACATCTGAGATCACAGAACCAGTTTGTAAACTTGATATTTATCCTGTTTAACAGCTTTTCCTTGACGGATACCAACGTCATTACGCCGCGCCCTTATTAAGCGCCGCGCCACGTCATATTCCACGCACGCAGACAGAGCGATACGCTCAAGTTGACAACCCCGCCCCTTTTCTCATCAATATATGTGCTGATTGGTCAGAGGTTTTTCAAGCCAGTCTGTGATTGGACAATTGAAATGTCGTTAATAACAGGACCAGACACAGCAAACAGTGATGGGGTGGAGGGCGGGGCTTAACGTGTTGGGGGGGAAAAAAAATAATAACGCAGGAGGAAGTGTGTGTGTGTGTGTGTCATGCTGGAACATCGACTATCTCTGTCACTGGATTCGAGTTACTGGATTCATTCAAACATTTTATAAAAGCGAAAGCAGTCGGTATCCACATGTCTCCGTAAGTAAATGACAAATTGATCTTAGATAGGCTACATGAATCTAATATAATTTGATCGCGAGCTCTGTTGACATTTGATTGAACATATGGATAGTATTTTGTGAATTAGCAGATTGAGAATGTAGGTTGATTTCGTCCCCAGGGAACAGCAGATTGAAATCAAAAATATGATAGGATTCTGATCAGTTCCTGGACGTAATATTGTACTTTCTACACTGCAATGTGACCTTTACCTTCATTTATTAGGGGCTGCCATAAACTGCTTGGAGATTATTTTATGCTCATAACTTGAAATATTATCTTTTCTTGAAAATCCAGAGAAAACAATCTTGATAGACTAACTGGATGTTGTACTGTGTAATGCTTTGAATTTTTGGTTTGTAATAATAACACCTCAAAAAGAAAGATCTATGTAAGGTGTGTCTGGTGTTATTTTACTATCATTGAGAGACTATTATAGTTTTATTAATAAATGTATTAATGTTTATTTATTTTTTAGTTTTTAATTGTCATTAGTTTTATTTGTATATAGTTTTATTTCAGTATTATTTTAATTTACTGATTTAAATTACATTTTAATAAAGTTAAACTAAATGAAAATGAAAAATGTTTCCTTGGCAGCTAGCTGAATTAAAATGTTATTTTATATATTTATTTTATTTTATTATTATTATTGTATTTTTATTTTATTAGTCAATGTTTATTTCAAGTAACAAGTTTTGGTTTTTTATAGTTAGCTATAATAATGTACTACGTCAACAGAAGTTTGACTTTGAATTGTAAATGTTTAAATGAACAAAGTCCAAATAAATTGTCACCAGTACACATCTATTGCCAGGGATTCCTGATCAATGATAAATTCGTACAAAATGTAATTTGATTATAGGGCCTCTGGAATGTTGCTCGACGAGACTCCCCTGTTTGATCCCTCTCTGCTCCAAGAGCTGGACTGGAGCAGCAACACCGTCTCCTTCTCGCCTCCCATTTCTCCCTCTCAGCCCGGAGAAGGTCTGGTCCTCCGTCCTCTCTGTACTGCTGACCTAGACAGAGGTACTGGTTACCGTTCAGCACTCTCCCCACTCATGTTCAGTTCTTCAAACAATCATGATAAACATATGTGTCTTTTTTAGGCTTCTATAAGGTCTTATCACAGCTCACAGTGGCTGGGGATGTTACAGAAGAACGGTTCAAAGGTACTGCATGTTCCTAATGCAAAATACCCCCACGGTTCTTCATCTCACAGTATAAGATACTCACTCACTTTTTATTGTTGTTTTTTAGCAAATTTTGAACATATGAAGAAATCTGGAGACTATTATGTGATAGTGGTGGAAGACACAAATCTTGGACAAATTGTTGCCACAGCAACACTCATCATAGAACACAAATTTATCCACGCTTGTGCAAGGGTAATTGACTTAATATTTAATTATTAGATTTTAAATATGTATTTTGCAACTGAGCTTATTTTCTGTATTTTCATAGTGCAATATTATATAATATTTTGGTGTTTTTTTTGTACCGGCAGAGGGGGCGTGTAGAAGAAGTGGTTGTGAGTGACGTATGCAGAGGGAAACAGCTTGGAAAACTGTGAGTTTGGTTTTGAGAAACACTTTTACAATAGTTTTAATCCTGAGTTTCAGATTCATGAATACTGTATTTTCTTTCAACATATCTGTATCAAAACTAAGTACCTTGAACATAGTACTTTTGTTTTTGTGTTTTAGGTTGGTATCAACATTGACTCTCCTCAGCAAAAAATTGCAGTGCTATAAAGTAACACTGGAGTGTGCGCCAAAAAATGTGGAGTTTTATAAGAAGTTTGGCTACTCCGCTTCAGATGAGACTTACATGCAGTGCCGGTTCTTTGACTGAATCCAAAAGAATCTTGAACATCACAGAATGTTCGCTTTAGAACTCTTAATCAGTTCTATTTTCTGAGATCGGACTACCTCGAACTTGCACCTTTTTAGCCAGCAAAAAAAGAAAAACTTGATAAATTGGTGACAAGTTATGTCACAATAACAAAATATTTTGAAATGAGCATTTTGACTTCACTACAACACAGAACAATGTGCATATTCATGAACGTTTCTAAATGTCCGCAGTCAACATCAAGCACTTGCTTTGAAAGTTATTCAGTTTTCTATTTAAAATGTTTTTGCTACACATAACTAGCTATAGAAACAGAAAACAGAAAACAATCATATAAAGAATGTGTGGTTTACATTGTCAGCCACAAGAAACAACACTGTGGCCTGTCTAAGAGAAAAGATAAAACATTTTGTTGTATAGATTAGAAGGGCTTAGATACTTGAATGTTTTCTAAAGTAAATATTTCTATAATTGTTTTAAGAGGGAAAACAAACCGTTTCAAACCCATTTTGTTTCCAAATATACTCTTTACGAAACTGTTTGAGGCATATTTCCCTCTTTTACTTAAAATGTTAATGCTGTGCTTTATTCTCTTTAAAATACCAAAACTCAAATCACATTTTTCATTCTCTTAACTGAGTTTTATCTATGAAAGCCGTATTGAAACGGTTTGAACTTTTTACTTTCTCTTGCAGGTACTCGTCTTCAACATAGAGATCAGAAATAGAATAAAGGTTTACATTTATTTATTATGCTCATGTATTTTCTCAATTTTGGCTTTAGTCTTAGCCACTGGTGATAATCATTAGTTATGTGTAAAGCCTAGATGAAGGAAAATAAATTATTTTACACTAAATGCTTTTATTTTTGTACTTTCACTGATAGCCGGCATTCAAATGCTTTGTCTCATCTATCAATCAACAGCTAAACATGTGGCAGTGATGTTATTTGTGCTTTTATAACTGTTATATTTTAAAATTGATGTAAAACCATTGAATGACAAGTGGGTGAATGGATTGAAAATGTTACATTAAAAAACAGTAATAAATCTCAAGTTTATATATATATATTTCAATGAAACTGGATTATCGTTCTAAGTCTATCCACACCCAACAGTCCTGTAATAAACGGTCATACCTTTTTCACGGGGATTGATAACATTGAAAACACGGGATATAAAGTAGCCATCTTTTATTGAGCAGTGGGATGTTAATTCTATGGCAAACGCATCTTTCCTTACCTCAGTCTGAATTCATTTCCCCATTTTCATCCTAGCTTTTCATGACTGATTCATCCTACCATTTCATTTCTACGGCAGTGACAGCCCCATTCTTTGATCCCCTCTCCTCCCAACCCAAATCCATCCAACAAAATAACAGTAATTCAAGTATCAAAAGTGCATTATTGCAATACTGTCCCGCTGCAAATGCAAAATGCTTTAAATACTATAAAACTGCAAAATATTTCAGTGCATATAGCTCAAAAAGGAAAAAGAAAAAATTATCAAATCTTCCCCAGCTCCAAGGGTCACGAGGAGCAGTCTCTCCCTCCCAACCCCTGTACAAATATTTACATTTTTAATCCTAATAAAAATGTAAAAAGAAAAGTCCACTGTGGTTAAGCACTTTTTTGTTT
Organism: Spinibarbus caldwelli; assembly: GCA_039654775.1. NCBI lineage: Eukaryota > Metazoa > Chordata > Actinopteri > Cypriniformes > Cyprinidae > Spinibarbus > Spinibarbus caldwelli. The sequence continues at coordinate 7,452,439 of CM077251.1, forward strand.
AGTAAAGCCTATCCATTTTGTGCTGCTGTAACTTGCATACTCCCGAAATCTTCATCCTCTTCTAGTGTTCGCTTTAGACTTCCTGTAGGGAAAGAATGATGATATTAGGAACGGCCACAGTATGTATAATGACCCTAGCTGTATACATTACTAAAGTAGAAATTACAGCTCTCAGTTCTATAGTACAAGTAAGCCAGTTATTTATCATCATAAATTTAAATTTACATTTATTCATCTAGCAGATGCTTTTATCCAAAGTGACTAACAAATGAGTTACTAACATAACCATTAATCAAATGGAGCCAAGAACAAAAGCAGATTCACAATGCAAAAAATAAAAAATTGACCATAAGAGTACAAGCTATAAATCAGAGATACAATTCTGCACTATTTCATCAAGATAAATAAAAAAATAAAATCACTGAAAACTAAAACAAATGTTGTAATTGCTACAAGTGAATTGAGGCATCACAACACTATATAACATATTATGAAAAATGAATATTCATTTTGAAAATTGCTAAATATTTAACAATATTATTAAATTGTGTTTTTAAAGATTAATTTTGATGGCAAAGGAAATCTCAGGCCCTGTTAACACTAGTGCGTTTTCGTTTTAAAATGCATAACTTTTGCTACGGTTACGCCTATCGTTTACACTACTTCAAGGTCGAAAACAGAGACTTTTGCAGACCCCGTTTTAGTTTGAAAACTCTGGGGTTGCGTTTCAGTGTAAACGGACCAAAACAGAGACGTTTGAAAACGATGGCGTTGCTGCCCACACTCGCTCTGTGTATCCTTGACGACTATGTAAACGATAACATGATGCTCATTGTACCCATGGATATGTATAGATTCCCCATTCGACCGCTCCAAGCACGCAGACGCGTCCCCCATCTAAATAATTGGGAATCTGCCTATACATATCTATGGTTGTACCTGCACGAATGGTCACGTGACAAGCGTTTTCGGTTGTGAAGTGTAAACGGAGATCGTTTCTGAAACGCAGTGGAAACACCAGTGTAAACGGGGTTCGTTTTCATTCTAAAACACCGTTTTAAAATGAAAACGCACTAGTGTAAACGGGGCCTCAATAAGCAAATACACTAAAATATACACAATACTGATAATTAAAAAAAAAGAGAGAAAAAAAACCATCAGCTGATAACTGACATATGGTACCAATACACTATGCATCACTATTAGAAATGATTAAAATATTTACAAACTGACTGTTTGGCCATAAAAGAATCTCTTACCTGGCATCCCAGCTTGGATGGAGAAAGACCTGCCCAACTGAATGGGTGACATCATCTTGATGGTAAGCTTTGCGAGATATATTGCTTCATATTCCTTGATGAAAACAGAAAGAACATCCATTTATTATGTATACATGTATATAAAACAGCTATAGCACTTAATGCTGAATTAATTATTAATGCTGAGATTACTTTAAAATCATACCTGTAGCTGATGAACAAAGCCTACATTGGGATTAATGCAAAATCGTCTCTCCTGTACATGACTAAACGCATCCCTGTAAGAAAGTAAATATATGACACGATCTGCAAACTTCAAGGCAAACCACATTATTATGTATTCATATTTTTGGAAATGCATTAACTGTTTCTCCACTAATAATATTACCTGTATTTCACACCAAATGTCTCCATAAGGTAGGCAATAACTAAGGCAGCGCTGGGAAAAAAAAAGAAAAAAAGAAGATATTCTATTTAATTATATAAAATCAAATCCAAAGATTTGAGATTATTAATGATTTTAAAAATTTAAAGAGAGACAGTTAAAAGAAACTTTTTATAACCATTAATAAAAGATGATTATGGACTTTTGTTTTAGCATACCTTCTTGATATCCCTGCATTTCCATGAACAAGTACCTTTCCTGCAACACAAAAATGTGCAAGACATTACACAAATTGGATGAGATACAGTAAGGAAATAAAATTAGTGTTACCGACAATGACAATCCATTTTCTTTACAAGAAACTTATCTTTACCCACAATCAGAACAGAGAAAGTGCTAAATTTAGTATTAAAAATAGAGATCAATATGGAGAAACATTCATTACCCCCCGTCTCTAAACATCCATCAATAAATTCTTTAGTCTATAAAGAGAAAAACAGGTTATCAAAATTAGATAAAAGAATCGCACACCAAATAAAAATGTATTAATAATATAAAATTTATTAAAAAAATAAAAATAAAAAAAGGTCAGCTTACCATTGGGAAATATCTAATAATATTTTCCACAGGGTTATCTGCTATATCTAAAACAAGGTACCTACAAACAAAGAAAAAAGTAAATTAGCTGTTAGAAATAGTGGAGCTTTATACTGAAGTACCACATAGAACAAACCAGAAATCAAACTACCTAAATTTATGGGGAAAGTTTGGCTTTATAAAGTTGGCCTCAATGTCTTGTCTGACACACACAATGTGAGTTATCCCCTGCTTCTCCAGCATTGAGAGCTGAAACAGAGGATGAGTTATTACAGGAAACCCCAGGCATAGATAATTTTCATCATGACGCCCAAGAACAGATCATCTCTACAGTACCTTACTCTTCATAGCAGCTGAATAGGGGCCAAGAAACAAGCCTGGGAGGATTTCCTAAATCATAACATCAGACAGCTTTAGTAAAAGTCATCACTTGATGAGAATGAGGTATGAAATTTGTAGCATTTGGACCAATCAGACACACATTTGTTCATCAGATTTAACAAATCAAATTAGTTATTAGATTAACAACTAACCACAGACCCCTCACCCAACACAAATTCTGAGTGCCGGTGTGTCTGTGATGACTCCAGGCCCCCCCGGTGCCATGGCAACCTATCTGATAACACTAGTTTTATTGGTCAAAGGAATGCGGGCAGACCTCATTTTCCCTTAGGAAAGAGACATGTAATGCACATAAAAATGGACTCTTCTCTAATTAATTAATTGAAAAACCTTTCTTTGAATGAACACACATATCCTCAGGTCATTGTGTATTTTGTTACTGTTCGTGTATATTGTCTTTTTGTACTGTATCCTGTTTTATGCATGTTTATGATAGATCACTAGTTAATATTACCTCACTTATATCATGTTTGATCTCTATCAATTCGTCTTCGGATGATCTAAATGACAGTGTATATTACGTGTTGATACCTATGCAACATATTAGTGTTCTGAGAATCTTTAATAGTTCTTTAATAGTAACCCCATGCAAATTGCCATGCTCAGAGACAAAGAGTCGTAAAACCTTCCCTCCAAAGAGAAGGGAGCCCATTGGCTCTTTGACTCCCCAGAGGTGTGACCTCTATACCAGATAAAGGTCTCATTCACAGGTCTGGCCCTCTCTTCTAAAAAACCTCTCTTCTACGAAAAGCTCTTCTGCTATCTTCTGATTGCTCCGTGAGGATGAGGAAGATGTGAGCTAGAACTTTTTTGGACCATTAAGTTTTTGTGCCAGGCTTTATGGCCTTGTCTTTTCATTCAAACAAAGATTCTTGGATCTTAGCTGATGTCTCTTAACTCTTCTTCACTTTTCATCTGGGAAGAAACTCCCAATCACCATCAAGTCAGAACATCTTTGGAATTCATCACTCTTCAACCCGGAAGAACGTGATCGCGAGTCCAAAAACCTTGAAACCATCAAGACTTTTCATCCGAGACTGCATTCCATCACGACAAAGGAAGTGCAAGTATAGTACATTTAACTAAACGAAACAGAGGTTTAGTATAAGCTATAGACACCGTTATAAACGGCGCTGATGGTTTTACTCAGGTGGTTAACTGACTCTTTCCATAACTGCATTCTCTGGTTTTCCTGATGGTTTCATCCATCAACTCTCATTAGCCCTTTCCCCAGGTATGATTGTGTGTGTGTGTTTGTTAGTTTGTTTGTTAGACTAGTTTGCGTTAGTGTTTAGTTAATAAAACTCTTGTGCACAAATTACATGAGTTTCTGATTCTGCCTTGCATATTAATGTCCCTTCACGATTTTGACCCTTGCTACATGCTCTAATGCATTAATAGGAAGATATTTTCTGTGGCCACGGAAATATCCTTTCTTAGAGTTGATATGAACTTACACTGAATGTTCGCTGGACAAACAGATCAGCTGATGGCAATTTAACTCTGCGACAGATATTACTGTCAGCCGATATAAATAATTGTAATTAATCATAATTAATTGTAATTATTTATATACAATTCCCTTTTTGAGCTAATTTGCTAAAAAAATTGTCTAATAATGTAAGATTTTGACTCAACAAATATAAAGTTTACAAACAATTTCTATTGAAGGAGGTGGGAAAAAAATTCTCACCATTGAAAAAAAATGTCTACTGAAAGTCTGTACTGACAACAATGTACAAGTATTTACGGTACCAAAAATACTATATCAGTACAAAAGCCATAACAACAATAAACAATGCGCAAAGTTTGTTCATTATCACTCACCTGCATCTCTCTTCTCATTGGATATGCCCAGTCCTGCAGAAATGAGATTACAAAATCTGATTATCAGTTTTTACAAGTATTCTGACAGTAATAGTATTACCTCACCACTAGAAATCATAAACTGCAGCCAACACAGGAATAAAACTCCTTGTTATCAGCACCTCACTACATATGATCAAGACTAGAGACCAGCAATCAGTTTGACAGACATTTATAAACAATATTTACTTTTTTTTCACTTAATCAGTTCTGTAATATTAGTGTTCAACTTAGACCAAAATAGAGTATGAAAGTAATGATGGACTGGAGTCTTGTGGATTATTGTGATGTTTTTATTGATTGTTTGGACTCTCATTCTGACGGCACCCATTCACTACAGAAGATCCACTGGTGAGCAGGTGATATAATGCTAAATTTCTCCAAATCTTTTCTGATTAACAAACAAACCCATCTACATCTCGGATGGCATGAGTGCGAGTAAATTATCAGCAATTTTTTATTTTTGGGTGAACTATTCCTTCAAGTTAAAAGTCTTGGGGGCCAAAGTATATTCTCAATTAAACGTGTTAAAATATTTTTAGTTGACTATACTCAATATTAGTATCATAAAGCAGGATAGTGATGAATGATTTATTTGCAAACAAGTCTAAAAGCATAAATAAAAGTAAATAAAATCGGTTATGCATAGGAATTATCAGATTATTCACATATTATCCCCAGTATCATAACAAATACTACCCATACTACTTTTCCTGACTGTGCTTGTTGTCTTTTGCAATGAGAGATGCATGACTTTGACTTCTGAGTTGTTGTTATTCTAGTACACTGCTACTGGATGCACATGCTAACTGCTCAGAGCAACGACTTAATTAAAGAGCTTTATTATATATTAAATATATCAGCACAAACCGCTGTATTTATTCATGCACTTACACACACTAGTCAAAGATGTACTGCTTTGAAACAGATTATTGAGAAGAACGGCTGTAATCCAGCAGTTGTTAGCACTGCGCTAATATGTTTAGAACATAACGTTACCAGCTGCTCTTCTTTGGCGGCGGGCAGGGACGGGAACTGGAGTTTATTCCCTTCGTCCATGCTGCGAGCGGTATTCCAGCTTTCGACACGTTCACCTCCCCTTTGATGGTCTGAATATAAAGACGAACTAAGTGCAAATAAAGTAGAGTTTGTGGAGGAGCTCCGCACTCACGCGCGCCATGCTGCTTCCACCCAGGACGGTCACGTGACAGCAGACAGCGCACAGGGGCGGAGTCACGAGATCTCTGTCAGCGATCACAATGAAGAAACTTCAGTTTTTACAATCGGTTTAATGCTGATCTGTTGACATTAAAAACACAATATTTAGTTGCAATACAGCTCAAGGTTGCTAGAAACTATTATTGCCTTACAATTTTCAACAACGTCAATTTTAAAGTTGTCTTTGACGTAAAAACACCTTTTGAACTTTAAGCATATTTAAGTTTTTATTTATATATAATTCTAAACATTTTACAGCATTTTAAACCACCAAATACCATCATTTTTCTTATGTCCCCATGCCTGTGTCTGCCATTTTGATGATGAATACAACACTTAATATTAATGATTTTTTTCTCTTTCCTTTTATTTATTTATTTATTTATTCACCTTGTTTGGTATATCAGTAATAGATTTCTTTAATGTATATATATTTTCCAAATATTAAATTCATTGAAAAAAGAGGCATTTTTAGCTTGTCCCTCAATATATTGTCCACTCTGTTACATTTGACAAGGGGAGAGTGGGGACGGTTGCAACACTTTTTGCATTTCCTTTAGTTTTTCAGAGACTGTTTGCATTAGAAAGCCAGAATTTTAATACAATAAAGCCACATCAGTCGGCTACTCACCCACATTGCTGTAACGTGTGCACATATGATTATATACACACAATTTATACTTGAATAGACAAAGTTAAATGTTGCAACTGACCCCACAAAAGGGGATGTTGCAACAGTCCACAGGGGCAGTTGCAACATTCATTAAAATGTAATTAAAACCATTCTTAAATATCATTTTGCAGTTTTTTTATTTTATTAAAGACATGGTCTTTAATAAGTTAAATTGGCTGTATAAAAACGAAGAATAGTAAATGAAAAAAAAATTCAAGTAACAAGTAACAACCTTGTCTTGGTTAATTATTACAATACATTTGAACTACAAAATATTAATTTAATCAGAATCAAGACACTAAAATTTAATAATAGCCTTCTTCTGTTAACATCTATGAAAGGTTACTGAACTAAGGCCAGCTGCATGAACATAGTCACTGTCTTAAGAACTAGTTTGACCAACTAGCAGTTAATCAAGTGAATCAATGTTGTGGTAAGGGACAGCATGTTGGGACGGTTGCAACAACATGTTGCACTGTCCCTACCCTTGACAGCCGTGATAAAACTTGGTATAATAGCTTGACACAATATCTTTGACACATGCTAGCTATGCCTATTAAAGCTAAGAAAACACAGATATAAATCATGTGTTTTTTACAATGCTTCACGCAACAGTATGACAAAAAAAAAAAAAAAAAAAAAATCTGATGATTAAAAAAATATTTTTTTACCATGAAAATGATTTTTTGTAAAAGGAATGGTCACGTGCCTGATTTCATCCAGGAAGGATGGGGGGCTGATTTAGCATGTGCAGTATAAATATCATCACTGTAGCTCATTCCTGATTGAAGAAATAAGCCATATTGCAACTGTCCCCTGTTGCAACCGTCCCCACTTGCCCCTACTGGCCCCATTTTTGAAAGTTTTATTTTTTTATTTTAAATGAAAGTTGGAAAAAGGAAATTATATTTTACCATACAGCTGACATCATTTCCTTTGAGGGAAAACAACTGGGGAAGGTGAGTGAGAGAGCCTCTGTTTTGTTAATTGTCTGTTTTTATTTAGGCCTATTTTATCTTTGCAATCTTATGTGGTCAACCTCAACATGTCCACCCTGTTAAAGGGAATATGAAAAAAAGTTAATAGAAATTCTTATTTGTAAAAGTACCATTTTTTAAAAACATTCAATTCTTTATTCGACAGACCTTCTGTGTTAGCATTTTTTGCTCAGACTTTGCTTAGACTTAGTGTAATGGTTAATTTTAACGTCAAAATGTCCACCCTGTTTAGTCAGAAAACCTAACAGGCTGGACACATTTAGTTTACATAGTGACAGTGACAGCAATTGATGTTTAAGTTGAAGAAGTAGTGTATTTAAACTTTATTAAATTTTAAATATTACATTTTGCGTATTCATAAATCTTTCAAATTGTTGTTCATTTGTCCCTAACAGGGTGGACATTTTTGGTCCTCCTCATTTAATTTGGCTCATAATTGCTTAAATTTATATACCTAAGGTTGTATATACCATATATTTATATACCAAAATTATTTTTCACGTTTTACAGCTCCCTTTGATGATTACACAAGAACTGATTTTAAAAAATGTGTTTCATTTTTAAGTGCTATGATGTCCAAAAGACACTGAATCCCAGGAATGACCTACTGGTATTTCTTTCAGGAAATAGAAATCTAGTTGTTCTTCATAATGTTGATATCTCTTTTTATTGATCATTCAAATCTACATTAGGCCTGTACATCAAAAATACAACATTCATTCATTCATTAATTCATTTGGCTGTTTGCATAATTTAACCAATTCAGCCAATAACAAAATACAGATATAACTTTTTATTCATCATTCTGCATTGTACATAAAATACAACTATTATTATTTTCATTGTTGTTGTTGTTGTTTTATACAGTATTTACAAGGAAGAAGATTACAAAGTGAGGTCCAGCTCACAATCTGTGCAAACTTGGGATGCCAGCGATTTCAACTCTGGCAATTATACTCTTATCTATCTTCGGTGGGTGTCAATGAGTCTGTTTGGACACTGTCCGGACTCTCAGCACGATACATCAAGTAATTCAGTCCCTCATTGCTGAGCACAGGAGACAGTCCAGTTTCCAGGTCTTCATCTTCATCCACACCAGTCCAGACCTCCTCTTCTGAAGAACCAGCACATACATAAGAGGCACATCTAGTAATGAGTCAAAAATCTGTGCACAAATCTGTACATTTGATTCAGATGTAACTGAGTAAATATTTTCATTTATTCTGTTTTATATGAAGAAATTAAGATCATACCATCTTCTTGGTAGGCTTGGTTCACATGACCTGCTGCTCCGTTCTGGTTTGCTCTTTTATCCACCTCATAATCTCTCAGTTTACTCAGGGTTTCCTCAAGGTACTGAAAGTTTGGCCTCTCAGTTGGTTCTTTGCTCCAGCAGCTCATCATCAGATTATACCTAAAAAGCAGTAATAATATCCATGTTCATTCAAAGTAAATATTATACATTTGTCTTCACATTCAATCAATTTATAACATGTATTTTTTGAAATCATCTACTAATATCACTTACAATCTCTGTGGACAGCCTGCTGGTGAAGGCAGTCGTGCACCTGTACTGATATGGCTTAAGACTTCATGGTTGGTGTATGTGGGATATGGTAGCTTTCCTAATGTCAAAATCTCCCACAAGAGCACACCAAATGCCCTGAAATGTGCAAATTATAAGAAAATACATTTGTAGAAATATGTATACAACTCGTTCCATTGTTAAAAATAAAGATTCCATAAGGTTTTTTTTTTATTTTTTTATTTTTTTTTATGCAGTGATGCCATAGAATTACCATTTTGGGTTCCCCATGAATGTTTCATTGAGCAGTTCTTAAAAGAACCATTTTCTTTAGTGTGATGAAAATATTTTCGAATCTAAAGAACCCTTTATAACTCATTCATTGTGCAATGGAAAGGTTCCATGGATGTTAAAGGTCCTTCATGAAACTATATATGCAAATACAGAATAATTTATTTTCCAAGAGTGTATGGCAACAAGAAAACTCATGATACTGACCAGACATCAGAATATTTATTGAAAATCCCATCTGTTAAGCTTTCTGGTGACATCCAGCGAACAGGAAGCAGACCTTCACCCTTCTTCCTGTAGTAGTCGTTCTTATACACATCCCGGGCCAATCCGAAATCTCCTATTTTAACGACCCTTTCTGGGTCTGTGTAGCTTCTTACTGACACCAGACAGTTCCTTGCAGCAATATCCCTGTGCATATTAAATATAGTTTCATTTAGATGCATTAACATTTATGCATTATGCTCTTTTATCCAAAGTGATTTACACTGCATTCAAGCTGTACATTTCATTCATGCATTCCCTGTGAATCAAAACCATGACACTGGCATTGTGAGCATTAGCACAGTATGAGTACATCTTTACCTGTGAACAAAGTGCATCCTTTCTAAATAAGCACATCCTGTGGCAACATCCAAACTGATGTCCAGGAGGCTGGTGAGATTCAGTAGCTCTTTATGGCTCTATGAGACATAAGAACATGTGAGTGCTAATCAGTAAGAAAAGCAGCTCATATATTAAAACAATGCCTCACAGCTGTAGGACGAGCTGCTCTCAGGTAAGAACGAAGGTCTCCTCCTTCCATCAGCTCTAGGATGAGGTAATGTGGCTCGTTTAGCAGACACACTCCAAGCAAACGCAGGATGTTAGGATGATTAAACTGGCTGGATAGCAACAAACACAAAACACTGCATGATTTATCTGCTCCAAAGTCATTGTAAAGGCATTTATGTTACACCAGACTTCTATTTCAGACAAATGATGCCCCTATAAACTTTCTGTTCTTCAAAGAGTCCTGAAAACACTGTATCATGGTTTCTGCAAAAATATTGAGCAGCACAACTGTTTTCAACGTTGATAATAAAAAGAAATGTTTCTTGAGCAGCAAATCAGCATATTAGAATGATTTCTGAAGGATCATGTGACACTGAAGACTGGAGTAATGATGCTGAAAATTCATTTTAAAATATATTTCAATAGAAACATTGTTTTTAAATTGTAATAATACTGTATTTTTGATCAAATAAATGCAGCCTTGCTGATATGAGACTTCTTTCAAAAACATTAAATATTCTCAGTAAAGGGCCCTTTTAGACTTTATTTTCTCCCACAACACTAATTAACAACAAACCCTACAACAAACATTGCCATTTGCTTTAGGCCAGGGGGCCTCATCATCATTTGTTTTGCCCCATTATTCCCTATTATAATCATATTTTTAGTGTGATGCTGAGAGCAAACATGTCTTTTACCTCATCAAATAAGCTTCTTTTAAGAATTCAGTTTTCTCATAGTCACTGGCATCTTTTCGCAGCGTCTGTGAAAAGATAGGTTTGTGAAACATTTCATAATCACAATCTGTAATAGGTGAAACAGCATATAGGTAGTCACTGTGGAAGGATATGAAAAATCATGTTTCAGTATACAGGCTTTATGTGTATGTATACCTTGACAGCCACTCTCCTCTCCGGCACTACTTCAGTGATTTGGCTGCCAACTGTAACTCCTTCATAAACTTCTCCAAAAGCACCACTACCCAACAACCTCTGAAGCTTCAGACAGTCTCTAGGAAACACAGGAAGTGACTCGATCTCTCCTTGGGCGGGTATGTTACTGGGAAATGTGGGAAAGTTGTTTTAATATCAAGATATTTTGTGGTTTATAGATGCAACAAAATCACATTGAAATGAGGCCTTAGTTTGTAAGTGATGTGTACCTGATAGCATAGCAGGCATTCCCAAGACCAACTAAACCTCGAATATACTCCAACTCCACATCTGGATGGACGTGTGCACCTATTTGTGTAACTGTCCCATGATCCTTTTTCTTATGGTGTCTGTGACAAACTACATCAAAACAGCAGGGAAAGCAAATGTTGTGTTTTCAAATCCTCTCATTAGTTTTAATATGGGGATGAAACGGACTCCTACAAAAGGAACTGTGTCATTTGTGTACTTACTGACTGCGGTGAGGATGAGAATAATCATTGCAATACAGGAAGCAACCGATACAATCACAATAATCAATGTCATGTCAGTGTCTAATGAAGTACCTGCTGGGTGACAACCAGAGAGCAATTAAAGGAATAGTTGAGCTAGAAAAGAAAATATGCTGAAAATGTGCTCACCCTCAACCATCCAAGATGTAGATGAGTTCATAGACTTCATCTGAACAGATTTGGAGAAATGTAGCATTACATCACTTCCTCACCAATGGATCCTCTGCAGTGAATGGGTGCCGTCAGAATGAGAGTCCAAACAGCTGATAAAAACATCACAGTAATCCACAAGTAATCGACACGACTCCAGTCCATCAATTAACATCTTGTGAAGTGCAAAGCTACATGTTTGTATGAAAAAAAAATCCATCATTGGGATGTTTTAACTTCAAACCATTGTTTCTGGCCAAAATATGAGTCTGTCATCCATGACGATGCATTAAAATAGTCCATCACCTGTTGCCCTCTTACATCAAAATCCACAGACATATTTGTTTAGTACTGTTTTGGATTGTTTTCGCTTGTAATCAGTGCTTGATCTGTACATTTTTCTCTCTTGATTCAGACAAGACAACCTTTTCACTGGAGAAAAAAAACTATTATTGATTACTTGTGGATTATTGTGATGGTTTTTTTTTCAGTTGTTTGGACTCTCATTCTGACGGCACCCATTCACTGCAAAGGATCCACTAGTGAGTAAGTGATGTCATGCTAAATTTCTCCAAATCTGTTCTGATGAAGAAACAAATTCATCTACATCTTGGATGGCCTGAGGTTGAAAACATTTTCAGCAAATTTTTAAAACTATTTAAAATGACTTTTTTTTTATTAGATAGCACAATAAAATACACAAAAGGCAAAACAGTACATTTTCATAAAAAATTTACGCATTTTTGTTTTCTTAAATCAGCTGCTTTTTATGTTTACTTTTTTGTTATATTTATATTTAATGATTAATGCAGGATTCTTACCTGGAGTAATCAAAATTGTTTGTGTTGATTCCCCTTTACCCCAATATGAAAAAGGGGTTATGGTGATGTTTAATTTGGTTCCTGGTTTGAATCTTGTGATATTCATGACTGTTTCAGAAAACGTATTAAGAGGATGACAATATCTGGAGGGGAACTGCAGAAATATGTTGAAAATACATCAGTGTTTTTTCTTTTACCAAAAAAAAAAAAAAAAACTTTTTTTTTTTTTTTTAGTTTAAATAACTTCAGGTGGATTTACATTCTCTAGTTTAGAATAATCAGAAAAAAGATGTAGTACATTTTGAAGCTGTTCCACATTTCTCCACAGTTCCTTAGACACCACACAATAAAGCACTGTCCCGTAGTCAATACTGCTGTGTTCCCAGTGTATCTGGATAAATGTGTCATTCCCTTCAAGAACAATTTTGGAAACTGCAGGTGGAATAACTATAGGAGGAGATATGAATCCATCTGGAAAATAAACACAAAACATATACAAAGTAATTATGACTTTTAAGAACACTTGCTAGAATAAGTTAGAGCAATTAGAGCAATATAAAACATGATGTGTTGACACAGTGCTGACCTGGAAGAGGTTTCAGCATTTGCTGTACAACAGAAAAAGCTGTCAGTGTTTTGCTGGAAGACATGAGGACACTGGTGTTTTGCTTCAACTCCTGAATCCTGAGCTGTTTGTTCTCATCCAACCAAACGAGTCGTCCGCTGTAGTAGCCCACCTGGTGATCTGTGATTTGAGATGTTGTCCATCTTGCAAATTCTACCGCTTTAGACTTCTGCATCCTTTACAGTTTAGTAGAATTTATGCAAATCATTAAAAAACAACAACATTTATTCAATAAGAAAATGTTATTATGAGCCAAACTGGTCACTGACCATAGCATTCATTAATGAGATCTATCTGTTAGACGTTTGTATATGTACCTGTCACCACTGACGTTCACTCTGTAAAGATTTATAAGGGAGCCATCCTGCACCAGCCAATACAGATTTCCTTCAATCATGTTCAAAGTGATACCAGCAACCTATTATCAGAGTGTGTGAAATATTTATTCTGTTAAAAAGGTTTTCAACACTGATAATAATAAGGAATTTTCCAAAGCATCAAATCAGCATATTAGAATAATGCGATTCTGAAGACTGGAGTAATGGCTGCTGAAAATTTTGCCATCACAGGAATAAATTACATTTTAAAATACCCCAAGATCCCAAAGCTTTGAATGTTAGTGTATTTCATGTTTTAAGTGTATATTTATGTCCTCACCTCTTTCCCAGAGAACACACTCAGTTTTTCCAGCAGTTGGTAGTCTTCTCCATCCAATCTACAGCCTTCTACTGATGTTTCAGTGGTCCAGTAGATGGCAGCATTCAATGAATCAACCACCAAACTAAGAATCTTCTGCTCTGCTTGGAGAAATATCTCAACCCCATGACCAGATACAGACCCTCGGCATATCTGATAAGAGATGCAATATATCTCACAATTAGTTAATGCTACTGTCACATAGTCAAAAAATATGTCAATATTAGTAGCTTCTTTTTATTATGTTTTTCAGTTTTCATTCATTCAAGCATTATTTAATATAAAAACATACTTGATTTGTATTGCAGCTCCAGTATAGATACTGTCCTAGCCAATCAAAGGCCAGTGCTTCAGCATTCATGGGTGATGGCATTGTCATCACACTCAACGACTGATCACCCAGATCAATCCAGTTAATGTGACCTGAACTGTTAGTCCAGTAGATTGTGGAACTATACCAGTCCATATCTGTTCATGAAGAAAGGAAAGCATGCTATATACCTTGTTATATAGTGAGAAGCATTGTAAAATACACAATCAGATGCAAAATGACGTTATAGCTATTTTTATTTTTTATTCATTTCTTTTTCTCTTTTTTTTTTTTTTGCATTATGTAACTAAAATATCAGAACAAGTGCAATGCATTTTTGAAAGAAATTAATACCTTTATTCAACAAGGATGCATTAAATTGATAAAAGTGACCGTAACAACACATAATGTTACAAAATATTTCTATTTCAAATAAAATTTTAAATAATTTTAACGCTATTACTTTTTAAAATATAGTAAAATAGAAAAGTTATTTTACATTTTAATATTATTTCACAAAATTAATGTTTTTACTGTATTTTTTTATCAAATAAATGCAGATTGGTGAGCACGAGACTTTTAAAAAAACAACAACTTTTGAACAGTAGTACATATCTCAAGCACACATTTCAATCAAAACACTTCACAATATGTTTATTAGGTTTCAAAATATAAAAGAATAAAATGAAGGCAAAAAGTCTTGGAAACTTTCTGATTGTCAAACTTGGAATATGTTTATTGATAATATAATGAACTACAGCTGTGGTTATTCTGCTTGGATACTTGTGTGGGACCAGTAGGTTCAGAAAAATCTAAAAGTTCCTCAGGAAGTGAAGTTAGACTTGAGAGGCATTAATCGCACAATTTGTTTGCCGATGCCACTTGGTTTGATATTTTTGTATTGAATACAGTGAAAATCAAAAAAATTTAAGTTTGATTTAACGTAAATACCTGTTATGTTCTATATATGATCTCTCTGGATTCTTACCTTTCACATCTCCAATATAAGACACCATTTGTTCCACAAATTCAGTGCTATCCAAATCTTGCTTCCATATGTCATCCTCACAGGCAGCAGCAATATATGGGGGCTCATTGGCTGAGAAAAGATGACTTTTTAATAGTTGCCAGTTTATAAACATTAAGGTAAATGATACAATGAATCAATATAATCACCAGGCTGGAGAGTTGTTCCTTCATATGAGACTGATTTGGAGCATCCACCAGGAGAACAAGCCTTGAGCGTGACGCTGTACTGCTGTGAACTCTCCAGATCTGGGACTGTTACATGTGTGCCAGTTAGTCCACTAAAATTCATCACCACCAACCCATTCATTGAGCAGTTTATAGCATAAGTCCAATTTTGCCAGGCAGATGGACCTGTGTGGAACAAAACTGAATTTATTTAACGGACAACATGTGCAATTTTATTGGTTAGCAAAATGAAATCTAAACCAATAAACCTGGCTTCAATAAACGAATGACAACAATTCTGAGAATAGTCTCCTACTAATAAAACAATCCAAAAGTGCTATTAACTGGGTATAACTTACTTGCTCCAATCATATTTTCAGGTTTATCCCAATAAACATTGGCTTTATCTGATCCAAACAGGATTTGAAGTTGTCTTGGCCTTCTTGGCACAGGATAAGGTTGCGCAGATACACTAAAGTAGCATAGATTACCAAAGCCGTCATTTTGACTATGGATCACATCACAGTCCATAGCAAATTCATTAAAGGTGGCCACTTGACTCTGGCCAACTTGTTTGTACAGTGCATAACCATTGGTGAGCATGAAGAAATCATCCTCATAAATAATGCTGTTTGCTTCAAAGTTAATGTTTGTGTAGAGCGTAATGGGAAACAGTCCATCCACAGATGTGGCATTGAGCGTTTGATCACTTCTGTCGTGATAAACAAGTCTCTTGTTGGGGAAACTGATCACAAAGTTGGAGACAGAAGGTGTTTTTACGACATGAATTATCTCATGTTGTTGGCCAGAGATGTCTGGAAGAGGGCTACGATATATCCCACTGCTCAGCAACAAGAAAAGCCATCTGACAAACACAATTTTTCAATTTTATTAAACTACACTTTACTTAAATTAGTCAAACTAACACAATTTTTAAACTAAAAACTTTAATGTCTCTAATGGAGCAATAAATAAATAAATAAGTAATAATAAATATTACATATTTGTAATAATATGATAAAAATACTGTAATGCTGATGGTTTACACTATGGTTTATAGAGACGATGCTTAACCAAACAGTTTTTAACACTCTTTTATGACACTCACCCATTATACGGATCTGCAATTATATTTACAGCGTCACTGGAGAGGTGGAGATTTATATCCACTGGAAAAGAACAGTCATCTAATCCACAATAGTAGACCTGCATTTTATTTTTGTGGGAAAGAATGTACAATGACATTATTTACATGAAAAAAGTGTTAATCTTTCTTGATGGCATCTGTTGCATTTTGACTTGCCCTTCAAGGAATAGTTCACCCAAAAATGAAATTTGCTTACTCACCCTCAGGCCATCTAAGATGTAGATGAGTTTGTTTCTTCATCGGAACAGATTTGGAGAAATTTAGCAAGAAGCTGTGTATTTGTAAGAAACAAATCCATAATTAAGGCATTTTAACTTTACACCATTGCTTCTGTCTGTAATCCAAAATAATGTTTCCTCCAGTGAAAAAGCCCCTTTTTGTCCTCTCACATTAGAATCCACTTACATATTTGTTTAGAACTGTTTTGAACTGTTTTCACCTGTAAACATTGCTTGATCTGTGCATATTTCTCTCCTGATTTAGATGAGATGACTTTTTCAGTGCAAGCATGTCGAACATGTATTTTATCTGAAAGCAACATTTTGAAGTTAAAAAACATAAACAGGCAGCTTTTCACTTCACAAGACATGAATTTATAGAGTGGAGTGGTGTGTATTACTTGTGGATTATTGTGATGTTTTTATCAACTGTTTGGGCTCTCATTCTGATGGCACCCATTCACTGCAGAGGATCCACTGATCCATTTCTCCAAATCTGTTCCAATAAATAAACTCAACTCATCTTGGATGGCCTGTGTTTGAGTAAATTTTTCAGCAAATTTTCATTTTTGAGTGAACTATTCTTTTCAGTTTGTAAATAAACAAAAACAAACAAACAAAAAACATTTACAGTAATGCACTTACAATAAAAGTCTATAGGGCAAGGCATTTCAGAATATTTTCTATATTGTTATTAAAGTGTTTTTGTTAATTGTTCGGTACAAAAACACATTATGCTTGTCCTTCAAAGTTGTCTAAATGATCATTTTAGTCCCCTAATGGTAAATACACACCCTACCACTGGACACATAGTAAATCCTCTCATAAAGCCAGTCTACAGTCAGTGCTGTGACCTCCAGCGGGGCAGAGTGCAGAAGCTTGAGATCTGAATGGTCAGTTAGATTTCCAGCCCCTTTCACCCAAATATGAGTCCCCTCAGAGAAATAGATCCGGTTGGAACTGTAGTGCACTGCCACCCCTGAAAAAAACCATAACAAAAGTAAGATGTCAGCAATCAAGGACCATCTACACCAAAAGGTACATTTTATTGCTCAAAAGTTGCTCTTTCAAACTTACTGTAAGTATCAACTTTGTCTCAAAAATTCTCAAATTCCTAAAGTCCTAAAATTCCTTATAATAAATTAACATGCTGATTGCTGGCATAAAGTATGAAGCTATAAAAAATAATGTGTGTGGTATAACTTGATCTTGGAAATTCATTTACTGGGTTTTTTTCTTAGGAGACAATTTTGCTCTCCATTTAATCTTTTTACTGTCTAAGAGAAACACCTGAAATATTGAAGTACTCTCATTTGTGATTTCTCTCTCCTACGAGCACTCTTATGTAGTGGAAATGTTTTATATTTATTGATTTGAGGAAGAATGGACCTGTGATGTTGCTCTCAATTAGACTTTCTGAGAGACATTGTGCTGTAGTGAAGAAATCGGCATCCTCTTCTCTCATCCTTAATGAGTTCCATCTGGATGCAAAGACCCACCGGCCTCCATTCTGCTCTGAAATTCATCACAGATGGAGCAATAAGATTATTGTTTATTTCAAGGCATTGCAAAGAAATATTAGCAGAACGCTGAAGTACTGTGGTTGCATGAAGCTTACCATGATTTCATCAATTAGGACAAGTTTTTGGATCAACAACGTCAGATTTTAGGTTAGGTTTAATGACAACTGACATGGTTTTGCATTGTTGATGTCAATATTTCTAAAGTTTGAGGCTCGTATGATTTTTTATGTTTTAGAAAAAAAGTTTCTTATGCTCACCAAGGCTGCATTTTTTTAAAATAAAAAATTCAGTAAAATATAAAATATAGTGAACTATTTTTACAATTTAAATTATTATTTTAAATGATTTTATATTTAAATTTTAAATTATTATTATTTTTAAAATTTAAACTATTTTAATATTCTTTAAAATGTTATTTATTTCTGTGACAGTAAGGCTGAATTTTCATCATCATTACTCCAGTCTTTAGTGTCACATGGTCCTTCAGAAATCATTCTAATATGCTGATTTTCTGCTTATGAAACATTTCTTATTATTATTCATGTTGAAATAAATTGTGCTGCTTAACATTTTTGTTGAAACTGTGATACTTTTTTCAGGATTCGTTGATGAACGCAAAGTAAAAAATAAATGAAATAGAACTCTTTCATAACATTAAAAATGTCTCTACTGTGATTTTGCTCAGTTTAATGAATAATAGCATTTTTTTTTTCAAAAGTCTTATAGCGCCCTAAATTTTGAATGGATTAAATATTTACAATGAAATGATACTTCATTATAATGTATTATTATTATACAAATTATTAAAAAAATATAGAATTGACTATAATACACAAATTTGCAGAAATAAAATAACACTAAAATATATTAGAACACAATTCTGTCAGCAAAAGCAATGTTTTTCTAGGACCAACAAAAGATCCAGGAACATGTTCTACTTGGCAAATTAGGGTCATTTTTGCAGGACAGAGTAAAAGTTTCACTGTGAGCTTAAACTAACCAACTTGTGCTGGTGTTGTTATGCTGGCTTCAGCGATTGAACCCTGGCCCTCTTCATTTACAGCAGCTACAGAGATCCTGTATGAGATGCAGTCAGTACAATCAATATTATATGTCAACAAAAAATAATAACAGACTATTACAGTGTAAAAATTAACAATGCATACACTGAATACCTTAAATAATGCATTCTATGTTGCATAAAATTGCAGAAATATAAAAATGGGAAGACTTTGTATGTACACTACCTATATGTAGTGTTATGGAATGTCGGGTAGAATGTGTTGAAGAATACATTTCCTCCAGTTGCTACACTGATGACGTGTTTGTTGGATGTGAGATTGAGGTTGAAGCCCAAGATGGGTCCTCCTGGTTTTTCAGGTAGAGACCAGCGAACCTCCACACTCTGTCCAGACACGCTCTCAATACTCTCAATGGATGGGCTGGAGGGCACTTTTTGGAAGGGAAACAGGTTAAACAGCTTCAAACAACTTATTTTGAAACATAATGTAAAAAAACTGCTGAGCAACTGTTGATTTAACCTACGTCCAAATGGTTTTGTTTGGTAGCAAGGGCTCGCTGGAGAACAAGCGTGTGTTTCTGCATTCAGGGCCCAGACCCTGAATTTATAGCAGGTGAAAGGTTCCAATTGTTTGATGGTGTACGTTGAATCTGTCACATTCTATGAGGAAAAAAAGGAAATTGTACAGTCTTATGCAAAAATGTCAAGAAATGTTCGGGTGATAATTTATTCCAAAATTAAAATTTTCTTTGTAGCTTACTATAATGTGAAAAATCTCATATGATCAAAAAATATACCAATAATTATAATAATTTATATTACTATTATTATTATATATTATTTAAATGATAAGGGAATTAAATTTGTACAACTGCTGTTCAAAAGTCAAAAAATTTATACTTTTATTCAGTGATGATGCATAAACTGATCAAAAGTGACAGTAAAGACATTTATAATGTTGCAGAATATTTTTATTTCAAACACAAATGCTGTTCTTTCTATTTATCTAAAGATTATCATGGGTTCCACAAAAATATCAAGCAGCACAACTGTTTTTAACATTGATAATAATAAGAAATTTTTCTTGAGAACCAAATCAGCATTTTAGAAAGATTTCTGAAGGATCATGTGACACTGAAGACTGGAGTAATGATGCTGAAAACTTATCTTTGCAGGAAAAAAAAATACATTTTAAATGATAATAACATTTCACAATATTACTGTTTTACTTTTGATCAAATAAATTCAGCCTTGGTGAGCAAAAACATTAAAAAGTCTTACTGACCCCAAACTTTTGATGGTAGTGTATATTTGTAAAGTACAACTGTAATTATACATCACGGTAATGTCTTTATACTGAATTGGATTTAAGCTTATTTTATTGATTTAAAAAGCATTGTTTTTGCATACAGTAATATGAGATTTGGGAGAAATGTGTTTGAAAATAATGTCATAATAAAAACTATATTAGTTACTAGTCATTAAAATAACCTTTATTTTCTTCTTTGAAAAAAAATATTGTTCTTTCCTTTTCATTTTTAAAATTGAATATGACCTGGAAATTACTTGTACCCAAATGCATATTGCTGAATTTCACTCAATAATTTATGATGTACAAATTCACCAAAAGTAAGTGGAATTTAATCATCAACATGACAAATATAAACATAAAGTCATCCAGTACCTCTACTTGTGCCCAAATCCCAGACAGACTAGGACCGGTCCACTGAAGAATATACACCACATCAGACTGATTCAGAGACTCCCAGGCCAAAGTTATGTTATGAGATCCGATCCAGGATGCATAAGGTGCTGCGAGCTGACATACAACATCTGGACAGGAAGAACAGAAATGTTTGTAAACCAATCAGTAAACAGACACCTAGGTGAAAGAAGTGAATAAATTGTAAACTTGATTACAAATCCTTGGCAGTAGTCCTACTCACTTTGGCAAATGGCATCCGTACACTGTCTGAAGCTACTTTTGGCTGTCTAGAATTACAATATTTCAGACATTAGCGCAAGTAAATGAGAAAAAAAAAATCAATACTGGTCCAGATTTTATATTTACAAATCTTAAAAGTCTTACCATGGGGTGCACTGAGGCATCGAGAAGCCATTTGTCACATGATGAAGCTTTGAGAGAAATAAGCAGAAATAGCAGCGCTGACAGAAACCGTAAACCCGTAATTTCCTTCCTTTCCCAACAAATCTTTTCCATTTCACATGCACCAACCTTCTGGATTCAAAACACACCCTGCACAGAAATACAGTGTTAACGTTCACATAACAGTAGTAGATTTCCCCAACGACTTAATTATCGATCTGTAACGTGCAACCATGTCGGGACACTGGCCCTTTAACAGTTCCTCAGAGTTTGTGGTCACCTGCTCTGTGTGGCTCAGGTGTGTCTGACCAGAAACCAGATGGAAACAGGCATTTCAAAAGAAGACTCTCAAAGTATGTGTCATATATAACCATGCAAACAGATTAAGCAGACTGAACTATGCCCACTTGATTGTAAAGTGTAGAAGTTCTTATCTTTACAGTTGTCACAGATTCAAGGCAGTGTTTATTTAATGGTTAAAGTGTAATTGCTATCAGTTCCAATGAAGGAAATGTGCAAATTTTATCAATGACAAAGTGCTCACTATACTATGTAAAGGTATTTAGTGTCAGATTCAGCATATCTAAGATAATGTACATAACCATCCAGACAGGTTTAGATTGAGAATAGCAAGAGTAAACAGCAAGAGGTTCATTCAGCTGAAAAAAATAGACCTTAGTACGGTGGCCGAGAGAGCTCAACGCGCTGCAACTTCACAAAACACATGCAAACAGAAAAAGCACCAGCAAATCAAGAAAACATCTTCATCAATTTGACATTAGGTGCTGCAAATGTTCACAACACAACCAAATAAAGAAACGCACTGCAAATGCTCACAACACAACCAGATAAAGAATTTTATTTGCAGTGCGTTTCTTTATTTGTTTGTGTTGTGAGCATTTGCAGTGCGTGTGTTGTCAGTTTAATGAAGTTGTTTTGTTGATTTGCAGGTGTTTTTTTCTATTTCCAGTGCGTTTCTTTATTTGGTTGTGTTGTGAGCATGTGTTTTCTGAAGTTGCAGCGCATTGAGCTCTCTCAGCCACCGTACCTTAGTCAGGTTTGATGCCATTTTTGAAACGAGGCTGTGAGGGAAGAATGTAGTCTTTAAAATGGCACGCACAGTATGAAGGTCCCAGATCATGCTATTTTCGCCATCTTTCAAAACAGTTTTATGGAGTTTTTGTTGACTGAAAGCTTGTTTCAGAAAGACATTTCATCAGCTGAACAGTCAGTATGTTGTTAAACAACAGTAAAATCTATTAAACATACTGTACTTCTATTCTTCACAGCCTCGACTTCATTCCTGTCAAAAATTAAACGTAGCTCTACCCTGACTAAGGTCAACTGGTTTCCTATCTCTATCGATATCATCTGTCACGTAATGCCCCAAAATAATTTCAACTTGTTCCTAGGTTTGTAAAACCAAACAAAAATCACAATTAATGATTTGCAGTGGTAGTCAACACCATGTTAATCATTTAGGTTTTGTAAGTTTTACCTGGCTTCCCCTCTAGGTGGCGATGCTTCACAAAACCTTTGTTCTAGCTAATGTCAGAGATGAATTATGTGTACCTTATATAATCATTTTATGCATGATAAGACATAATTATCTATATTTATAGTATAATTTCTCAAAGCAGTACCCTACCTTTCCGTAAGTCCTTGTTAGTACATTTCTTGTGAAAACTTAACTGAACACAACACTGAACACAACACATGCATGCTAGTTAAAATGCTCTATTCTGTGCCCCGCCAAATATACACTTTTTTAAAGTAAATGCAGAGTCCTAGTCTCTTCCAGAATGCCGATAAATTAGAAATACTATCTATTTAATCCATGTTTTACACTTTACTTATTTTGTACCACATGAGGGTGAGTAAATAATGACAGAATTTTCATTTTTGGGTAAACTTTCCCTTTAAGAATATTCATGCATGTTCTATGTTACAGAACATTAACGACTCCAAAATTCTGCATGTTTACACAAGAGACTTGCTTATATAACCTATGAAAACAAGCTGACATTTACTGAGGACCAGGACTCCTTTCATTTTGATTAAACTAGAGATAGTGGTGTTGATCATTTGCCTTTTGCGAGTTAATGCATGCATGTGGCATGCAAAACATCCATGCGGCAGGAGGACCATGATGTCTGCTCACTTCTCAAACGAGAGGACTTTCAGCGATGTGTCTAATTAAGCTACAGGTCCTCTTGTGAAGGGGCTGCTTTCAAATCCACAAACCCCCTGCGACTGACCCTGTGATGTGACAATGAACTATGTACTTGTTTATATGTTTATCACATGAGAAGCTCTGACCCTTTAATCAGATCTTATAAATAGCAGAAATGTTTTTCCACTGTCTTTGTCCAAGTTGTCTCCTCGCCAGGCTTAAAATATCACACGGTCAGTTCAAAAGAGCACAGCATGAATATTAGAGTTAGAGTTATGATGTATTATTCGCAGGGTATTTGGGACCCCAATAATGCTATAAGTACAGGTTATTTGATGTCAATTACAGGTAAGATTTATGCATATAGATGCATGTAGCTAGCTGAGTGTGACTTCATTTAGAAATCAATGAGAATTGACCCTATTTACTTTAATATAGTGTCTTTCCTTTTTTAGCTGATGTCACCTACAGAAAAAAATAATATTAACCATTAGCCATGCGATTCAGAGTGGTGTAGTCCTCCAAAATCCACAAACTTCATTTTGTGATGTAACATCATTATTTTTCCTAATCCAATCAGTTTCTGATGGATAAAATCAAGATCCTACACCCTACTTTTTTTTTTTTTTATAAGCATATTGCATTATGATAGTAAAATAGGGTGTGAATGCTGTTTCATGTTGACTTCAGCATATTTTATATAAGATTTTTTAATGTTTTGAAACAAGCCTCTCATGCTAATCAGGACTGTTTTTGATAAAAATGCTGTAAAAATGTTGTAAAATATTATTACAATTTAAAACAACGGATTTATATTTAAATATCCTTTAAAATGTAATTGATGCCTCCAGTCATCAGTGTCATATGATCCATCAGAAAATATGCTAATATGCCAATTTGGTGCTCAAGAAACATTTCTTCTTATTATTAATTTTCTTATTATTAATATTATGTTGTGCTTAAAAATCACACACACACACACACACACACACACACAGATATATATATATAACTAAAATGATTAAAAATTATACTTTATAATTCATCAGAATTAATTAGATGGAGTATTTTGTCTGCTGCCACTTCTCACCAATCCAAGACAGGACGACAACAGCACTGTCCAGACTGAGTATCAATGGATTAATAATTTGGATTTACTCTAGCCAAAGACAATCCATACAGCATAACACTCATTCCACAATGCTGCTTAAATTCATGAGGTTTGGGAAAATATGTTTTATGGGTGCCACATGACTGGGATATACTATACAGGGTCCTCCACCCCTGCTTTTTGACTGGCGGATGTGTCATCTGAGGCCATCCTAGAATCACAAAAAGAAAATCAAAACGCATTTTGATGTAACAAACAACAATGTACCACCAGCACAGCCTTTTTTGGAAACTGCTGTAATCAGGCCCCCGTGAGGTCATTTTCTAAACATGTTTAACACAAGTTTTGTCGTCCTTCTGCAAATGTTTGAAAATCCCTCACACCTGCTTTAACACATAATAGCAGTGTTTGCAGAGCTGTGGGACTGCAGCGAAAGTTTGGTTAGGGGGATTCTCCTATAGGATCAGCCCACCACAACCATGCAAAGATCGCTGTGCAAGTTTTATTTCGAGTGCTGCTGAGGATTTGTGGGAACAAAGGAAGTTTATTCTGGGAGACCCTCATTGACAATATCCAACAAGAAAATCCCTAGCATGACCATGACAGAACGATCCTTCTCACTGAAACTGATTAAAAGTAAGCAATAAGCAATATAATAATGAAGAAATGCTGAAGCTTATTTCTTCTTGATTACAGAAATACTGTGTCCAGCTGATGTGTCTCGGTTCCCATATTAGGGCAGATGCGAATGTGTGTGTATAAAAATAGTTCAAGGCATTCTCCACAGCCCATCGCTCCAAATCCCTCCGGAGAGCTTTTTAATTTGCAGAGCTGAGGGAAGCGTCTGTCTTCAGTTGATAGGTGTGTTAATCTGTCTGCTTGTGTGCGAGTGTTCCTGAAACCCTTGCTAATAACTCACCAATAGGTAGATAGTTTGCATGTTCATCGCATATCACGGCCTCATCTAGTTCCAATTTCAGCCTGGAGAGAAGAATTCATTTCTAGTACCACTACAGGATGAAACAAATAAACCATATAATTATATACAGAGATGCAAAGTAAATAGGCTCATCAAAATTTTAAAAGGGAGAAGAAAGTTTTTCTCATATCTTCTGATGTTGATGACAAAGGCTGTGCCTCTGTTTTGTCTAAACATCAACTTTAACCTGGTGGAAGCTAGCTGATGGCAAATGCCAACATGTGCAGGTTGCATGACATGCTCTCATCCTTTAAATCCATAAACATAACTAGGTATAACAGTGTGTAGAAAAATGACCCAGGCTAAATTAAATTCAAACTTGTAGCGAAAATAAACAGGTTTGTGTCAACTACAGTTGGTTTTACGCATTTAATTAATTGCTGGCGAAAGGATGAAATTATTACATTTTAAGAAACCTTTATAGAAACCTTTAAAATTGCAAAAATGTTCTTGTTATGAATTTTGTTGCATGGATGCAATTTATGGCTACATTTTAACCCTTAAATTGGCCCAATTTCCAAGAAAAATATACAAAATAGGGTCCAAATGTAAAAAAGGGAGATTTACAGTGTAAAAATGAAAATAACAACAATGTAATGAAATTAAGAAAACATTAAATAGTATTATTATATAAAGTATTATATAACACACTACCATCCAAAAGTTTGTTTTTGAAAGAAATATCTTGTGCTAATCAAGGCTGCATTTATTTGATCAAAATGCAGTACTATTTTGAAATATTATGTTCTGTTTTCAGTTTTAATACATTTTAAAATGTTATTTTATCCTGTAATGCAAAGCTGAATTTTCAGCATCATTACCCCAGTCTTCAGGGTCACATAATCCTACAAAAATCATTCTAATATGCTGATTTGGTGCTCTAGAAACATTTATTATGATTATCAATGTTGAAATAGTTGTGCTGTTTAATATTTTTGTGCTCCTTAACATGATAAAGGACACTTTGATAAATAGAAAGTTCAAAATTTTGTAACATTATTAATGCTTTAATGTAACTTCTAATAAATTTAACAGGTCAGTGACGAAAAAAGTATTAATTTCTTTCAAAAAACATTGTACCCAGCATGACCAAGTACAGTAGTGTATAGTATATAGTATATATTAAAAGCATATATATAGTATATATTAAAAAGGTTAAATCAAAATAAATAATTACTAATTAAATACACTATTTTTGTTAGAGCCAACACAAGGACATTTTTGATTAATTTTATAAATAAAAAACATTTGAAGCAAGTTGAAAAGCATTAGTCTGAAACTTAGATTTTGCATGCATGCCAGCAAAGGTCTAATAAATCGGCATTTCAGCATTTTTATAAAATGCTTCCCGACCAAATCTGTGAATCTCTGCTGAAATAACCCACGTAAACAACTTAATCATTTGGCCTCTTGTGCCACTCTGCAGCAGCCGCCACCTTTACAGAATGCCATTGATACGTGTCAGACTCACGGGCCCCGTTCCTTATCCTGTGGAAAAGCTGCACCTTCCCTGACCTGACATTTCTGTTCAGAGCCATCCATCTGTCATAAGCAAGAGGTGTTGACAGCGCGGTCTGACGGGTCCTCTGCAGCTTCACTGTCGACTGACACAATTTTCTCCCTGCAGCTGTGAGAAAACAGATGAAGCTTTGAAAATGGAGAGCAAAAACAAACAACGAATAAACTACCACATGATCGCTTGCGCATCCCGAGCCCTGTTCCCTTCTCGGACAGTGTGTAACTGCCAACCATTTCCTAAATTTATACCAAGAGGCGAGTAAATCCACAGAGAGTGATTGATAAATACTCTAGTAAATGTGTTTCGGGGTTTATAGTGCGTGACGCAGGATGGGATAAAACCCGGCCTCATCCAGAACTTAATTCATCCATCTGTGATGACACATCATTGCACTGTCACCTTCTCGGTCATTACTGTACTTTCATTGTAGAAGAGGTGGCAGTGCTACTGGGGCTTACTCTGTGGAATCGCACACTTGCGACGTGGAGGCACGCCAAAGCCAAAGAGTCCAGTCCAGAAAAAAACAACCAGCTCGCATTCCTCGACGCATCCTTGGCTGTTAGATAAGAGCGGTGTGCTTTTCAAATGTTTACCCCCTGCTTGATTTAGGTTTTCCAAAGCCTGTAAAGCTCCTTAACACAAAGGAGTCTCTGCACGGACCTGTTGTTTTTCTCAGCATCAACAGTCTTTGTTTCATATCTCATACAACAACTCTGTAAAAAAAAAAAAATGATTTTTTGAAGTTGCAAATAAAGATTACTGGAAATACGTTTTACAAGAAAATACTATTTCAGACTTTCTACTTCAAAATGTCACGATAAATCAATGTATTACTTGCTCTTTCTCTGTAATTATTTGCAAACTAACAAAATTTAAATTCAACACTATTTTTTAAAATTAATTTGAAAATGATTTTTACTGTTGAAATCGGCACATGAATCCCAAATGGTTTGCATAAAATCATTTATGCAGACATGCAGTATGTATTGAAACCCACAGTAAATGTGAAAAACATCACTATTTACACAGATGAGAAACTTTCTTTACATTCATATTTTATAAGAAAACATACACAATTACATACACATTGTAAATGAAAACCATAGATACATATTTTTCTTTTGTAAATCTGTTAGTTTTTTTTTTTATTAAATATATTCATATTCTGATATGAGGACCACTAAATAGCCCTAAAATGCCATTACATTTTTATAAATCGCCAAAAAGATATTTAATTCAGGATGACGTCATAAACAAATAAACTGATTATTAAATTAATAAGTGATTTTTTTTAAATAAAATATGTAATATAATAATAATAATTTAATAACAATATTAGAAAATAATAAAAACCATAAGATGGTCTCTTCCCAAAATTATGTATTTTGATCTGAAAGAAAAAAGCTTAGTGTTTATAAAAATATATGAATAAATGCATACATAAAATTAATGTAATACTCATATTTATTGCATTTATAGAAAATTAAACATTTTTCACTTCTTGTTGGCTTTTTTTGTGGGAAAAATACATTTGATTGGAAAAAAAACATTGATATTTATGTTTTTATAGACAGTGATGAGCCAGAAAATCACTTCTGTATTTGTATTCATTCTGTTGTTATATTACATATACATTTTTGTTTCACAGCAAAATCTAACAATCCTGCTCTATCACTCCTCCCTATTTACTATAAACCAGAGTTTGGAAGGATAATGATCCAGCATTGACTTCCTTCTTCAGTCATGTGTCACGACAATAAACACTGGATGGAGGAGCAGATACAAACAGGCCGCCCTGTGATCTTGAGATGGGGATGTGTTCCTTTTGCCTCTACCGCCCTCCCGTTTGTTTTCCCCACCCCTTTCAGTTCCTCCTATAAACTTTGTAGCATATCCTGAGAGCCTGTGTGTCTACATCCAACATTCTCCTGCCGCTTCACACTTTACCTTTTATCTGAAAGGACTCCTTCCTTCTTCGGCTGCCATTTAACAGGTAAGAAAAAGGCTTTTAATCAATTAAATCAAGTTTAACAGCCCTCAAACGGAATTATCACAGCTACTTGAATAAAATAATATCAAAATATTAGCTTTAATATTAAAACATTAAGATTTCCTAGACATTGCATGCAGTTTACATCAGAAAATAGTGAAAGAGAATTAAAACTTGAAGGACACAGAGGATGAGCTGTCTAGAAAGTACACAAAAAGCACATTTGCATCCTGCACTGAAATATCACTTTCATAAAATTTGTTTCCATGCAAATCAGTGAACTGAAAACAGTCGGTCAAAGTCAATAATTTGATGAACTGTAACATACGTTCACAGGAATATAAATGTGCTTTGATGTTTTAGTTATTTTTACTATACAACCAGTACAGAGGATCATTGTATAGTATTTTATAATTGAACAAAAGGCAAATCTAGCTGGATTTTATTAAACTTCAAAACAGCTGATCACAGATGCTAGTGTTTACTTTACAGCTAAGCAGTTATAATTGTCACTGGATCACAGGACTGGAATGCAGGGCCTCTCCTGATAAACACTGGCTTTTGGAGCCTTTAAAATGAGATCAAGTTCAAAAGTCTGTTTTGCTGAGATATTTTTATTTTTATCATCTAGCTGATGTTTGTTTATCCAGTCCACACGGAGCAACTTAAGTCAAGTGCCGTGCTCGAGGGGCTACTAGTGATACAGTGTCTCTTAAATCTAGTTAAATCCTAATACACTATAGCACTACAATATACTGAAATTTCCCATCTAAAATGCTCTTTTCCTGAGGCCAGATAAGCAAGATAGAGAGACAGATAAAGAAAGACAGGCAGTCTAACTATGTTGTCTATTTAATGGTCCATTAACTTGGTTAATAGGAATGCTGTTCCTGGAAAATAATCAAAGAATGTCTTACTTGGAATTACTTCTACATCAGTTTCAGTAAAGGGAAAGCAAGACCTGAAAGAATGCATCAACAATCAGTGGTTGACTACGATATAATTTAAAGAAGTGTTGACGTTTAGAGTGACTCGACTGACTCTACTTTTGGGAAAGTCTGGAAATACTGAGCACATATATCTGCAGACGGCCGATAAGAGAATAGCTTTAGCTGTTAGACAAGTGGCCGTCACTCACAAATGCATGTCATTCACAGCTTTTAACATGAGTGGCCTAAAGAGGGTAAGAGTACGACTTTGAGTGGCACTACAGAGTGTTCATACTAATCACATCACTTTGGAAAATGGCAAATATGCAAGACAAATGCATGCTATGAATAGAATTAACAATCTGATTGTAAGATTCCTATTGTTGTTGTTGTTATTATTAAAGAATCCCTAATAAAGAAAGCTCTGAATTTGCACAATATCTACTGAACATGGTACTGTATTTTCATGTAGTATTTTTAATTACTCTTCATATATTTGTTAATCAATTACATGAACTCCCGACACATGAATTATGAAATCATGAAGGAAAAGGAAAGGAAAAAACTTGCTTTATTTAAATAAATAAATACAGTGTATTTTATTTATAAATAATAAAAAATATAGTATATAATTTAATTTAATATAAATAAATATACTAATAAAAAGATATAAAAATTAAGCTTTTACGTTTTTACTACTCCCTAAAATTCTTTATTTTGATCTTATAAGAATAAATTCCTTTATATTCCTATATATACAGTATATATATAATATATACACACACATACAAACATATAATTATATATAGTACATTAATAAATACAGTCCAATAAATAAGTAGATTTTTTTTTAATTTATTTTTAAAATATATAATTTAAAAATATCATTTGTATAAAATAACAAATATAAACAACACGATTTTCTCTTCCCATATATTTTGTAATAAATATATAACTATCCATAGCACACTTATAAATATAGTCCAATAAATAAGTAGATTCTTAACCAATGTTAATAAAATATATTATATAATTTCATAATTTAAATCATTATAAAAAACATCATAATTTGTATAAATAAACAGATAAATATAAACAATGCAATTTTCTCTTCCTGAAATTATATATTTTATTATGGCTTATAGGAGAAAATAGCTTAATGTTTATATATGACAAATTATGTATTTTTAGAGTGTTACACATCTCTCTATAGCAAACAGAAAATAGTAGCAAATATTTTTGTGGTACTTGATGCATCACTTTCACAGGCTATTTTGATTTTATGTTGACAAAAATACAAAAAAAAGGACAGTGATATAGAATTATGGGTAAGGATGTAACATCACAACCTGAAAGGTTATAAAATGCAGCCCACTGTAGTGGGCATCATACATCAGAGGTTTAAATAAAGATTGAGCCGCCCACATCAGAATCAGAACAGATTTACTATAAATAAATACTATAAATAAGTGTGATCACCTGTTATATTTTTATTTCTAAGACTTGTATCATCATCTTAAAATAGAATCATTTCTCTCATTTTCACCATAAAGCACCACAACAGCACCACCATCTCCATCCGCCCATTCCTCTCACTGCCACTAGTCTGCAGTCTTCATCAGGATGGAGAGGGTGCAGCACATGACACGCTCAGCCATTCGGAGGGCGTCCAACATCGAAGTGAACCCGCAGACCAAACGCAATCTACAAGATCTCATCATCAACTTCTCCCTCATCCTCATCTGCCTGCTGCTCATCTACATCATTGTCTTGCTCATGTGACACCAAAAGATGACGACCGGCAAATCGCAAGACGCGCTGCACAAGACCTTGGACAATTTTGGGGAATTGATAATGTCCTACCGATGATGCAACACATGTTAATTTCCTGAAATGATTCGAGGGCGGCACTGATTTTTCTTCATTTATGTTTGTTGCATTATTCTTACAACAAAAAGCATATTTTTGACCTTTGGATGAGTACAAATCTCTTTTTTTTTTTTTTGTATTGGTATATGTATAACATACAAAATTGCATGTTAGGTAAATTCAGATATGTTTTGTATATGAATGTAGACCTCACAGAAGGAAGCAGTCAGCTGAACTGGTGTAGTTCACAAAAACACAAAGAATGAACATCAAAATGCCTGTAATTTCTGGCAAAAGTAGCTCCCAACAGCAAACAGCAATTCTTTTAAGTGCTAAGTCATATATGTCAATATTCCCCCCAAAAAAATCTCATAACTGTGTTGAAATGCAAAATTTATAAGTCACTCCCAGAAATCATATATCATTCACAGAGGAAGAGCATTGAGGTAAATTACGCTTGTACACTTAACATATTGTCTGTTTACTCTTCCTGTGAACATGATCTGAGAAAGAGAGAGAGAGCTAAAATGGGTAATTTAAGGATGTTTTTAAATGTAGACAACCAATAAAGAGAAAGTTTGTTTTAAATGATCCAACTGACTGAATTTTTCAAACAAAAGTAGCGAGAAATAAACCATGTGTAGATCCTGTTCAAGTCACTGAAGCGGAAAACCATAAAAAGCACCGTAAGTGCTGCCTCAGTGCCGCCTTTGATACCATCTCTCACCCAGTTTTACTCGAGCGTTTGGCTGGCACTGGGGTCACTGGTACTGCTTTAAAATGGTTCAATTCATATCTCACCGACAGGAAACAGTTTGTACAAATGAAAAACACTAAGTCATTTTCATCCCCATTACACCACGGAATTCCCCAAGGCTCAGTGTTAGGTCCCCTTTTGTTCATTATTTACATCCTCCCCCTCGGCAATATTTTTCGGCACTTTGGTATCTACTTTCACTGCTATGCTGACGACACTCAGCTGTACATTTACACAAAACCCAGTATCTCATCATGCCCCACTGCACTTACTGACTGTCTACAGGCAATTACATCTTGGATGACAAATTACAAATTCAAACTCAATGGCAATAAAAGTGAAGTTCTTCTCATTGGTTCCAAATCTACACTCTCCAAATCCCCATCCATCAGTATAAGCATTGAAGGCTGTCTGGTCCCCATCTCCTCTCAGGTCAAAAGTTTAGGTGTAATACTGGACTCTACTCTTTCTTTTACTTCACATGTTAACAATACTGTTCGCATAGCTTTTTTCCACTTGCGAAACATTTCTAGACTCCGCCCATCACTCACTCAGCACTCAACCCAAGTTCGTGTTCATGCCCTTGTCACTTCACGCCTTGACTACTGTAATGCCCTTCTTTCCGGTTTACCCCAAAAGCTCCTCCAATGACTTCAAAATGTTCATAACTCTGCTGCAAGAATCATTACTCACACAAAATCAATAGAACACATCACACCGATCCTCATTCAACTTCACTGGCTCCCAATACCCCAAAGAATTCAATATAAACTCCTTCTTCTCACCTTTAAGGCACTTCGTAACCTTGCTCCCACATATCTATCTGATCTGCTCCACCCTTACACTCCCTCCCGTGCCCTTCGCTCTTCCTCTT
Source organism: Spinibarbus caldwelli (assembly GCA_039654775.1). Taxonomy (NCBI): domain Eukaryota; kingdom Metazoa; phylum Chordata; class Actinopteri; order Cypriniformes; family Cyprinidae; genus Spinibarbus; species Spinibarbus caldwelli. Next base: position 7,485,884 of record CM077251.1, read on the forward strand.
CTGGTCTCCTGTCTATTCCTTCAGTTAAAATGGTCAAAATGGGGGCCAGGGCCTTCAGTCACACTGCCCCCGAACTCTGGAACTCACTACCCATTCATATCCGTCAGCTGGATTCTATCAATATTTTTAAATCACAACTCAAAACTTACCTCTTTAAATCTGCTTATTTACTGTAATCTTTTGTGTTTTTATTTATTTTATTTTATTTTATGTATTGGTGTGTTATTGCTTGTGTTTTGTTGTAAGGTGTCCTTGGGTGTCCTGAAAGGCGCCATTAAATAAAATGTATTATTATTATTATTATTATTAAAAAGTACTTAAAGTGCATTTAAAGGGATAGTTCAGCTACAAATAAAAATACTAAATAAAAAAGTCTTATTAACTCTCCCTCATTCCAAACCTATATGCCTTTTTGAATAAAATACACATACAAATGTAAAGAATCTATTTGTTTCATAGTTGATACAAAGTATAATTCAAATATAATTTGACAGCTTGTTATCAGTATAAACAGTTGTGGAACGAAAAACAAGTATTTAAAAAAATTTAAACAGTTTTTGTTGTTTTTATCAGCAAAATAACAGATGGTTAGGACTGACATGAGGGTGAGTAAATAATGACAGCATATTTGGGTAAACGATTCTTTTAAAAGACAAGCAGTCCTTTGACTATGCTCATAAAGTATAGATTTAAGATATAAATGTTTTATTTATTAATTTATTATATCGATGGTTTATAGTTTGTAAGAAGACAATATAATACAAATATATAAGTGTCTGTGCAATTTATTTCAAAACTGGCAAGACATTGGTATTCCAACAGTTTAAATCCATCCAGAAAAGACATAATTATGAATATTATATGAAATGAATGTGCATCTCATTTTAAATCAAGTAAATGCCCATATCAAAAGGGAAAATAACAAACTCACAGTGAGATATCAAGAACAGACGAATGGGCTATTGAAAACTGCAGTTTCACATGCTCTTCAGTTGAGTGTCTTGAAAAATTTAAAAGGAGAAGTACTGTGAAAATAGCTCTTGTGGTTGCTGTTCTTTTGGTGCTACAGTTGAATCCTCAGGCTTACGAGGGCTGCACAAAACACAGAGAAGTCAAACACAACCAGTTACACTGCAGCAACATTAAAGGAAAGAGAATTTGCACATCCTAATCAAACACTTCCACATTGAGTTGCTACTTTATTGCATGATGATACTATATAAAAAATAGACAGTGGCCGCAAAAAGTACATAGACACTTAGGCAACACATTGAATGTCATTGCAATAGATTAGAAGTGGCATTTATGTTAAAGAAAGATAACGCAAACACGTTTCAAGCAAAATATTTCACAAAAAGCAGGGTTTAAATGATAAAACAACAGACATACTGCTTAAAATTGAGACTGAATGTATTTGGATTAGCATTTCTGTGCTTTGTTGGAAGGGAACGCTACTCGAAGGCTCATTTTAAATGAACAGAATGAATGACAAAGTGTACATACATAGTAAAAATTATTATTTTTTTTAAGTTCAGAGTTTCTGCAGGCTTCTTGAAGGTAAATTTAAGATGTTTTTAGGTAAAGAAGTCTCTAAATGTAAATGTCTTATATTAGCAATGCATAGTTTGATAATACAACTTCCAACATATCTCCATTACTTTTTAATTCATTTTACAAAAAGAAAAAAAATACGAATACCTCTGCCCTCAACAACTAGAATATGGAAATAACTTTTTCATCAGTATTTTTGTCTTGTCTTCCAGTGTGAATGTGTAATGTTTTTTAAATCAAGATAAATTTACTTGAGAAGCAAAATAACATAAGAAGTCTTGTTTCATGAGCAGCTGATCAAAATTGAGTTTATGATTAAAACAAGAACAAATATCTGCCAACGTGCTCAGAAAAATCAACTTAATTGAAAATTTGCACACCCCATTCACAGATGTTTGTTCGTGTTTTAAGCATAAACTCATTTTGTTCAGTTACTCAAAACTTCATTTTGTTCAGTTACTCTGAAAACAAGGCTTGCTTATTTTGCATCTCAAGTAAATGTGTTGATTTAAGGATGCTTAGATATTTATATTGGAAATATATAATTTTTTTCACATTCCTGTTTCCTTCAATGTGTTACTTTCCATTTCTTTGTTATTATTTGTGAAATTCTCAAGCAATTTCTGAGAAAATAGTTTCAAAGTACTCCTACACCATTTTTGTCAGTAAATAAAACATACTAAATATATAATTTTATAATTTCTGATGTTATCCTGAGCGACTCATTTGGAAAACAGATTTAAACTCATCTAAACTTAACAAAATATGAATTAATGTGCAAATATCAGTAAATATATTTATTAATATTACCTCAACTGTTGGTTAAAAGTAATTGCACACACTAGTATATACTATATACTTTTAGGAAAGTATATTTTGAGCTAGATATTTAGATTTTTAATCTGTTCATTAAATCTGTTCATTAATCAGATAAAAGTTAAAGAGTTAAAAATATGGGAATAGATGCAATTCTTATTAGGATCTAAATATTTTTTTGTGGCCACTGCACATGTGTATTTACATTATTTTCCTAGTAGTCATTACTATAATCAAGTAACCTTTACTTTTTTGGCGGCAGTAAGAAATATCCTTAAATTTGATGTCTGTAACTACCGCAGCACACAGTGCAGTGTCTCTTGACCAATAGGAAGCTGCCCTCCTTGTTCAAGCTTCAAACAAATCACAGGCACCATGCTGAATAAATATGCCCCTCTACCAGGAACGGTCTAATATTATCTCCCGGCCCAAAGCTGCATACAACATGTTCCTGTGCTTGATTTTCACTAGGCAAGAAATACCAGGAACAGCTGGTCATCATTTGAATAGCTCATTTTAAAACCACAAAACAACAAATGCATGAAATGTGAAGGGCGGAGTATGGCTAGTGGGCGGAGCCATACTCCTGACTGCTATGTGATGACGTGATGACATAAACGGCATGCTCGCATCGGCATTCCAACGCCATTGTGTGATCACACACTGTTTAGGTGAACTTTCAGTCCGATTTAAGGACATTGGTACGTACAATTTATCATGCACATCAAAGTAGCATGAAATACAAACATTTTTAATGTGTGCCGTTCGCCGGCAAGATGCATTAAAGAGTGAGACGAGCATACCCACAATTCACTGGGACACACATGGCCGTGTTCTCGTATCAAAACGTCCAATCAACAGACAGACTGACGGTTTTTCTACCGTTAGGACTGAGACCGTGTGATCCGACCAATGGCAAGACAGTTCTGTGGTTTTAAGCATGTCTCTTGTGAGGACAAGGACGTCTCGGACAATCTCACCTCCGGGTGGAGTCGGCCTGAGGCGGAGGGGTTGGAGGGGGTGGAGGTTTGTTAGACCTGAGCTCATGGTGGTGAATGGGGGAGTTGGGGACAGACTCTAGGCAAGCAGGCGGAACCGAGCCGCCCGCCATCCCTTCCGCCGCAACAACGCTTAGGTTCGGAGAGCTGGCGAAACTGTTCGCAGGTTTTCTACTCTTATGCTACATTAAAAGGACACACACAGAAAGGGATTGTGGGAAGTCGGAGGTGATGGCGAACTGTAGCTTCAAACTAACGATGACAAGGTAATGAACATCATTTTGAATGAGGACAGGGAACAGTAATGACAGATTATAGCTCTGTTACAAAACCTAGTGAGCTGACTCTCATAGGTGCAGTACTGAAACAATGCCTGTTTAAAAAGGTAAAATACTTAATTTTGCTATTAAATTAATTATAACATTTTTTGGCAGCATGTATCCTTTATATCCACACATACGGCTTAAGTGTGTGGCAAAAGTAAAAAATAAAGGTGAGAGAAATGTTTATTATAAATACACTTTTATTTCATTTAATACAAAAAGTATTGATGATATAAAAATAGTCCAATCAAATAAAAAATTTACTATATCACCCAATTATGTATCTTATATTATATAGCATAATATTCATGCTTGTGGGTACATATATATATAATATATGTATATGTATTAAATATATTATTATATATTATATATAAATGTTCAGTTTGGTTATGATTTTTTAAAAGAAATTATTTTATTTAGCAAAGGATGCATTAAATTGATCATAAGTGGCAGTAAGGACATTTCTATTTCAACGATGAAGAACACTGTTTGTTTTAACACTCTGTTTATCAAAGAATCCTGAAAAAAATCACATTCCTTACAAAATATTAATCGGTACAACTGTTTTCAACATTGGTAATAAAGACTTCTTCAGCATCAAATCAGCATATTAGAAAGATTTCTGAAGGATCATGTGACACTGAAGACTGCAGTAATGGCTGCTGAATATTCAGCTTTGCATCACGGGAATACATTACATTTTAAAACATATTCAAAAAGAAAATATTTATTTTAAATTGAAATATTTGTAATATTTCGCAAAATTACTTTTCACTGTATTTTTGATCTAATAAATAAATGCTGCTTTGGTGAGCATAAGAGACTTCAAAAACATGTTAGATTCTATTGAAACTGGGAAAATACTAATGCTGATAGGGTGCACCATGTGGGTCAATTTTGAGGTTTTACAGTATGCCCTATGTAAGCAGCACATTAGGTTTCAGAACAGAACTTGTGATTTGGAAAGCAGGGTAGAACTTGATGTTTGAACATGGATATAAGACACAGACAATGGCAAATCGTACAAACACAACTTATGCAACAGAAAGAAAATTTAGACCAACTAAAAGAACAGTAGAAGTTTATTAATAGTTTCTGCAGAACATCCCATTACAGCGGTACCTCTGTAAACACACTTCCCATAAGGCATAACCTTTGAAGTATTCTTTTATTACATTCATGGATTCCATGAACTGTAGAGATGGAGTGCTTTTAAAAAGGTTTATGGTTGTGCTTTTTTTTTTTACGATCAGATTAAATCCAATTTATGTGGACTTCAGAGGTACTCTTTGATCAGTGTGGCTGTGTCTCTCTAACCTTTATAAGGGGGTTTATGACCCCGACATTGGGATTGGTGTTGAACACCTTGTTGAATCCAGGCTCTCGATTCACCAGCTCCAGTTGATAAAACTTCTTGTCATCCTGGAACAAAAGAGGCACAGTCAGACTGAAAGGCCCTGTGCAGAAAAATCAATGAACTGATATTGACCTTTTTCTTAAGACATGTAATGCTTTGGAACAAAAATAAATGGAAAAGAACAGTAGTACACGTATCACTTTTAATGGGATTCTGCACCTGTACAGACCATTGAGGTGCACACTTACCACAAGCTTCTTAACCAGAGATTCTCTTTCAGACACCATTTCTCTGAGCTCAGCAATCACCTGGAGGTCCTCCTGTCGGCTTTCTCTATTCCTGAACTTATCCTCCGTACCTTCCAACCTGCTCATCCCACACACATACACATTAACAATTATACTGGAAAAAAACAATGGCACTGTCATAAAACCTACGACCTAGTCAACATGTTTAGGCATCATAGGCACAGTGTTATTTTAGGGCCAAATTTACTAAACAGGGCAAATTAGAGCGCGATTCCATAAAAGCGCTGATGGGAGGGGAAGACAATGTGCACATTAAAGAACACAGACGCAGCCAGATCATTTCCATAATGACCAGCGTAATCTACCAAGAGCAGCGCAAATTACTGCCTGCTTTAAGGCATGCTTTTTTTGGAAGTTAAATAATGGCTCAAATACCAGTAATTTGACGAGCGCAAACGTTAGTAAATCTCGTTGCGTGATTCATTTTAATACTCTTCTCCCATAAATTTTGTGTCTGAAAGGGAAACTCCTACAAATGCATATTCAATAAGGTCAGGCACAAAAATAACTGTGTCCATGCCTTTTCAGCGCTAATTCTTCACTGCACATCTTTAGTAAATCCTGACAGCGCTGGCGCAAGCTGTTAGTAAATTTGGCCAGTATACACAGTTACAGTATTTATAATATAAAAATATATTTATATTTAAATTTTAATTTTAAAGTTTTAGACATTTTTAATGTGCTTGTTATTTTTATTCGTTTTTTAATATATATATTTGTATTTAGCTTTAACTGATTTTTATGTTTTATTTCTAGTTATTTTTGTACTGTAGTTACACAAACTGTTTTTATTTCAGATTTTTAAGTTTTTTGTAGAAAATTTATATTTTATTTCATCTTCATTTCAGTTTTAGTATTTAACAATAACAACACTGCATTGGCATTCTTGAAGTTTTAAAAAACGTGAAGTTTTATAGACTACCAAAGTGATTTATAAACCATCAAACTGCCATGTTGCTGTACTGTTGGTTGCTAGTAGATGTTCCCACCAGACTTGTTTTTGCATAAAGTAAACTGTTTTTGCTAATTCTCATTGCTACCAATCTGTCACTTTCACCAAAAATTAATGACTTTTTTCCTGCATCAAATTGCAGTCAGTGTGAATGCTTTACAGTAGGCATAATCACATATATCCTTCACGTTTAATTACAGAATGCATTGCAACCAGCTCAGCGAAACTGTGCATTGAAGAAGGCCAACAACAAAATGTTTTGTTAAAAATAGTTACATCTAATTAAAAATGTCACCTATATATTATGTGATTTTGTTTATACTTAGAACATTATGTGTGGAGTACAACCATGATCTCATGAGAAGCAATTACATTCGAGGTACCATTTTAACCTTAGAAGACCTATTTGTTAGGATACTGTAGTAGAAATCGAGGCAGCTCGCTTGGTTTTGAAACAGAGCTAATGTGATTCATCAAGCTGTCTTCTGAAATATTCACGAGGATATTACATTGAAATGATGTGTTTTGATATTCAATTCAATTTGATATTTAATCAGTAAGTGAGATAAAGGGACTCACAGAATCTGCAGAGCAGAGATCTTGTCTTTTAGCAGCTCCTGAGCTTTGTTAAAATCTGACAGCATGATCTGGGTCTCTCTGTTATGAGAAGCGTTCAGCTCATCAATCTCCCTCTCAAGGCGCTTAGAGAGATCCTGTTCATGAGCCCTACATAAAATAAAATCATTTAACACATCCAAAACAGTTTGTCCATTTAAATACACTCTTAAATTCCATGAAGAAACTTTGACATCAATGAAACCATTCCATTGCACAAAAAGTTCTACGCTGGAGAAATATTAAAATGTTCTTCACACTAAGAAAAAATTGGTTCTTTTTAAGAACTGCATACTGAAATGTTCCCAAAATGGTTCTTTTGTGGCACTGCGGCGAAAACCCTCTTTTGGAACTTTTATTTTTAAGAATGTAGTGTCAACAAATAGAGCAAATACTCTGGACAACAAACACATTCAAATTTATTTCGCTTGGAGACGCACAAGCTCACTTATTTATTAGAACAAATTCCCTCAGTTCCCCAAAGAATATCATCTCTTTTCATGAGCCAGAAATTAGCCCATTTGAATAAAACCAAATGAAATTTGTTTGTATATATCTGCCAGACACTTCCCACTGACCTTGACGCATTTATACCATCAGAACAGAAGAATGCAACTGAGATGATACTGAATCAGAGAGCTCTGCCTGAAGGCGGTGGGCTTCTGCGTGGGAAATAGCTCCGTCTGCTTTCTTCTCACATTAAATTAGCTTCTGGTTCAGCTAGACTGACCTTTAGGATTTTATAATTTAATAGCTCATGAAAGCCAAAAAAGATTCTACACACGCATAAGATGTCAGTTGCTCTAGTCTTTTTTGCATAAAATGAGGTTATCAAAAACCAAGATAACGGCATTGTTCACCGTTTGTACTCTAACTTTAACATGAAAGTATTACTGTGAGCACCGCAATTTCCTGTTTCTTTATGTTTCTGGCCTTTCTGGCATTTTATTGACAGAGATAGGGAGAGAAAAGACAAGAAGTGATGTGGAAAAAGGGAGGAATGGGATCAAAAAGTGAAGCAAGATCTTGCTTGACTGAGTGCTGACAGTCCAACAAGTTCTAGAGAAGTTCAAACACCCTCATAAAAGGTTAATACATCCTCACGCATGTTAATAAGTTGGTACCTGATATGCAGATTGGCCTCACTGCGCACCCGCAGAACTTCTTTCCCTTTGAGCTCCAACTCCTTGGTCAAGGTGCTGATGGTCTCATTGAGCGAGTGGATTTCATGGTCCAGATCGGCAATCCGGTTCTTCCTGCAGCTCACCTCCTGCCTCAGGTCAGATATACGCCCTAGGAGGTCTTGTTCCTGGAGAGGCAATCCACAAACATTAAAATATATACATATATATATCGACTTTAACAGATGGATGACTGCGTGTCTAAATGAGGCGGCAAATGCAGTTTTTATAATTTCACTGCATTGGAATGATTCACTTAAAAAAGCATTAGAAGATTTTGTGCCAGACACAGAAGCTTTCAAAATATGTATATAGGTCACATTAAAAGAGATTCAATTGTGCTGAAGTAACAATTGAAGTGAAACGAACATGAGAGAGTGAGACTATGAGTGTGTATTAGAGAGACAGACAGAGAAGGGGATTATAAATCAAATATGAAAATGGGAAAGGGGTGTAAGTCACGGTAAGAGCTCTCCCATAATTCAGAATTCAGTACCTCATTTTTTATTCATCGTGGTTACTTTTCAAATTTCTGTAAAGTGCAGCTTAGCTTAGAGACATTTTATAATAGCCTGGCACTCGTTTCACCTCTCAGTCAGATTCAAGCTCAGGGCCGGAGTGGGACTCATTTTCAGCCCTGGAGTTTCATGCCTTAGACCGGCCCACTTTGTTTTTTTTGTACTGGCCTTTTCAGTGCCGCCTTTGCGCGTTCTATTATACATTTTTTATCTATTATTTTTTGCTCACATATCTCCAACACTTACCTTTTTATTTTATTTTATTTTTTGAGCAAGGTGCCGCTGTCAGGGGAGTAAAAAGATAATTACGTCATCATTGCCAATTAACTTTAGAAATGGAAAATAAGGGACAATTGAGATTCTTTAACTTAATCTTTAAGAAAATAGTGTTTATTGTTGTATTCTTGTAGAAAATAAGTGTTTATTCTTCTTTAAGAAAATAAGGGACGTTCCAAATATATGTACTGTACCATAATGTTGGCCTAAGTCTGCCTGCAGTTAAAAAGTTCTCAGAAAAAAAAAAAAAAAATCACAATTGTTTTGCTTAACCTATTTATGTACAATTATTATAAAAATAATTTTAATGTCATGCAAAAAATGTCATCGGCCTGAGTAAATTGAACCATTATAGAACTGTGAAAATGCGTATAAATAGTACGCCAAATAAAAATGAAAACTCGTGGTATTGATACGCAAAAATGGACTTTGGTGTGCATATGATATGCAGTTTTTGCATATCAATACCATGACTTTTGTTTTTATTTGGCGTACTATTTATACGCACTTTCATGAGATCGGGTTGAATTGTGATTTCACACGTGTAATTTAGGAGGTGAAAATACTGTGAAATTACAAATGGCATGAAATTTGAAAGCGTAACAACTAAAGGTCTATGACATGTCAGTCAATCAGTCAAGCATTTTTTTAAAGGGGTCCTATTATGCTCTTTTACAAAGTCTTGATTTCGTTTTAGGGGTGTACTAGAACATGCTCTCATGCTTGGTGGTTCGAAAAACGCATTATTTTTCACATAATTTACATTATTACAATACCATTCTCCCCAGTCTGGCACAGACTGCTCGATTAGTTCTGGGTTTGATGAAGGCCCGCCTTCCGAAAAACAAAATGTGTTGTGATTGGTTAGCTGTCCCAGTGCGTTGTGATTGGCGAACAGCTAGGCAGAATGACTAAAAGCAAATTAATTCTCTGCCAGCGGGAGGCGCTATTGGAGCGGGAGAGAGTGCGGTTTCTCCGGTAACGCTGTACACAAAGCAGAGCTCCATTCACAAATGCTGCTTTATCAGACATTACATGCAAGATGAAATGAAAATGACATCCAAAATTTTCTGAAGCGAGTCGGTTTCCATCAGAAATACAGTGACATAAAAACACCCGCACCAGGTTTCGATTTTGAAACGTGCATTCGAATTTCCAGAGGCGGGATTTATTTTAATGATATTCTAATGGACCAATTTGTGATGTCACAAATACAGGAAAACAACTTTGTAGTCCATACGAGCCGTTCGTTGTAGTTCTTGAAAAGGGATTTTTTAAAAACGAAATATCTCCCTTTGGAGTGGACTTTGAGATTTGTAACTTTGTAGATCTTTTCTTATGCCCAAACATACACACTATGAACATACACACTATCATTCACTTTGAATGAATGAAAATGCATATTTGTCAATTAAAGAAAACTTACAGAGTGTGGGCCGTTTCTGGTGCTTGGATTTTTACTTCAATAATGAGGTCCAAGTTTAAGAATAGCCTATACGCTAGAAGTAGTTTTATTTATTTATTTATTTTTTCGTAATGCATTTTTTCTCTCTCTATTTAACAACATTAACTTACAATGAAAGACGTCTTCCCTCAGGTAGATTAAATGTTTTCCTGCCGTGCTGGATATTGGGCTCATGATCAATAGGTTGTTTGCATTTGCCCAAACTGACTTTGTAAAATAAAAAAGCAGACGGTGAAGGGTGCAGTTAGCCTTCCTCAAAAGTTCACAAATAAAACAATGATTTGCGCAAAAAGAATGAATAGTTATCAACTGAGAATTTGTTACTGATATGGTCTGGTGAAAATAATAATATGGGCTGCGCGCCAGCGAGAAAATAACAGATAAAAAGAGTGGGGCTGCTATGAGTGCAGGCAGCCTATGAACAGCATATTTCAAGCCAGTGGCATGACAACACACCAGCCCTCGCAGCCAAAAACAGACCGGCCCACCGGGAATCCTCCCGGTGCTCCCGATTAGCCAATCCGGGCCTGTTCAAGCCTTTATATTGTGAAACCACAACCATGTCTTGAAACCAAGGGCACCTATGTGGCATCAGGTTTTATCCAGACAGGTAGCAAATTCCTGGCCCTCACGCTGAATCTCCCATTCAAATGTCGGATTTTTTTAGTATTCTATTTGGTTTCATTAGTGGTCACTATTAGTATTGATCATACTTAAAAATGGAAGTTCATCCAAAAAATGAAAATTCTGTCATCATTTATTAACCCTCATGTCGGTTCAAACCTGTACGACTTTCCTTTATGTGTCAAACGTGAAAGAAGATATTTTGAAGATCACTGAGAATCCGAAAAACATTAGACCCCAGTGATTTTCACTGTATAGACAAAAAAGCACTGATACATTTTTTAAAATATTTTCCAAAGGAAAAAAAAAACATATGAACAGTTACTTTAGTTTTATTTAAATTCTATTATAATATTTATTAATATTTTCTTTTTTATGTCTATTTAGCTTAAATTTTTATTTTCAGTTACTTTTAGTACTTCAACTTAATCTTATTTAATTTGAGCTGTTGCAAAGGCAGCATGTCTAATATTTGTATTTTATTTTATTTCATCTTTACTTCAATGAATGAAAAAGATAATAATGATGAATAATGAAGCATATCATGTGTGACTGTCTGTTTTGCTAAGGCTCAAGTGTTCTTATCTGCACTGCATGAGATGTCAGAGGTTCCCATGAGAGAAAAAGCTTCTTACCAAATGCAAATATGGAGAAAATACAGGGCATCACCAGTAACCAGATGCAAGTGTAAGTTTGAACAAAAATAAATCAAAATACCATTCTTTTTTGGAATTAATCAAGAGTCTGCATCCATCACCAACCCAAAATGGCAAGTCTGCTGATAACTGCCATTTCTGTTGGGTTTAGTATCAAGATACAGTGTGGTATCATGCTTTGTAACTTTCAGAAATGCTCACATGTTCTTTGCAGCGCTCAATAGTGTCATCCAGCTCTCGTTTGGCAGCATTGTTCTCCTTCAAATGGACTTGTCGCAGGTGTTCAATGGCACTGGCATGGAGATGATTGAGCTCAGACCGCAGGGAAGCTACACAACATAAAATAAACCAAGTGCTAAACAAAATCAACTTAAACACACTTATTTTCTCGCTATAGGGTGGTGACCAGAAGGTTGTAAGTTCAAACCCCTGCAGTGAGCGATCCATGAGCTATTATTATCGTACCCTTGAGTAAAAAGATTTGCTCTGTAATAAATGCACTGTAAGTTGCTTTAGGATAAAAACAGCTGTTAAAATTACTATTTACTGTCATGATAACTGCGTATATGAATATACTACAAGACTTTAATGACCTCATAAAAGGCTCTAATCTTGTAGGCTGGTGTGTGGTGCTGTAGTTAATGTGAGCGTATGACTCACCCAGCATGGCTTTGCCCTCATCCTCCAGCTCAAAGCGCAGTGTCTGCAGCTCCTGGTCTGACTGCTGCCGAAGGATTTCAAGGGTCTGTCTGTGGGCATCTCTCAAAGCATGTAACTCCTCTCTCTGTTCCTGTTTTAGACGCTCCTCAAGCTCCTACACAAATGCACACAAACAGATGCAGAGGAAAATAAAGACATAAAAATACAGAAGCACACATCCAATGCATAAAACAAAAGACCACGTTTGCATCCGAATGCTACATGTTGCGATGGGAACAAAACGTGTCAATGAGAAAACTAGATTTGCATTTAATGAAGGAAATGGCAAAGCTTGCAAGGCAATGGCAGAGCTTTACAACGTCTTACCAAAGTTTTAGGTAAGCTTAAGTTTTTAGATTTTGCTTTGTCACTGTTATTATTATTATTACAATTTAAAAAAGCTTTTTCAATTTTAATATATTGTAAAAGCTTTAACATAGCTTTAACTGTAAAATGTAAAACAAATGACAACATGAATGCCAATTATTTCATATTTAAACATGTTCTCCTTAAAATTTCATATATTTTTCATACAGCATAAATATGCCTTTAAATATAGTAGCCTATACAGTATAGCTGACTTGGTATTTTAGAGCAGCCTTCATATCAAAAAGGCTGTAAACCTCTACATTAAGACATTTGGACAGAATTAACTGCATGAAATTGGGAAGAAGAAAAGGTATTAAGAGGATTTTCAATACAGTGGGTTAGTAACCAATTAGATGAAGCTGTACGGTATCACCTAATTAGATGATCATCCTGTTTTACTGTTGACACTCCGCCATTTTGTGGATAGTTTCTCTTTATCCTGCTGCTTCCATGCCACCCCACGTTTGGGAGGACGAGAGGACATTTAAACAGTCCACCCACAGAGCCACTCTAACATGCAGCGCCAACAACCGGATTCAAGGGTTGACATAAAAGAATGGAGATGAAAGCAACTATTAATGTTTTTTTCATTACTTAGTAATCCGAAATGTGGCCAAATCAGCTTAAAGAAGCTTCTTTCCTGGCCGCAGCGCAAGGCTGAGCGAAATGGAGAAAAGCCTGTTAGACTCTGCATCACGTGTCTGCTTCAAATGTCTGGGCTTGCTATCTTAAAATTTTCTGTGTAACGTACAATTCTGAAATGAAACAACAGCTGCGCTTTCCTGGATGAGAAACATGTTTTCATATGCATAATGTGTTTTAGGAGTAGACTGTAGACAAGGAAGGACAAAAAGGAGGGTAATTTACCATATGGATGTCATGCACAGTGAAGATTCTCAGTGTGGGGTGATAATGCAGGGGTGACAAATCCAGAGAGTAAAGGAAACAGACATGTACAGTACTATGAAGGGAAAAAGGAGACAGTGAAGGTGATAATCAATACAGGATGACAGGCAGGAGGCATCACGATTATATGAAAAACAAGTAACGCATACACTACCATTCAAAATGTTTGGGGTCGGTAAGATTTTTTTTTAAAGGAATAGACACTTTTATTCAGCAAGGATGTATTAAATTGACCAAAAGTGACAGTAAAGACATTTATAAAGTTACCAAAGATTTATATTTCAAATAAATTTTGTTCTTTTGAACCTACTATTCAAAAAAGAATCTTGAAAACAAACCATGGTTTCCATTTAAAAATAATCAGCACAACTGTTTTCAACATTGATAAAAATAAGAAATAATTCTTGAGCATCCAATCAGCATATTAGAATGATTTCTGAAGGATCATGTGACACTGAAAACTGCAGCAACGGCTGCTGAAAATTCAGCTTTGCATCACAGGAATATATTACATTTGAAAATATATTAGAATACAAAACAGTCATTTTAAATTATAATAATATTTCACAACATTGCTGTTTTTATATTTGTAATCAAACAAATGCAGCCTTGGTAAGCATTTTGTAAAACATTAAAAACACCCCAAACTTCTGAACGGTCAGTAAAGTATGCATGTTTTTAAATAAATATTTAAATAATTTAACCATAAACAATAAAAATCCTCCATAAAAATATAAATTGAAAATTGTAGAATATAAAAACAAAATGTTAAACTATTTGAACAAACAAAAACAAATCATAATATTTGTGAGATGTGATGTGAGATGAAAACAAAAAAATAAATATCACAAGCATTTCCATTCAAGCTCTAATTTTGTTACATTATACTAAATGTGAACAATATTACTTAATCCTGTATATTTAGAATGCATAAAATACTAGCTATAAAAGTAGTCTTAGCAAAACAAAGGATGTTCTTAAATATCTGAATACTAAATACTATTGAAAAAACATGAAAACTGTTTTAAGAGAGTTTATTTCAAAAAGTCCACAGGGCCAAAAGTGTCCATAAATTCATGAAACACATATCTACATCAGAGGCATTTGGGAGATAGAAGCATATTTTCACATGCTCATGTCACTCTGTATGATTTTGCATTTGTGCATGTCTGTGTTTGTATGTAAGGTGCAGGTACCCTAAGCTCAATTTGTTGCGCTTCGTCCATGTCCTGCATGGCGCAGCAGTGGGCTTCCTGCAGATGGCACTCTCTGTGCTGATGCTCCAGCGCCAGCTCCTGCAACTGTTGCGCCAGGTGCTCGCGCTCTTGGCTGAACTGCACCTGCAACTGCTGCAGCGCGCTTTTCGACTGCGACATCTGTAGCTCCAGGCTCTGCTTCAGTAGAGAGATCTGACACAACAGAAACACAGAAAACAGGTTCAAACGACTCGTACAGAATACCGAACCCTCAGAGAGATGGAAATTGTGAACTGTGGATGACATATATTTGGGTGAAGGTAAAGCAGGCAACAGTCGGGAAGAAAGTAGCAGATATTTTGAAGCCAAAAGAGAAAATTGGAGCATTGGGATTTGGATTTAAAGGGCCCTATTTTAACGATCTAAGCACATGGTCTAAAGCGCACGACGCAGGTGCACTTAGGGCGTTTCCGAATCCACTTTTGCTAGTATAACGACGGGAAAAACGGTAGGCGCTCCTGGCGAGTGGTCTAAAAGGGTTGTCCCTATTCTCTTAATGAGTAATGGGTGTGTTTTTCGGCGTAACGTGCAATAAACCAATCAGAGTCTCATCTCCCATTCCCTTTAAGTGCAAGTTGCGCTCGCACCATGGCGGATTCGCTATTTAAACGGCGGAATTTTAAGGCGCACAGACTGAACGCGTCTCCAGAGCGCAAACGGATCTGTTCATGCGCAAGCAAATAGGTAGGCTAATTCTGATACACGCAATGACTATTCATTATGACATGTATGACATTTTTATATTTATGTAGCCTACACAATAATATTCTTTTACACTGTAATCCTTTAATTTTTAATATCTGGGATGTTTGTGTGCTGCTGCGCGTCCCTGTGTATAATAAGTGAACGTGCATTGTGGACCTGCCCAGAGGCGCATTTTCTACTAACGCTCTTTAAATAACAAAAAAATATTGCGCCATTGACTTTAGACTTTAGACCAGGTTTGAGTTGGTCTGTGCCACAGTCTATTTTCAGTTCCTCAAAATAGAAATGTGCCAACAATGCGCCTGAACACACCTCTTTTTCAGATCAGCACGCCCATGGGCGCACAAATGGGCGCAAATGCATTTGCTATTTAAACAACGCGGCGCAGGACAAGAAAATGAGAACTGCGTTGGGCTGAAACTAGCAAAAACACTTGCGGCGCGCCTTGCGCCGGGTGTATGATAGGGCCCAAAGTCACCGCAACAACAAAAACAAGAACACTGACTTTAAAATAATTTATCGCATCAATCAGCATGAGACGTGTCATAATGCTGAAAATAAAAAAACTGACAATGCAATCCTTTCAGAAATAGCCCTGTATTAGAGATGAAATATGACATCAACTGCATGCAACATGCTATAACAATAATTTTGACTGCTGTCTTTCTGTTGAGCTTTCTTATCAGTTTTATGCAAGTGAAATACATTAATTCAGATCCGCTCAGCAGCATTTCCTGAACTACCCCAGGATACCCTAAATGAGAAAAGTAATGTAATTCAAACTGCTAATCCACTAAAAGAATAATGTTCTTAAAGGGGTCATATGATGTTAGTAAAAAGAACATTATTCTGTGTATTTGGTGTAATGCAATGTGTTTACGCGGTTCGAGGTTCAAAAAACATTATTTTCCACATAGGCTATTGTACATTATTATTGCTCCTCTATGCTCCGCCTTTCTGAAACGTGACGATTTTTACAAAGCTCATCGTTCTGAGAAGCGAGGTGTGCTCTGATTGGCCAGCTATCCAGTGCGTTGTGATTGGCCGAATACCTCAAGCGTGAGACGGAAATGTTACGCCCCTTACCATATTGTGGTGCCGTGTCCCGGCGCGACAAGACTAAAACAATAAAACCCATTATAAACGAGTTGCGTTGTACTGTTCTGGAACAGTGTTGTAAATAGAACTTAACCACTGATTTCTGGTTGTGTACTCATTTGGAAGCCCAAACAAAGTACTTTCTCTTTCACAACGAAACACACAGCGTCTCCACACATGGCGGCGGCAACAACAATACTACAGCAAGAATAAAAGTTATGCCTTCTTTCATTGTGTATACGTTTGGGCGGTGTTATGCAAATCTTCCCACACCGTGACGTAGACATGTGGGGGCGTGTTTGAATGAGCCATTTTAGGGGAATGTGGCAGAATCTTAACTTTTATAAAGAATATCTCTTTGGGTTTGAGACTTTAATCTTTGCAACTTCACAGATCTTATCTATGCACAAACAGCTTGTAACACTCCAAAGACAAAGGAAATCATGAAATCGCATCATATGACCCCTTTAATCTTCATACGATTCAATTCATAAAAAAGAGATGAAGCCTAAGATAAAGAAATAATAAAGAAAAGTCTTGCGAAAGAAAATAAATAGGAGATGGTGAGCAAATCTCTGCATGCAGCAAATGGTGGGCCGAAAATAGATACTGAGGCAATAAAATGAGGGCAAAACAAGAGGAGAGTGTTTCATGGCAGACTTCAGTGCCTGGACTACACTGCATTTGAATTCACACACAGATTTGTCTCAACAAACTCTTGAGGGACTTAAATCCGGGATTATTCAAGGTTGAGGAACCACACTGGAGTTGATTTTAAAACCAATCTGTAACCTCCCTACAGACCATAGTGTATCCACCTTGATGAACTATGAAGGAAATAGTATTTCACAGAGCCTTCATTGCTTTGGGATGCACCTACATGGAAATTGTGCCTGATAATTATTGTTTTTTTATAAATACATACAGATTTTATGTAATCAATTATATACTGAATTTATATAATTATTGTTTTAAAAATTACTACAATAATAGTCTATATTAGGAATCTTTACTTAAAAAAAATCCGGCATCAGAAAAACATCTGTCAATCAATTAAAAAATGTAATTTAATAAATCAATTAATCAGATGAATCATGGTAAAATTTTGAGAAAATGCCCCAAATAAAGATAATTATAAGACAATAATTTATTATGGCAGACAAAAGCATCAAATATATATTATGAATAGCCTTCACCATTGGGTCAATATATTATTTATTTTATTACATATTTTTTAACATAAGACTATCACTGGCGATCCATAGCAATCCATTTGTCAATCTGTCTGAATTCACAAATGAGCTAGGACATAATGATTAATTGTGATATTTTTTATATAATTAATTGTGTTCTTTAAATATCATTAATCATACTAAAAGAAGGAGTTAATTTGACAGTGTTAATTTGAATGTGTATAATAAAGGTTTAATAACTGTTTAATAACCTGACACAGAACAGAGTTTGAACTGAAAATAGCCATTATGCTAATATAGTCTGCTCATGTCAGCCTGATGCCAACAACAAAATGTAAATTTTGGCCAATATTGATATACAGTCATTGATATACAGTATAGATCCCTAGATTTACATGAGATCAAGGGCACTGACCTGAGAAAGCACTAAAGATAGACAATGAACAACAAGAGATGCTGACAGATGTCTGACACAGCAACTTTTAGAGGCTCTTGACATAAGCGACAGTGACGTGACTCTAGAGAGACAGACTACAGGAGACAGGCTGTCACATTACAGACAGCGCCAAACTTGCAGAGCATCATGGTAAATGAGGATGCACACACTAGAGACTGTGTGTTCTGTTTAAAATCCTTGACTAAGTATCTAGAACTTTCAATCACACCAAGTTTTCCTGATATTGCACAAGACTAGAAAAGCCCTGGCAGCATCAGAATTTCTAAAAGAACATCACATCAATCTAAAGTAAATGGCGGATGAAAGATGTTGACAGATACATGGCTGACAGTTACTCAAATATGAATCACAGCTATGGGACTTATCATGGTCTCAGAAGTCATACTCTTCCAAATTAATATGTTCAAGGAGACATCTGATGGAAAACATGAATTTCATTGCTCTTTTAAAATAAACAAAGGTATGAAGATAACACTAATATGTTCAAAAAGCAGTCCAGACAGACTTAGTTTCAAATTAAGCTGCAAAAATGAATCATTCAGAAATCTTCATGGTATTTGGTGTCCCATCAACATAAAATCATTAATGTGCATTTGAACATATATATTAGATATATTCAGAAACTTATTTTGCTCTAATGAATGATTACACAGAAGTTAACAGAGGTTTTTTTAAATACAGAAGACCTCGATTTGCTACTTTTTTTAATCAAATATTTGTTTTGATTTACATTTTTGTTTACAACATTTACATAAATTTTACAAACTACTTTTTTTTCTTTTTCTTTTTTTACAGATGTTTGTTTTGTATAGTTACATTTTTGTTTGTTCTTACAAATTTATTTTGTTACGGTTTTGTTTGTTTTTGGAAAATGTTACAATAGTGTAGAATACAAGACATTTTTTTTTTTTTTTTTACAAATATTTGCTTGATTTGCTAAATTTTTATATGATTTTTTACAAACATTTGCTACTTTTAACAGATGTTTGTTTTGTTTTGTTACATGTTTTGTTTGTCCTTACAAATGTTTTTGTTACACTTCTGTTTGTTTTTCAAACACAACTGTTTATATAACTGTTTATGCTACAAGCAACCTAAAACAAGAATATTTCTGGGGAAAAAAGTCACAATAGTTTAGAATACAATCAATTTTTGTTCTTACATTTCTGTTTTTACAAACATTTGATTTCCTACATTTTTAAATTTTTTCAAATATTTGCTTTTTTATAGATGTTTGTTTTTCTTTTTTGTTTGTTTTCACATTGTTTTTGTACAATTTTGTTTGTTTCTGGAATACAATTGTTTAGCTATATGACTGCTACAAGAACCTGAAAACAAGAGTATACTGGGGGACAAAAATGTGCAACAAATGTAAAATACAAGCCATTATTGTTTTTAAAAACAATTGTTTTGAATTGTTAAATTTTTGTTTGATTTTTACAAACATTTGCTACTTTTTAAAAAAAAATTTTTATTTATTTGTTGCATTTTTTGTTTTGTTTTTTCTTACAAATGTTTGTTTTGTTACAGTTTTGATAACAAGAATCCTGAAAACAAGTGTACTTCTGGGAAAAAAAATATTACAAAAATGTAGAATACACTTCTAAAATGTGGACAACAGGTATAAATGACAAAATGTCACCTCTGTGACCTTCCGTTACCTGTTCCAGGAGGTCCTCCACCTTTCTCTGCCAGCTCTCCCTGGCTGCCATCATCTCCAGGTCTCTCTGCTGGGAAAGTTGTGTCAGGGCCACCTGTTTCTCCGCCTGATGTTCAGCTGTGAGCTCTTCCCGAAGACCCTTCAGCTCAGCCCTGAGAGTAAACAGAGAAACAGAGGGTGAAACTGACAGGGTGAAACAGATACAAGGACACATTACTTAAACAGCGTGGAAGTGACTCTGAAAGTGAGATATTAAAATGTTAATAGGAACGACACAGATGTCTCCGTAACCTTCAGCTCACTGTATACTGTGTGCTGCTGTACCATTGGTCTCCTTATACTCTTGTAATTAGCATATTTTAATCCAAATGCATGCCCGTGCAAGAGGATTTGTCACAGGCTTTGATGCAGGACAGACTGCGCCTATTTTAGAGCCTTTTTTAGATTTGATTTGCCGTGTGCACTCTCTAAAAACCAAACACTGTGTACAGTCACAGTTTATTCAATTTAATGCACTGTGCACCGACAAATCTTACTCTGTTTTTAGCCTTGTCTTCTCTACAGTAATGCATGACTCATATGTTTTGTGCAGCACCTCAGAGCATCGGTCCACTTGAGATCCAGCTCCTCTGTGATTTTGTCCATTTTCAGTTTTTCCTCTGTTTTGATAGCAATGACCCTGGCTTCATGTTGCTGTTTCTGGGTCTCTATCTCCTCCTGTGAGCAGATAATGACTCATCATGGGAAAAGCAAGGAGAGAGCAGTTTCTAGTAGAGCTGATTACACAAATGTCGTCTTTAGACATGCAAGCTCTTCCTGCACTTCGCAGGCTTTAGCGCAGAACAAAAGCGGTGTCTTAAAAATTGAATGAGGCTTAATTTTTCTTTTAACATCTCTGCCACACTCCATTATCCGTATCCTACTGCAGTGATTGCCATGCTGAATTCCCGCTTCTCCCTCTAAACGATGAGATGCGTCAGTGGTTTTCACGCTTCTAAAAGCGTGAAAGAACTTGAACATTTTATATCAACATCTCTAAATGCTTCTTCTATTTTTCTATCAGAATGAGAGACTGACTCAAAAATGACTGACTCAAAATGCAATTTATAATAAATGGAGTAAAAAACAGTGGAGCACTTTACTTGTAGATCTGTGAGCAGGTTGCTCGTCTCTCTCACTCTCGCCCTGGTGGCGTCCAGCTCCATGAGAAGCTTTTCCTGGCTGTCTTTAAGACAGGAGATGTGGTTCTCAGCAGTATCCAGATTTTTTTCACTCTCCTTCACAAGATCCTTCAAATGAGACACCTGAGAAAAGCCATAAAGACAGTCAAATGCACGTATAAAATTACAAAATGGAGGTCTTTCTTACTATGCAGTAAATTCCCTTACATACAGTATATGTCTTGATGTAATGAATAAAATAATAAAATAATAGGTGCTGTCTGTCCTGCATCAAATTTTTAAAGATGGAAATTACATTAGTTCACAATACTACAATTACGTTACATGGTGTGTGTGTGTGTATATATATATATATATAAAATAAAATTGATTACTTTGGTTTCTTGATGAACTTAAATATTTCAAAATGACATTCTTCTACAGGAAGTGACATCCTTTTTAGTGTAAAAAAACTATGAATTTCTAAGGAGTTTTGGCTTTTCTCACTTTACCATTTCATCATGTCAGATTAAATTACAAAAATCAATATAATATATAATATAATATAATATAATATAATATAATATAATATAATATAATATAATATAATATAATATAATATAATATATATTAAAAATATATACTATGTATAAATAATGATACATAAAAGATAATTACAAGTTGTCATATTAGGCTAACATTGGAAACAGGCAATATTAATATTAGTGTTAAATATAATAACATAAACAGTTACTGGGGAAAAAAAAACATGAAAACAGGGTTTTTGAAAAATGTAAATTGGTTTATTGCTGGTTTAAGATGGTTTATCAGCTTTGTCCAGCTAGACTTAAATGATCGACCAGTTCAAAATGAGGCACACCAGCTAGTAATGCAGCTGATTAAACCAGTTTGGACTAGGCAAAAAAATTTAAATCTAAAACTAGCTACCGTGTTTTGAAGCCGAAAAGTTAATCTAAACAAAAATAAATAGTTGTTCATTTAAACCTCTTGGTTGGCCATGTTGAGCTTGGTAGTGAGTTCCTCTCGTATGGTCTCCAGTTGCTGTTGCAGGTGGTTTCTCTGCTCTTCCAATGACAGACGCCGAATATCAAACTGTTGTCTCATCTCCTGGGAAAGCAAAAATAAAGAGAAAACATCAGAAAAGCCATAGCAGGCCAAAGAAATGAGAGGTGAAACCAAACAGTAGGACAATCTGCTGCTGACAGATGGAGTCTTTTTCAATTTAATTACACAGGAGCTGTAAAAGAGCTTTGTTGAGCACAGAGAGGTTTTCAAAAAATAAAGTGACATGATTGTCATGAGATGACAAGAAGATTAGTCTCAATATTTGTCGTGATTGAGAGCTATTTTTATGGAGTGCCACAAAAACAGTGGGAATAATATCATTGTCACATTGTCATCACTGCAATGAGAAACGGCTGTTTGCATAATCAACACCACTCAACGAGGAGCAGAAAATGTAATTTGGCACAGCTCTCAGGGTTTCAATAGATGGTTTGGGAACAGTGATAATCCACCAGTTGTGTTTAATAGGACTAAATATTCATATTTTTAATTTATTTTGCATTAAGACGTTGCAGTTTATTTTTATTAAACAGAACACAGAGAATAACAACAATCAAAAGAAAACACACGGGAGTAAATATCTAGTGCGACAATGCAAATACAGCAAAAACATAAAGCTTATTATGCATCTAAATTCATATGAACAAATATTCATATTAACTTAAAGGTTCACCCAAAAATGTAAATTGTTCACCCTAAGACCATCCAAACTACAGATGAGTTTGTTTCTTCATCAGAACAAATTTGGAGAAATTTAGCATCACTTGCTTACCAATGGATCCACTGCAGTGAATGGGTGCCGTCAGAATGAGAGTCCAAACAACTGATAAAAACATCACAATAATCCACAAGTAATCCACACGACTCCAGTCCATCGGTTAACATCTTATAAAGCAAAAAGCTGCGTGTTTGTGAGCAAATTATGTAATGCAAAATTTCTCTAAATTCTATTCTGATGAAGAAATAAACTCACATCTTGGATGATTGAAGGTGAGTAAATTTTCATAATATTTCCATTTTTGGGTAAATTATTCCTTTAAGCACTGAATTCATGGTTAAAAATATATGTTCTTACACTGAGCAATTGGTTCTTCTCTCTCTCAGCGGCATTGCGAGCACTTTCCTGCTGGACTCGGTGTTTCTCCTTGAGTTCTTCTAAGGATTCTGCTTGGCTTTCTTTCAGACAGGCCGTTTCCTCCTCGTATTTGGCCCTGATTCGCGCCAGCTCCATCTCATAGTTCTGCTTTTCCTCACAAAGCGACTGCCAAAACAGCACAGCTTCATTTACACTTTGTCAAATCTCGATACCTTGTTTCGAATACCATGATAATTGTTTCCAATTGGCAGTGACCGGTTTCAAAATGCTATTTAGCATCAGTTTGTGTTCACCATATTTGGCATGTATGAGTGTATAGTCCCAGTCCCAAGGATGTAACCAAATATTCATGATTGGGGGGGGCTAAATGTAAAAATCAAATATTCTGTCAATGGAAAACCCATATTTATTTATTTATTTATTTTCGTTTATTTAGATAGTGACAGTACAATAAACATAATTCCAGTCAAAGACTGGAAAAAATGCACTGCACATAGAGATTATAGCAGGTGCTAATTTGCATCTCATGTCCCTAAAAGGCTTTTATAAAAAAATAAAAAATAAATAAAAATAAACAACTAATGTAACAAACTCTTCATATAAAAACCTCACATTACAAACAGAATACAAAACAAACACATGCACCTAGTTTTATAGACTCTTCCAATGTTAATAATTAACTAGTACAGAACCAAATAAAAATTTAAATATGCGTACAAGTCTGGTTTAATTTGAGCCAACGCTTAACCTTCAATGTAAAAGACTTTATATCATGTATCGCTTTAAATTCATTTGGCAACATATTCCAAAGTTGGGATCCTTTTACAGAGAAAGCTCTTTGCCATTGTGATGTTCTGCAAAACCCAATCCTACAGTTTCCAACCTCTGTACTCCTAGTGGTTCGGCCTGTGTCATCGTGTCTCTTTACCAAATTACATACCAAATTACATAAAACAGAAGGTGCCTTATTACACAAACATTTAAAAATCTATTTCACATATGATCAATTTTTTAAATTCGTAAAATTAAGCATATACCATTTCTTTAAAATATGACAATGATGCCATTGATTTGGTTTTTTGTCCATTATTTTTAAAGCCCGATTATACAGCATCTCAATTTTTCTGATTAAAAAATCGGTAGTTTGAGACCAAACTGTAATACAATATGAGATACGAGAAAAAATCATTGTATGCAGGAACAGATGAGCTGCCTCAGTCGTAATATAATGCCTAATGAGTTTAAAACAGTTTAAATTCATTTTAACTATTTTTGAAAGTCCTTTATATGTTTGTCAAATTTAAGTTGTGAATCTAGAGCTACTCCTAAAAAACGAACTTCATTTACTTCCTCTATTTCTTCGTTAAATACCCTGATTTTTACTTTTTCTGTTTTCTTTCTATTAGAAAAACACATAAAAACAGATTTCTTAACATTTAATGTAAGATTATTTTCCTGGAGCCATTTGGATATCTTTTCCATTTGCTCATTTAATAGTGCAACAACCTTAGCTGATGACTTAGCAGATGTATATATATTACTGTATCATCAGCATAAAGCTGACATTCAACATCTGGACAACTAGATGGCAAATTGTTTATAAACAAACTAAAAAGCATTGGACCTAAAATTGGGCCTTGAGGTAAGCCCAGTTTGTTTCTCAAAATCACTGATTTTGTATCCTCGATTTTTACACACTGCTCCCTTTGCTTTAAATAAGAAATAAACCATTCAGTTGATTGTTTACTAAAATTAAATGTGCTTAATTTAGATAGCAAAATAGCATGGTTAACTGTGTCAAAGGCTTTTTTTTAAATCAATAAACATATTATCATGCAATAAAATGAATAATGGAGAGAATGTGTCCTTCTGAATATCTATGGTGTTGCATCAATATAGCCTGTCATGGCATGGAAGTCTGTAATGATAAATATGTAGATTACTGTGATTATTGATTGAATGTATTTTTATTGTTATGTAATGTTTTTTTCTGTTGCAGCTGTAACTCCTTAATTTCCCTTTGGTGATCAATAAAGGATATTAGGACATTTTAGGACATTTGATCACAAATACAGTAAAAATAATAATATTGTGAAATGTTATCACAATTTACAGTAATGTTTTCTATTTTAATATATTTTATAAAAAAGTAGTTTATTCCTGTGATGGCAAATCTGAATTTTCAGCATCATTACTCCAGTCTTCATTGCCACATGATCCTTCAGAAATCATTCTTATATGCTGACTTGGTGCTTAAAAAACATTTCTTATTGTTATCAATGTTGAAAACAGTTGTGCTGTTTTATATATTTGTGGAAATGGTGATATTTTTTTTCAGGATTCTCAGGATTTCGGAAAAAGAACAGCATTTATGTAATTAAAGTATTACTTACTAACTGCAAACTTTTGAACAGTAGCAAGGCTTTCTGCAACACTTGCAAAATCAATAATAGCTTCCAAACAGGTTTTTAGTCCTGCCTCCCGTCTGCCTATTTTAAGAAAAAAGAAAAGGTGAAAAATGATTTACCTTCTCCAAGTTGAGGATCTTCTGATGCTGTTGTTCTTCCAGTGTTTGAATCTGTTTCTGAAGTCTTTCTCTCTCCTCCTCCAGCTGTAGGATCTTCTCCTTCAGGCGGTTCTGCTCAGAGCCTAGATCCCTAATAGTGGCCTCGTGGCTCATTTGAGTTGCTTGAAGAGAGCCTATATGACCTGTTAATTAAAAACATGGTTGTTTTGTTAGATTAACACTTCCTCAAAAAATAAATATGGTATATTATTTGTGAACATGAAGGAATCGCAAACACAAAAACTATGTAGAATTCAAGTGTAAATTCGGGCAAAACAGAGTTAAATCCATCTCTGCCAAGCTATCACAAAACCGTAACCTCTAAAAAAACCTCTCACACTGCAGCTTGAGTGATTCAGTGTCATATGCTGAAGAAAAATGTAATTTGGTCATGACATTATTCTCACTGGCTTTGTGAAGGATTTCATTGGCCTGCTGCTGAACTCGATCTCTGCTTCCCTCCAGCTCATATTCCGTATCTTTCAGCTGCATCACCCAAATCTCTCCATCCTGTATGGCCTCTTCCAGCTGCTTGTGTAACTCCTGTAAATGGGAAAAAATTACTTTTTTGAGATGCATTATTATTTTTAGAAAGCATCAAAACTTACAAACTCATCTCAATGATGTTTACTTCATTTCATTATTTGCTGTAAATTGTAAGTACCATAGATATTTTGTGTTTCTTGGTATTCAACTATGGCTTATTCTGGCCCTATGTACTCTAAACACACTTTTTACACTTATACACTGATGCAATTTGCCCAGGAACAATGTACATATATGCATCACAGGAGAACCATCACAAATATTTTCACAACTGCCTAATTTCCAACACATCTCAGACTATGTACCGTGTTCAAAAGCATTCTGTAATGGAAATCACATCACATTTTAAACATATCGGAATACATAAACCGCCTTGTTTGTCTTCCTAGTGCTAATAGCTAGAATTCTATGTATTCCAAATAAACAGTTAAATATTAATTTCACTTTTTTTGTGCAATTACAGTTTGGAAATGCACAATATCTTTATTTTTTATCTGTCACATTTTCATACTTTGTCTCATGACATTTCTTCTTCTTGTAGACAAGGGCACTTTTGTTAAAAAATACTAATAATTTGCTGAAATTTCAGCTTTGCCATAACAGGAATAAATTGTAGTTTAAAATAGAAAACTGTTTTTTTTTTT
Organism: Spinibarbus caldwelli; assembly: GCA_039654775.1. Lineage (NCBI taxonomy): Eukaryota > Metazoa > Chordata > Actinopteri > Cypriniformes > Cyprinidae > Spinibarbus > Spinibarbus caldwelli. The sequence continues at coordinate 7,512,968 of CM077251.1, forward strand.
TAAATTGTAATAATATTTCACAATATTATAATTTTTACTGTATTTTTAATCAAATAAATGAAGCCTTGGTGAGCCTAGGTGACATCTTTCAAAACCATAAAAGAATCTTACCGACCACAAACTTTTGAATGGTAGTGTACACTGAAATGGTTTTCTTTGCTTATTGTTTAGATGACAGATATTAAAAATGTGTAATACTTATGATAGATTTCCATATTTAGATTGAAATTCTGTGTCTGGGAAAAGGGTAAAATAATAAGACCTACAATAAAAGGTATATTAAAAGTAATAAAATTAAATTATGTAGACATTTCCAAGACATTTTCAATATGACTGTAACATAACAGAAATAAAAAAGCTCTGACAGTTTTAATTGAATTGAAGCAACACCCTTCAATGAATCTCCATGTACTGAAAATGTTAAAATCATTACCTTAATTGTGACTTCTGCATTGTTAAGAGACGCCTGCAGTCTGTTGGTCTTGTCCCTGCTTTCTCGTGCCTCGTCCTGAGCTCTGTGGAGTTCAGCACGGAGTTTACAAAGTGTCCTCTGAAGCGCCGACTCTTGGACTTGAAACTCCTTCCTCAGTTCCACCTCCGTCCTCTTCCAGGCCAGTAAGTTCTCTGTGGTGAGCTGCTGCGTTCGCCTCATGGCCTCCAGCTCGCGTTCATAAAACCCTTGAGCCTTGCTCAGCTTGGCCTCGTATTCCTCCACTAGCCGGACTTTGTCCTGCATCAGCTCCTCCACTCGCTCCATAAGCGACTCCAGCTCCGTACGGTGCAGCTCGGCAAGTTTCTCCTGTTCCAGGCTGGAGGATGCACTCTGGTTCTGTTGGCTTTCCAGCAGCTCCTGGACTTCCTGTCGGTGGACCGACTTGAGGTCCTCCAACACCCGCCGTTTCTCCTGTTCAAACTGGGCTTGCACCTGACTGAAGGAGCGCAGCTTCTCTTCGAACTCGTGCCGCATCTCCTCCACTTCACGGGACATGGAGACCACGCGCTGTGTGTGCTGGGCCTCCGTGCACAGCTGTGTGTCCTCCACGCGCTGCCGGTACATCTCGAACTCAGCCAGCGCTTGGCGCTTCATGTGTTCGTGCAGCTCCACAGATTCCTCCAGGGACTGCAGGCGCCGTTTCAGGTCGGCCTCGTCCCCGATCTTGCTCTTGTAGTGAAGGATCTTCTCCCGAGCCTCTGTCAGGATGTGCTGAACCTCCTCATCGTGGGCCTCCTTCAGAGACTGGATGGCATCTTCATGCTCGTCGTTTTTCGTGTTGAGGGCATAAATGACCTGTGAGAAACATGGATGATGAAGAATCAATTTTTATACAGCGGCAGAAAATTGGAAATGTCGCATAATTTCTAGACAGCCTGTCTGTCTTTCATTTCATTCCTTCTAAAACTCTGATTAACTCAGCTGTCAGCACCCTTAAAATCTGTTATTATGCGATCAGTCTTCATGTTTACTGAAAACAGCAGCTGTAGTAAGATTTTTGAGGTTATTTCACATGGAATAATCCACTTATGAGTCATTTTAAAACTTTAAAGTTCATTATATTAAGTATTGGCAGATCCAATTCCAATCACAAGGCAACACATGGCAGCAAAGTATGGTATGGAGACCAGACCTTAATTTCTCAGTGTTTTATTTGTCCATACAATGAAAGTTGACCCCATTGACTTCCATTATATATAAAACAGTTGAAGCATTCATTAAAATATCTTCTATCGTGTTCCAGAGCGGACATACAGGTTTGGAAGTACATGAGGGCAAGTAAATGATACTTTCCGCAGTTGATTAATCACAAATAATTAACTCAATTGTTTTGTATTACAAGTTTTTGGAAATGTAATGTTTAAATATTCAAATAAGGCATTGTCTAATTCAATATGCACTGATTTGCATACATTTCCAGAACAGAAATCTGAATACTGGATGAAGCTAGGTTCAAAATTCTTGTTTTATTTTGTTGACATAGTGTTAAATACACAGGGGATTTTGGATATCTCTTTTTAACTCTATAAATCAGAAAATATAGTCAGCAGCCATAAAAAATACATTTTTAGGCATAAAAGGTTAATTATATATCAGGTGAATGATATATAAACAAACCCCTCAGTAAACACCTTCAGAATGTAGACAGGAATTAAATTGGAAAATTTGTTGTATGTAAATGCTGCTGAAGTGGAGATTTCTGGCTCAGTGCATGAAAAGAGCAAGAAAAAATTTTAATGTTTCAAAAAATGTTTATTTTGGATGATTTCTTTCCACTAGCTTGAAAAAAGTAAAGTTATGGAAGCAAAATAACATAAAAACTCAATGCATGACAAAAACAATGGTTTTGCCAGTAGTGTCTTGCTTAAAGCCAAGAAATACTCTTGGTAATGTGTCCATCTTGCACACCTCTATTTTGGTTCAGCCACCAAATCAGACATATAAGAAAACTGCAACAAAAGGAAAAAGCAGCATAAAAGGGAGGACAAATCATTATGGATCCATCAGACCAAGGACACAACCTCTTTTCACCTCTGGCAGGCATCACAGAGCACTAGCAACCAAAACTATTTCTTTCCACTGGTCCTTTCAATATAGTGCAATATTCTCTTAAGCATTATTAGGAAATAAAGATGTACATTATACAAGCATACATTCATTTTTATGCTGTTTCAATACACTATATCCACTTTGCACACCCTTGTACAAATATTTAAATATGTATTTTTAGACTAGAAGTTTTTTATGCATCTTCTTGCATACATAATATACAGGTGCATCTCAATAAATAAGAATATCGTGGAAATGTTAATTTATTTCAGTAATTCAACTCAAATTGTGAAACTCGTGTATTAAATAAATTCAACGCACACAGACTGAAGTAGTTTAAGTCTTTGGTTCTTTTAATTGTGATGATTTTGGCTCACATTTAACAAAACCCCACCAATTCACTAGCTCAACAAATTAGAATACTTCATAAGACCAATAAAAAAAAAACATTTTTAGTGAATTGTTGGTCTTCTGGAAAGTATGTTCATTTACTGTATATGTACTCAATACTTGGTAGGGGCTCCTTTTGCTTTAATTACTGCCTCAATTCGGCGTGGCATGGAGGTGATCAGTTTGTGGCACTGCTGAGGTGGTATGGAAGCCCAGGTTTCTTTGACAGTGGCCTTCAGCTCATCTGCATTTTTTGGTCTCGTTTCTCATTTTCCTCTTGACAATACCCCATAGATTCTCTATGGGGTTCAGGTCTAGTGAGTTTGCTGGCCAGTCAAGCACACCAACACCATGATCATTTAACCAACTTTTGGTGCTTTTGGCAGTGTGGGCAGATGCCAAATCCTGCTGGAAAATAAAATCAGCATCTTTAAAAAGCTGGTCAGATCAGCAGTCTTCCCCATGATTGTGTAACCTAGTGAACCAAACTGAGAGACCATTTTGAAGGCTCAGGAAACCTTTGCAGGTGTTTTGAGATGATTAGTTGATTGGCTTGTCACCATATTCTAATTTGTTGAGATAGTGAATTGGTGGGTTTTTGTTAAATGTGAGCCAAAATCATCACAATTAAAAGAACCAAAGACTTAAACTACTTCAGTCTGTGTGCATTGAATTTGTTTAATACACAAGTTTCACAATTTGAGTTGAATTACTGAAATAAATGAACTTTTCCACGACATTCTAATTTATTGAGATGCACCTGTATATTTAGAGCGCTCAAAGCTCCAAATCAAATTCCTTGTATTTCTATAAAACTCTTTCTGATCTGGACCAAACTCTTGATTTAATAAACAAGAGTCAGTATTAAAAATTTCCTTTTGGAGCCAAGAGTTTTTCCAGCCAAGCATTTCATAATCATGACTCTCTTTCGTTGTGCTTAAGAGTTGCACATCAAAGCAAGCCGCCTTCACTTGCTGCTCTCGCACTGCTGTTCTCCTTTTCATCTTTAATTGATTTCTTTCTGTCGCATCCATGTTATTAACATACTGTAAGGACGCTCTATTCTGCACAACTGTAGTTATGCAAAGCAGCTCTACCTAGACTAATTAGTGCATTACAGTTTTTCTCGATTGCTTAAACACATTTCTTGAAATTATGCCTCTTTTTTGCGAAACTCAAAACACAAATCCATAACTTCTAACTCAATTCCTCAAACTTTCTATATTCAGGTCAAAATGAAGCTCTTCACTCAAAACAACTCAATCTTGCTGAACAATACTATAAAAACTGGTAATAAGTGTTGCTTGTGGTACTCCCCCAGTGTTTTATTCCATAATTTAATGTAACGTAGAGTACAGTACAATACAGCAAACAACAACAAAAATAATTATTCTATAATAATAATTATTCAGTATCCCGTCTTTGGTCTGGGACAGGCCAAAGAACCTCTTCAACATCACAGGCTATATTGGCCCTGGCCAGGCCGTGGGGGTAAAATCCTCTTGCATGCTTGATCCAACCCTGGCACGCATCAACTAAAATATCTGAGACTGCTTGTCTTCCATGTTGTTGCCCTCCTCCTCCTCTTCCTCTTTCTCCTCCTCCTCTTCCTCTTTCTCCTCTTTCTCTCCGTACTCCCTCTCCACCTCCTACTCTTCCTCTTCCTTCATTTCTTTCTCTACTCCTTCTCCTCCTCTCTGGTGTCCTTGACCTCTTCCTTCACGTCTCTCTGGATCCATTTTTTCAAACCTGAGTACAGTTTTTCTCAGTCGCTTTGGTGCATTTCTCGAATCATCCTTAATATTTGTAAAGAAGTATGTGCATTTCTCAAAACAATTCGTACAAACAGCACCACATAATAGATTACCTGCACAAGCCTGTAACTTACTCAAAATCTTTCATTCATCTCTCAAAAGTATTTATGTCAATGAACATATCAGTGCCATCAGAATGAAAAGTCCTTGTGTCATTGTTCACAAACAAGGTAGTCAAAATGCTTAGTCATGTTGTCAATATAACAGTGCACTCTATTAGTATTATCTGATGTAAACTATGCCAGCAGTTTGGATGCCAGTTACTGTACTGAAATGCAGAAGGCTGCACTTCTTATGTATGCCATATATCCATTTCAAAAGTACAAATGTATGTGGGGTATTGATTGAAAAAGACTGGATATGATTCACAGTTACACTTTAATAAAACAAAAACAAAAACAAACACACAAACAAAAAATACAATTAAAATTAGATTAAAAAAAATAAAAATAAAAATTAGAAAGTCCATTGTCAGAATTTGTAACTCTTGTGTTGTCCTCTGTCTATATATGCTTTCCAATTGAAGGTTCATGAGATGTTCCTTTGAGCTATTTCGGAGAACTATATAATACATTTTGAGCAGCATGACAATAGTAACTGATAATGTAGGAAACTGCAGACAAATGTACATAATCAATTGCATGAATGTACCAAACCAATCGCAACTTGTTCAAAAGAATGAGAAACTTTTTATGATGTGCACAAGTGACTAGATCAGTGCTTCCCAAACCTGTCCTGGAGGACCCCTAGCCCTGTACATTTTGTATGTCTCCCTTATTTAACACACCTGATTCAACTCATCAGCTCGTTAGTAGAGACTGCAAAACATGAATTGGGTGTGTCTGATAAAGGAGACATACAAAATGTGCAGGGCTAGGGGTCCTCCAGGACAGGTTTGGGAAGCACTGGACTAGATGATGTGGAGGTTGAACAAGTAATTCTGAGAATTTCATTTCTGATCTGAGAAATGCACCAAAGCCACTGAGAAAAACTGTAAGCTGACTTTGGCCCTTTTTATCTCCATCGAAAGGTTCTGATTGGTGTGTGATAAATTTTGACGCCTAGTGTTTCCACTTGAGTAATTGTGTGCTAATTGAGCTCAAATGGCTCGTTTCCACTGAGCGGTACGGTACAGTACAGTTCAGTACAGTACGATTCGGTACGGGTAACCCTGATCAGGCTTGCGTTTTCACTGCCAATAGTACCCTTACTTGGTAGGCGTGGTGTATGCCGGAAAGTAGCGATCGACGATAAAGCGTGACAATAAGCACAACTCTGCCTCTTTTTGTTAAATGTCAGTTTTAATGAACAATAATAGCCATTATAAAAGTATAAGAACAAAGTATAAGAAGAAATAAAGACAAAAGCAAACAATTCAGTCAAATGTATGCTACAGGTCAGCTCTGTGCTACGGTAAAGTTGAAAATAAATATATAAAGTTAAACATGACTTTGTGCTCAGACAAAACGATATGACCAGGAACAAAAAATAGATTCATGAGAGCATGAATGCCTGTTAAATATAGCCTACCCAAAACGAATTGTGTATCATGTTTAATCACTACAGAGACATCAGAGCCAGTGGCAAATGTCAGAAGGACTAGCCGAGCTAAGGCTGCTCGAGGCGGATACATGAGCACTGAGTGCCCGGTGATCGCATGGAGCTCCGAAATCGGCATAGCAAATTTTAAAATAGGCGATATCTTTATAAATAAACCGCAGATTTGAGTTTTAAACAACTACATTCTCGCCTGAAAAACTCTTAAAACTACATTTCATGACACAATAACAGTATATTTAGAAAATTACGCAGGTTTTTGGGCAATGACGTTTCACCAAGAACAGACAAGAACGGCTATTGTCTGTGTGAAAATATAAAATTATAAAATACACCATTATATTTTTTTTGTGCTTGCACACTCTGATATAATTATAAGTTACGGACAGCAGAGCGGAACGAGTGAAGGAGAAGCTTTATCCCTTTGTATCACGCAAAAGTGACGATTCTAGTCGACCAATCAGCGTTCTGCAGTGAGTCTAGCTCCACTCTTTTGGTACCCTTTGCTGTGCTAGGTACCCCAACGGAAGGGTACCAAAAAAGTGGTACGGTACGGTTCGCTATTTTGGTACCATTCACAACTTCTGACAGTGGAAACGGAAATAATTGCGTACTGTACCGTACTGTACCGAACCGTACTGCTCAGTGGAAACGAGCCAAAACGGTGCAGACTTGAGTGAACAATATTGAATGCAGGTGCTTTCTAAATGACCACATGGTGAAAGCACTGAGAAATGTAGGGATTTGTAGAGTTTTGCAGTAACCGTTCACCAAATCTGACTCATGTGTCAAAGCAGGGGAATAGTGTTTAAAGTTTAGGGAAATGGGTGTGCGTTTTTAAAAATGGCGTTATGGTTTTGAAATTTTAGTTCAAAAGCCTGCTTATAGTGTTTTAGCAATCGAGAAAAACTGTAATACAGTCCATGGCAGTTTCAAACCCATAAAACTGTATTTTCCTGAACAAAGCTTCTCTTACCATATCTTGCCATACTGAAGAAATGGATTAGATGTGAATTTAAATAAATTGTTTGGCTGGAGTCTGAGAAACCTCAAAGGTACTTTAATAGCTTGACTTAATAGCAATAGCAATGACTTAAGATAATCTTATGAGAACATACAAGCACAATTTCAACTTCATAACATGCTCCAAAATACTTTGCATTACTTAATTTGGGGTCTCATAAATAAATGCAATTTTCACATCTTCTGATTAGTGCACACCAGTGTTAGTTTAGTACAACTGAAATACTATTGTAATTTTGAACACATTTATTTTTATATTTTCTGTTCTCATTTTAATTTTAGTTAAATTTTAGTAATTTTGTTGTGTTTGTGACATATTTTTTAATATATCAGTTAGTGCTGTCAAACAATTAATTGCGATTAATTGCATCCAAAATAAAAGTTTTTGTTTACATAATATATGTGTATACTGTGTATATTTATTATGTATATATAAATACACACACATTCAGCATATATTTTGAAAATATTTCCATGCATTTCCATGTATATATTTATATTCATATAATTGATATTATATACAAATATTTTAAATATATAAACATAACATATTTCTTAAATATATACATGCATGTGTGTGTATTTATATATACATAATAAATATACACGCATATATTATGTAAACAAAATCTTTTATTTTGGATGCAATTAATCGCGATTAATCGTTTGACAGCACTAATATCAATATATTTTTTATAATTTAATTTATTTTAGCTAAAATGTATTTTGTTTGTGAACTTTTTATGGTTTTCTACAATACTGTAGTATAATAACTATAATAAACCTGGTGTATGCTACACAGTATAGTTATATATATATATATATATATATATATATATATATATATATATATATATATATATATATATACACAATGTGTTTTTGTTGTGTTTAAACAGACCCCAGGCAGAAACACTACTAGAATGAATACCAGTCATATTTCTGTGAAAATCTTTTAAAAATACTATCTATTGGATTCTGTTTACATCGAAAGAACATATTAAAAGCATCTGAAAGGGAAATTAAGAGGTTAAATATTGTTATTGTTTTCACATATCTAGGTCTGGGACACTAAACATAAAAACAGTGAACACGCAATCTTGAATCCAAAGCAAAGACTGCTCTCGTGTTGGGCATAAATTACACAGTTAAATGAAATCAGAGGTAAAAACTGATAAGGCATATGCACTTTTGATAAATGTGGATGTCAATAAACTAGACTGAATATTTCTGCATTAAAGTCTCGTTATGTAAGATGCCTTGCAGAATTATTTTTGCAAAAATTAATCACAGATTAAATGCATTTTGCAAACCTTGTCTGGGATTATAAACAGATTTTTTTGCAGGAAAAAAAAACCACTGCGGTGCAAAAATTGCAATATGTAGGGCATCATCTCTACGGGGGATAAGGATTAAACATCATGCAGAATCCTGCTTACAGTGTTTTCATATTAAAGTTGAGATACTGTTATCAAAACACATGCAATGTGATATTACCTACCTTAGTGAGTTGCGCTATTTTTTTGCTCATCTTCAGGTGCAGATCTTGAGTGTATTCCATGGTCAGCGCAGATTCGTAGAGTAAATGGCTGGATGTGGAGGATGGACTGGTGCCTGATCCAGAAGCAGCAGCAGCAGCAGCAGCAGCAGCGGGAGGATTGATGCCCGAAGCGGCGCTGTACGGCGGCTGCCAGCCCGTCCCCGTCGCCATCTTCACGTACTGTCACGATCCCAAATCCCTCGCAAGCAGGTTAAGGATGATCCTGCGCCATCAGTATACCTGTCATCCATATGAATTCATCTAAACCCATCATGCTGTTTCTCTATACGGGTCGAGCTGCGACTGTTCACCTGACTCTCCACACAATCAATATTCTTAGCGTCTGATATTAGCGCTACGTGACAGATGCGGTTGTTATCGGTCTACATCGGTCAGTCATCAATGGCGGGAACCGAGTGACAATGAACTAACTGAGCGCTACAATGTAACATCCGAGCATCCTCACATTCACGCACAGCGGCGCGAGGAGAGAGAGAGTTGTAAAAGACGTCAGAGCAGCACGGTTACCTCACACACTGCCTTTCTGCTGCAAAAACCAACGGGCCTATGAACTATCCACAAAACAAAGAATAACGCGACCGAAGACACGCCAACAAGTGTAGTTCGCTCATGTCAGGAGTGATGCGTTGTTAGTTGTGTGTATACAGGCTATGACATAATACAATATATTTTATATTTATATATTATAATATTCTAGCGTATTTGAGGAGTATTGTAGCCTATAGTTGTGTATACAAGCATTAATATTGCAAAATGTATTTTATATTAATATATAATATAATATATCCTAATATAATATTCTGGTATGTGTACAGACTATATTCTTTTATTAATATTTTTATATAAATTTATCTGATTAATAGGCTATAACTCATTTTTGTTTTTAACTAGGCTACGTAATTGTTTTGACTAATATCTTGTCTACATTAATGAACTGAGACTCATTACGTGTGTGTGTGTGTGTGTGTGTGTGTGTGTGTGTGAGAGAGAGAGAATTAATATTATATATGTATACATAATATATTTTGATATTTATAATTTTTTATTTTTGTCATTTTATATCAATTTATCTGACTATATTATTATTTTATATTATATTACAGTGTTACATTATATTATATTATATTATATTATAGTGTGTATGGAGTATATTCTCTTTATTTTGGTAATAATTATATTTTATTTGATTAAAATACTGAAAATATGTATTTTCAGTATTTTCAGTAAATGTATTTTCAGTAAATGTACATGTATTTTCAGCAAAAAACTCTTTATTATGGTCTTAATATATTTTATTTGATTAAAATACTGAAAACATTTTCACAATTATCTAACACTCATTATATGTGTGTATGTATCTACACACATATTATATAATTAAATTATTATATTAATTATTACTGTATTATCTCTCTCTCTCACACACACACAGAATGATCAGCAGACATATATTTGATATATCAATGAAAACTCAAGTCACACACAGTCCTTATGTGCTTTTGTTGAGTAATTACTGCCATCTACTGGTGTTTGAGTGATATGTTTTTACTGATTTTTACTACAGCCAACCAATTTCAATAAGCAAAAATATGTTTTTGTTTTTTTTTTGTTTTTTTTTAAGATGCTGGGCTCTTATTTCCTGTGTGATATTCAGGAAATGATTACAAGACATTGCAAAAGATTTATCTAAAAGGTGTGGTTTGCGTCAACATCGTGCTTTCAGCAACACACCAAAGTCAACTGCTAATGCACACCTATAAAGGATCCTAGAGATATAAATTTTGAGCTCTGAAATCTTGGTTGTCTTTACAAAATGGCCTCCAAAATCGCAAAGCATACATTAATATCTCTCTAATCTCCTGTGTGAAAACTTACATAACCAAGTAACAGGAAACCACAAACATATCATCAGAAGAAAGATGATATAATCTTGTCATCTTCCTTCTTGACGTTGATGGTCGTTGATGGCACGTTGGAACCCTTCTACTTCTTCTTATTTGGTCTGTTATTTTCACATAATTTTACAGCAGAAAAGCAGGTTGGAACATGAATTAGGTGTGTCTTCCAGCACATTGCTTAATAGTTTTATGTCTGGATGAGGAAAAACAAACAGAAAAGTATTTTCATTGTTGATTCGTATTATAATAATGGACTTCATGAGTAAATGTCAATGCATATTCTTAATGATATTTTGTAAGTTTTATGTCTTTTTTATATAATTATCATTATTAAAACATCATTTTTCACCTCTATTTGTTGTGTTTTAGGAAACTAAGGAAACGAGGTTACTCCTGAAGGACATGGGTAGGGAAACATTAACTCTATTCTCAAACTGAATGTTGACAGATGACGTCACGTCGTGTGAATGTGAATGATTGTGACACACGTTAAAAGTTGCAGCAACCCTTTTCCTCAATCACGAACATCTCAGGGGGAGCTGAGGTTACCTGTGCAGTCGCGGATTCATAAGGATTGAACGTGGGTTGACAAATTTCTGATTTGAGGTGAACACGGAGGTTTGTAGGCAGCTTACCTTGGGGAAAAGTTCTCGGCTGCTGGAAAGCGTTTGTTTTTATTGACCAGGATGAAACAATCAAAAAGTGCACTGGAATTGATTGACTTGAGCTTTCTGTCTGCTGAGGAAGAGGCCGCCATCCGTCAAGTGCTTCTGAGAGATGAAGATTTAAAACGACTGGAGAGTGGACGAGTCAGGTAGGAAATGGTTGTTTGACCTTCACTGTAGTCTGCAGGACAGTTCATGTGGAGCTGTATTGGACAAGTACGCATGCTTACCACAGAAACCCAAGCACTGATGATGTATTTTCCTGTAAGTTTTTAGGAAGTTACTAACTGGTTATTTATTTATTTATTTAAAATAAATTTTATTTGAATTTATTTTGATTTTTATTTAATTTTAATGTGTTTTAATTCAATTTATTTTAATAAATTAAAACAATTTATATATGTGTATTTATTTGAATGTTGGCATTTGTATATATCTAAACATGTTGGTATTTGAGAAAAATATTACAGTTAAAATTGCTACATTTGATCCAAAACTGTCAGCAGTGGTGTCAGTTGGCATTTGGCATGGTGGCACATTAATATTGTAAATATGTTGCTGCCATACTTCAGCTTGTTGTTATGATAAACCAAGTGTGCGCATCTGTTGACCCATATTTAGTGAAAATAACATGTGTTCTGCATTTGCTACAGTCGGTCTCTGAGGGTTAACTGTGCTTACATAAAAGGAGAGTTCATCCAAAAATGTAAATTCTGTCATCATTTACTCCACCTCAGGTTGTTCCAAACCTATATGAGTTTCTTTCTTCTGTTCAACTTAAAAGGTATTATATGACAGAATTTTCATTTTGGGTGAATCCTGTTTTTATAACATCAGTAAACTGAGGCAGTCAGTCCCTGACCTTACGCAGCTGAGGACTTTGACAGGTGAGTGGTTTGAAGAGCTCAAGGTCAAGCGATACGGGCAGCAGACGGATGTCACAGCAGTGGTGAGGTCCTCCATGAGATGGAAGAAAACAGCAGGTATGCAGGAGTTCCTGCCTTCCTTATTGAGCTGATGCTGTTATCTTTGAGTACACACACCACACCTGTCTGGTCATTTCAAACTTTTTGTGTTCTTATCGAGTTCTATCCTCCTGACTACCAGGGAAAAAAAGTTTTGTGAATTTAGTATTTTGTTATGTCATTACGTTTTTTTAGAGCATAAGAAAAAATTTGAAAAATTATATTTTATTCTTATGTTATGCCATGTTCCTCTGTAGAGGACATCGGGACTTTAAAAAGTCCAGTTTTAAAAAAATAAAAATAAAAAGACACAAATAGACATGAAAAGGCAAAAACAGTGGGATTTTTGTTTTAATCACAAATCAGTTTTCGTTTTTTAAACCAAACTTTATATAAAGATGATTCTCAACTATGTTATGAAAGATATTTTTAAAAAAACATTTTTCTTTATGCAAAATGTGTGTAAAATAGCCATAAACTAGTTTTTCCATTATATACAATGTATCTATAAACTGTATCTAATTTGCATATTAATGTGGTTTTGGGGCAACATAGAATGAACAAATAAGTGCAGTAATGGGAGTAATAATTAGCAAGATTTTTATAATAATATCTAATATTTAATAGGAATATTGATATATATATAAATTTTTCTCTATTCATTTATTGTGTCTTCCAAAATGTGTAATAAACATGCTTTAAATCCTGGTACAGGGATATGTATGAAATCGATGTCCTGTGTCATAACAGAAGGTCATATTTTGATTTGAAAGCCCATAACATTTTCCTGAGATGTTGATTTATGACAAACAATTGAAGAGTTCAGATGCAAAAGCCTCTAAGTGCCATCTGAAATTTTCATCTAAAATGAGCATTTTTATCAGGCTGCTATGTTTAGGTTCAGTAATTTTACTCTAATGGCAATGTATAGGTCCTTTTCTATACAATTAAAGTGAAATAAGTGAACATAAATAAAGGGTCCTGATAAAAAAGCTCATTTTAGAAGAAAATTTCAGACGGCATTTAGAGGCTTTTGCATCTGAACTCTTCAATTTGAAAATTAGTCAGATTTAAATTATATTTACAAAATATCATATTTCCATAAGGGTGTTACATTTGATCACTTAATTAATGTCAGCCATTTTTAAAGACCAAGGAGAGGGAGTGGTCATGGTGAAACAGCCAATCATTTGGTATCTCTGAAAAGCCCTGAATGTGCTCTGTACAGAACATCCAGACTAAAACTGTGACATGTAACGTCTCAGAGAAATCGCTAAAATATAATGTCCTCTACAGAGGACAAAACTCCATAGCTGGTAGTCAGGAGAATATATACATATTGCCCTTAGCTACTGTAACTGTGAAACTTGGATTTCTGTTAAGTGAATATGAACTACTTTGCATCTAGGTTTGAATCAAGTAGTTTTGAATATGTCAGAACTGATTATATTTGCCATTTCTTTTTTAACTCAGCTCATAAACCCAACCCGTTCCTGAATGATACTCTAGACGAGAACAAAGAGCATGGAAAGGAGGATCACAACACACTTTCAAAGTAATAGCCTTTATTTTACAGCACTGACATGCCAACCAAATTAATTTTAGATTAATTTTCAATATGTACATTTTTAGTATATAGATTAATCCAGGACAGACAATGAATGTATGTAATGATATATTTTTTCTGTCCATTGTAGACCATCAGCTGACCCTAGATTAATTCATCCAGCCCTTAGTAAAGAGGTTTGTCTCATTTTATATATTTTATTTTTTTCGTGAATATTTAGAATGTAAGACCAGAATTTTATTTTTATTTGATTTAATTTTTTTATTATTTAATTTTATTTTATTTTATCTTTATTTATTTACAGACTTATTATCAATATACTGATGAGGACTTTATGGATAGTGGTGAGTTTTAATCACATGAATAAACATGGATTTAATTTTTAATAATTTATATTAATAGTAATTGAGCAATCATGAATGTTTTGTAGAGAATTACACTACTGTTCAAATCTGGGGTTGGTAAGATTTTTAAATACTTTTAAATATGATCATGAAGGCTGCATTTATTTGACAAAAAAATACAGTAAAAATATATATATACAGTGTGAAAAATTGTTGGACCCCTTCCTTATTTTTTATTTTTTTGCATGTTTGTCACACTGCATGTTTGCATGTTTGTCCCCCCAAAATTCCTCCACAGCGCTGTAACAGACTCATTGCAAGTTATCGCAAATGCTTGATTGCAGTTGTTGCTGCTAAGGGTGGCCCAACCAGTTATTAGGTTCAGGGGGCAAGCACTTTTTCACACAGGGCCATGTGGGTTTGGATTTTGTTTTCCCTTCATAATAAAAAAGTTCATTTAAAAACTGCATGTTGTGTTTACTTGTGTTATCTTTGATTAATATTTAAATTTGTTTGATGATCTGAAACATTAAAGTGACAAACATGCAAAAAAATTAAAAATCAGGAAGGGGGCCAACAATTTTTCACACCACTGTATATATATATTTATATTAAAATTTATTTTTTGCCCTGTGATGCAAAGCTGAATTTTCAGCATCATTACTCCAGGCTTCAGTGTCACATAATCCATTGAAATCATTCTGATATGCTCATTTGGTATTCAAGAAACATTTCATATTTAATATTTTTGTGGAAACTGGTCTTTTTTTCAGGATTGTTGTTTTATCAAATAAATGCATCTTTCTTTAAAAGAAAAAAAAAAACCCTGCTCCCCCCAAACGTTTGAAAGGTAGTTTATATTTGAAAAAACAAAACGAAAAAAAAATCCTGTATTGTTTGAGTTTGATTTGGTGATGTTTTGGTCATACTTTTCAACTTTTCAGTACAAATGATCTGTGTTTACAGAGACTTCATCTGTTCCACGAATAGCTGGAAGAAAAGAAAAACTACGAGCAGAACTCAATGGCATTCGTGTCCTCAATGGCACTGACCCACAATGCAATTCATCAGAAGCACAACCCAAAGAGCTCTCTGGTGACCAAACAACAACTGTTTTTCCCTTCTTCAGTGCAGTTCAAGACACTAAACCAGAAAGAGCCACCACAAAACATGCAACAAATCCAGAGCCAAGGCGTAAGGTTTCACTCCCTCCAGCACTACGGAAAGACCAATCATTTGAAGAGAACTGGGTGAAGATCTCCCTCGAACCGAACACAGTGAAACCTGTGCATGATGAACGCAATAGTGTTGGGCCTAAACAAAAAGAGGTAAAATTGCATGTTGAGAATACAGAGGCCTTAAAGGAGCAGGACACACCAAGTCCAAATACAGAGCCTCCATCTTTAAATTTCATGGATCAAGCATCATTTCAAATTGTATCTCAAGCTGAACCTAAAGATGTTTTCTTAGAAAGATGTTCATCAACTGAGTTTCAGAATCAACCACAGACTTCCATAGTTTTCACCAGTGATGGGCCAGAATTGACTAGACACTCAGATCACAAAGCTTCAGAGAAGGTTAACGAGTCTACTAATGCTTTCCAAGATAATACATGCAGAGATCAGCAGTGTTCAGCTGAATGTACATTTAGAGAGTCTGAGAGCGATAAACTGGGTCCCTCAGACTCTGTTAATGAGCATGATAAGAGAACGATGGTCTCCAGAGATATTCTTAATGATGAGGCAAGTTCAGACAGGAAGGGAGGTGAAGGGAAAAATGTAAGCACTGGTTTACTTGCTGAGACAGATACAGATCAAGTACTTGAGTGTGTAGCTGGTGAGGAACAAATCAATAAGCATTCTTCTGCCGAAAAAGCATTCCAAAGTCAGTCATTAAAATGGGGGATTGAAATGGATTCTCATGAATTTCCCTCTGACACTCTGCAGGGGAAAGATGCTTCTGGTGATTCTGGAAATGACCGACCAGTGGAAATGGAAAAGAAAACACCTAATAAAAATGAGCTGTTGCAGAATAAAACAGCTGATATAAGTGTAGTAGAAGATTTCAAAATGTCATCACCACCTTCAAAACCAAGTCTCAGTCACAAAACTGTGCAAAGATATCTTGATGACCATGAAGAGAAAGAAAAAATAAAGATAAAGTCATCAAATGATCAGAACTTACCAAAAAACAATAACAATAAGAGTCAGGTTTTCGCAGAATTAAGACAAGACTATCTTTCGATGACAGATGATGGGAAATTAGTGCACATTGGAAATGCTGGAGTGCAAGATAACACTAAACATCTCGACAAAACTGTTGTTGAACCAATGCAACCTGCTAAACCTACAAGCGAAGATGTTGCTGGACTGGGTCAAGGTTCTTCAAAGACGAAAGATGAGGAGGACAATGCTGAAACCGAGCAGAGGACAGACTCAGATATTCTACTAAGTGTTCTGGCAAGAGCTCAAAAGGCAAGACCACCCGTCCTGCAGAAGATCACCGTTCAGGAGCCAAAGCAGGAGACTAGAGATAATACGGTTCCTACAATAGTCATTATGCCATGTGAATCTCCAGATCCAACAGAAATGAAAGGTAAACGATTATGAGATCTAATATTAGAGGCTGATTCACCTTGTTAGCTTGAAGTGTGAAATGGCGTTTCTGATTTCTGAAGTGCCCTCAAGGCCTGATATTTGAGAGAGACACTCCCTGTATTGTGTGTCTGTTCACTTAAGCTCAGGTTTAATCTGTTAGATTCTCCCGGTAGATATACATGGATTTATATCTTATTTGAGCTTTATTCTTTGATTTCTTTAGGACAAAAACACGGGGTGTCAGATCTGGAGGCTTTACTTAAGGAATCCACATCTAAAACTCCTTCCTACACTGCAGATGCTTGGGAGGTGAGCTACTGTTCATCCTGGAAATATAATTTATACTGTTGCAGCACTTGAAATATAATTTCATCATTCCTTTTATCATCCACTGCAGTATGCAGTTTTGATCAGAGTAAGTTGCTTGACTGTCAAAAGTGACCTTATGTTTTTCTTTGCTGTTTTTGTTGATATTATCTTGTCGCAGGATGAAGGAGTTGATTCAGATGATGATGATACTTCACTGTCCAGCTATGGGTCGGATCTCTCTAGCAGAAAAGGCTATTCGGCTAGCGCATTGTCTCTTACTGATGTGAGCTGGACCTTTTTATTTTTAAAGATGTTTAAAGGCCAGTTTGCCATTGCTTGTCTGAGCTTGTCAGTTAGCTGATAAACAGTTTATTATAAGTAATTCTGGCCTAAATTTATGGTTGAGCCAAAGTTGACCTGTTTGGGAGGCACCATAAAGCCATAGCAGTTAAAGTAAATCAACAGATGTATCCGGATATTAAACATCCAAAAAAAATCTAAACACTTAAAAATACATTTAAATAGCCCTTAAGAGGCATAAAATATCTGCATTACATAACATCATTGAATGTTGTTATGTTTTGCTATCTAGCACGTGCTTAGACACATAAAGGCCGTTGTGCTCCAGTGGGGCGCAGGTTCAAGTACAAACTGCGTCATTTCCCAATCCCATATTCCCCTCTCTCTCCCACCCTTTCCTGTCATCATTCAATTTCATATCCAAGTACAAGGCAATAAAAGTGCACAATTAAAAAAGACTGTATTCCAGAGATTTATCTTGTTCTTGTTCCCCCCCCCATAAGCACACCGGTAGTTTGCTGAGTGTGTACAGCGACGCAGGGGATTTTGGGAATGTTGAAGTGCAGGGCTCTGTGGAGTTTGCAGTGATGTACAGCCCTGTTGGAGAGCTCATTATCATGATCGAACAGTGCCAGGATCTGGCCATAGCTAATCCACGTAAACAACGCACTGACCCGTGAGTTCTCAACCTAAAAAGCATCTATCTATCTATCTATCTATCTATCTATCTATCTATCTATCTACAACCCGAATTCTGTAAATGTTGGGACGTTTTTTTAAATTTGAATAAAATGAAAACTAAAAGAATTTCAAATCACATGAGCCAATGTTTTATTCACAATAGAACATAGATAACATAACAAATGTTTAAACTTTTTTACAATTTTATGCACAAAATGAGCTCATTTCAAATTTGATGCCTGCTACAGGTCTCAAAATAGACGGGGGCATGTTTACCATGGTGTAGCATCTCCTCTTCTTTTCAAAACAGTATGAAGACGTCTGGACATCGAGGTTATGAGAATTTGGTCCCATTCTTGCCTGATATTGGTTTCCAGCTGCTGAAGAGTTCGTTGTCGTCTTTGACGTATTTTTCATTTAATGATGTGCCAAATGTTCTCTATAGGTGAAAGATCTGGACTGCAGGCAGGCCAATTCAGCACCCGGACTCTTCTACTATGAAGCCATGCTGTTGTAATAGCTGCAGTATGTGGTTTTGCATTGTCCTGCTGAAATACACAAGGCCTTCCCTGAAATAGACGTTGTCTGGAGGGGAGCATATGTTGCTCTAAAACCTTTATATACCTTTCAGCATTCATAGTGCCTTACAAAACATGCAAGCTGCCCATACCGTATGCACTTATGCACCCCCATACCATCAGAGATGCTGGCTTTTGAACTGAACGCTGATGACACGCTGGAAGGTCTCCCTCCTCTTTAGCCCGGAGGACACGGCGTCCGTGATTTCCAACAAGAATGTCAAATTTGGACTCGTCTGACCATAGAACACTTTTCCACTTTGAAACAGTCCATTTTAAATGAGCCTTGGCCCACAGGACACGACAGCGCTTCTGGACCATGTTCACATATGGCTTCCTTTTTGCATGATAGAGTTTTAGTTGGCATCTGCAGATGGCACGGCAGATTGTGTTTACTGACAGTGGTTTCTGGAAGTATTCCTGGGCCCATTTAGTAATGTCAATGACAGAATCATGCCGATGAGTGATGCAGTGTCGTCTGAGGGCCCGAAGACCACGGGCATCCAACAAAGGTCTTCGGCCTTGTTCCTTATGCACAGAGATTTCTCCAGTTTCTCTGAATCTTTTGATGATGTTATGCACTGTAGATGATGAGATTTGCAAAGCCTTTGCAATTTGACGTTGAGGAACGTTGTTTTACGCACTCTTTCACAGATTGGAGAGCTTACTTCTGAGAGACTCTGCCTCTCTAAGACATCCCTTTAATAGCTGATTATGTTACAGACCTGATGTCAATTAACTTAATTAGTTGCTAGATGTTCTCCCAGCTGAATCTATTCAAAATTTCTTGCTTTTTCAGCCCTTTGTTGCCCCCGTGCCAACTTTTTTGAGACCTGTAGCAGGCATCAAATTTTAAATGAGCTCATTTAGTGGATAAAAGTGTAAAATTTCTCCATTTAAACATTTGTTATGTTCTCTGTGTTCTATTGTGAATAAAATATTGGCTCATGTGATTTGAAAGTCTTTTAGTTTTAATTTTATTAAAATTTAAAAAACGTCCCAACATTTCCGGAATTCGGGTTCTATCTATCTATCTATCTATCTATCTATCTATCTATCTATCTATCTATCTATCTATCTATCTGACTGTCTGACTGTCTGTGTATCTATCTATCTTAAGTTATGTGAAGACCTACCTCTATCCAGACAAGTCACGTCGCAGCAAAAGGAAAACGTCCATTAAGAAACGGACCGTGAATCCAGTTTACGTTGAATCTCTGAGAGTATGTTTCTCTCTGTGACACTAAAATACAATATCATATTTGTATTTAAAATAACCTTGCATCTTATCTGTACTGTAAATCTCTAATCAGTACAAAGTGAAGCGTGAAGAGCTGCCGGATAAGACTCTGAATCTGTCTGTGTGGCACAATGACTCCAGGGGCAGAAATGTGTTCCTGGGGCAGGTTGAGATCAGTTTTAAGACCTGGGACTGGGGACATGAGGCCCTCACATGGTACAACCTACAGTCAAAGGTACACTGCCTAAAATGATTGTGTGATTAGATGAAAAACATACTTTTAAATGATTTTGTGTTTTGGAACAGAGCCTGTAGGTTCTTTCATATAAAGTGATATCTCAGTTCTCAGTTCTCTTGTTCTCTGTTATAAAAGTATATTATATTTTCTTTTGATTATAGACCTCCGAAAATCAAGAATCACAAGAGTCTAATGGATTGTTGTCAGTTTCACTGAAATATGTTCCACCAGAGTCCGGTACTGTTTCAAATATTGATGTTGCATCTGTGTATTTCATATCATTTTGTAAACCTAAGTTTAGAAATGCAGCTTGTGACAAACAAGCTGCATTTGCTCTAAAACGTGTCATTTGATTTCAGGTGGGTCGAAGAACAGCACCGGGGAGATTCATGTGTGGCTGCGGGAGGCAAAAAAATTACGTCGCCTGAAGCCTCAGGGAGTTGATTCTTTTGTTAAGTGGTGAGGGTGTGCCTGTCATCTGTTACGGACACGACTTTCAAAACAGCTAAAGCCATTGTTCCATCTCTAACTCTCTCTCTCCCTCTCTCACGCTTCCTCATTGTCATGTTTGTGGGGGGGGGTTTGTCAACTATCAAAATGACATGAGAAGAAAGGAACCCAGATGACCCATTTCATTCATTTTGTTTGGTTTAGAGGACAAAAGTAAATACGGAGCTAACTTCACCGTAACTTATTTTACACATGGTCAGACCAAAAGTTTTAATACAGTGTTTTTTTTTTGTTTTTTTTTTCTTATTTCACCTCAGAATTAAAAAAAAAGAAAAAAAAAAAGAAATTATATTGTTCAATTAAAATTAAAAAGAAAAATTGTCATTACTGTAATGCCTGCAGTTGTGTTAAGTAAAACTTATTTTGAGATTACATTATAAAAAATAATGTATTTTTTACGTGGCTGTCAAATCGATTAATCGCGATTAATTGCATCCAAAATAAAACTTTGTTTATATATGTGTGTGTACTGTGTATATATGTTTATATAAATACACATACTTACGTGTGTCTGTGTGTGTGTGTTTGTGTGTGTGTGTGTGTGTGTGTTGTGTGTATATATATATATATATATATATATATATATATATATATACATACATGCATACACACACACACGTAAATATTTTTTAAATGTATTATGTATGTGTGTGTCTGTATATATACATATATATATATATATATATATATATATATATATATATACATAGTACACACACATATCATGCAAACACAATTGATTTGACAGCCCTAATGTTTAACTGTAAAAATATAGCACTTTTTTTTTTTTTTTTTAATTCTTATTTCTTTTGTTTGATTTTGGGGTGAACTATCTGGACATATTCTTGACAGGTGAGATTCACTAATTATTATTTTTTTGTTTCTTAGCTACATTTTACCAGATACCAGAAAGAAAAGCCGCCAGAAGACTCGCATTATAAAAAAGAATCAGGACCCTGTATATAACCATGCCATGGTGTATGATGGGTTCAAAACTGGGGAAGTCAGTGAGGCCTGCTGCGAATTGACTGTTTGGGATCACAACACACTCGCCAATCAGTTTCTGGGAGGTCTGCGCCTCAGTCTTGGAACAGGTAACAAAACCTTTTCTTCATTGCTGCTGTATTTTGCACCTAATCTATATTTAACCTGATTTTTGTGTTAGTGATGGCAGGTTTCTTGAAGCCATCCCATTAAAGGGATAGTTCACCCAAAAATGAAAATTCTGTCATTAATTACTCACCCTCATGTCATTCCGAACCTGTTAGACCTTCGTTCATCTTCAGAACACAAATTAAGATATTTTTGATGCGTTTCTACGTTTCTGGACCTTGATCATGTTAGGATCCTTGCTGTCTATGGAGGGTCAGAGAGCTCTCGGAATTCATCAAAAATATCTTAATTTGTGTTCCGAAAATGAACGAAGGTCTTACAGGTTTGGAACGATATGAGGGTGAGTAATTAATGACAGAATTTTCATGTTTGGGTGAACTATCCCTTTATCAGTGTCTCTCTTCACTTGCAGGACAGAGCTATGGCAAGAAAGTTGGTTGGATGGATTCGATGGATGAGGAAATTCAAATATGGAAAAGAATGTTGGCAAAACCAAACAGCTGGGTTGAAGGAGAGCTTCCCCTGAGGTCCTCCATGACCCCGAGGAAATGAATCTCCTGAAGTTGTGGTCTTGAATGTTTAGTTGTGAAAGGAGAACAATTGTTGGTTCCCAAAACAAACCGAGCATTTTCAGTTACCAAATCAGTTTCTTCATTTTAGCCCTTCTCTCAACAAAAAAAGATTTTTCTGCAACTTATAAAGAGTATATGAAATATGTTGAGAACTTAGTTTGAACATCAGATATGACTGTTTGCTATCGAGAGTATATGTAGTCAACCATGCTTAATCATATTAAATCATTTATCCATACATAAATTGCTATATGTGTTAAGATATGTGATTGTAGTGATTCATTCCAAAATAAAAAAGTGAAAGAAAACATTGATGTTTTGATTGTTCGTTGAAAAATGATAAGCATTTTTATAAGATAAGCATATATATATATATATATATATATATATATATATTCATATAGATATATACAGTATGTTGCATAAATTTCAAATTTTTAAATATATATATATATATATATATATATATATATATATATATTCCCCTGTAATTTACATGTATATATGTAAATACATGTAAATATGTACAAAAAACAGCGTTTTCATGTATTTTCTTTTTGTTTACTTGTTTTACAAAAAGTAACTGAAGAACTGATCTGACCTGAATGTTTGATTCGTTCCAAGAGAACTTTTCGAATCTTCAGTCGTCATGGTAACAGATGAACTGTAACATACCTCAGTATTTTGAAGGCCTAGTTGCATTTGTGGCAAGTTGCTACTTCTACTGCAGATGGCGGTATTTCTCACTTTCACTGCACTGTATTTTTCCGAGACATTTCCTCCCAAAATATAACGGAGATTGAAAAGTTCTGGAAGTCCATAAATTTGAGTCAGCTGACGTTTAACTTTCTCCCTTCAGACTCAGTCCCTCTAACGGATGGGATGAGAGAACGTTCGCCGAAGGGAAAATCATTTTATGTCGAAACTGCTTATTTTTGAATTTATCACTGAAATGTGCTGCAAAAGTTATCCTAACTCTCAAGAAGTTGGCGTTTTTAACGACTTTCCAGGTAAGAAATACAAGACAACATAGTCAACATGTATTGGAGATATGTTAAAACTTAAAAATTAGTATGATACAAATGGTATAGGCCTATATGTGTGTATTTATGCATGTTTTGGTAGGCGATTTTTTTTTTTAAATAGCGGTCCTTTGTTTATAGTCTGGATTCTTATTTTTCGAAGTATATAGTTTAAAATATATTAGTAGGTTAAATCTGTGATAAACAGTTTGTTTTCCAGAAATGTGTATTTTGTGATTTAAAAAAAAAAAAAAAAATACTATGTCTTTACATATGTTTTTAAATATTTTATCCTTTAGTATTTGTGTTTTAGGCTGTTTACTTGTTCTGAATTTTATATAGTTAAAAAATGCGATATTTTTGAGGTTAAATATCTGTTGAAAAGTCAGAAAGCCCCAGAACATTCATTTAGAGCAGGGATTGACCCAGGAACATTTCTGAAGATGAGCCAAGGACTTGTGTTATTGTCTTTGGCAGTCATAGTGAGGAGTGAGGAGACCACTCGGATGTGTTTGACACTGGGCTTCATCTGTGTTTATAATACTCATTGAATTTACTGTCTTTGTCAGCTTGAAGGTTGATCATCTCCTGTCTAATCCAGAACATCTTTCATCATGGGTGACTGGAGCGCGCTGGGGAAACTTCTTGACAAGGTCCAGGCGTACTCCACTGCAGGAGGCAAAGTCTGGCTCTCCATCCTCTTCATCTTCAGGATCCTGGTGTTGGGGACGGCGGTGGAGTCCGCCTGGGGAGACGAGCAGTCAGCGTTCAAGTGCAACACGCTGCAGCCCGGCTGCGAGAACGTGTGCTACGACAAGTCGTTCCCCATCTCCCATGTGCGCTTCTGGGTGCTGCAGATCATATTTGTGTCAATGCCGACCCTGCTGTACCTCAGCCATGTAGTGTTCCTCATGCACAAGGAGGAGAAATTGAATAAAAAGGAGGAGATATTAAGAGACATCCAGAGGAAAGGAGGAGACGTGGACGTGCTCTTGAGGAAAATTGAAATGAGGAAGTTCAAGTACGGCCTGGAAGATCACGGGAAGATCAAAATGAGAGGAGGGATATTTTACACATATATAGTGAGCATCGTCTTGAAGTCCGTATTTGAAATTGTTTTCCTGTTGATTCAGTGGCACCTTTATGGATTCAAGCTGTCAGCCGTTTATACGTGTGAACAGTTCCCTTGTCCACATAAAGTGGACTGCTTTTTGTCTCGTCCCACTGAGAAGACGGTTTTTATCATCTTTATGTTGGTCGTGTCGCTTGTCTCTCTGGGCCTCAACGTCTTTGAGTTGTTTTACGTGATTTTCAAGAGGATGAAGGATCGCTTCAAAGAGTCAGAGAAAAACTTTGATAGGGCCTGTAATATCAAGCCTTGCCCACGGAACTTGTCCAGTTATGGGTATTACAATGACTGCTCGGCCCCCGTCCCTAATCTGGGCTACAACCTAAATACTGGTGACAAGTCCAACTCCTCTGACAATTATGACAAGCAGGCTAACGAGCAGAACTGGACTAATTACAGTACAGAACAGAACCAGCTGGGTCACACCCAGCGCTTTCCATATTCTGAAAAAGTGGCTCTGGGGAAGGATCTTCTGCTGCTCAAAGAGCTTGAACCTCGACCCAGTAGTCGAGCGAGCAGTCGGGCCCGGCCGGATGATCTTGACATCTAGCAGAAGCCTCAAACACAGACCCCATGGACAATTTCTACCTTTCACAAGTGGTGAATATATTAAAAAAAAAAACTGTGAAAAGGACAGTGGTCACTGACATCCAAAGAATATTGTTTCGGCATTTATATTTATTTTTTTCTATTATTTGTTTTTGCTATTGTGACTCATGCCAAACAGTTTTTGTTAAGTGAACTGTATTTATGAGCTGTGATTGTGAAAATGTAAATAATTTCACAAGTTTGCTCTAAAATAAATGTTTAATACAGTATATGGGTAGTTTATGCATATGTGTCCATAAACTTTTTTTTTTACATCAACATCAAGTTTTTAAGTTGAAATGTATAATGGAAATTGTATTTCTTAAGTCCGGCAACAGGTCAGAATTTCCTTTGAATTTTTCACCATTTTGCCTTCACTTCACTACACAAATTCATTTTAAAATCCGCAAATATTCCATATAGTCTCTCTAATTTATATGAGATCATAAAACTGCATAGATAATCATTTTAAGTCGTACTAATACTACAAGCAATATCTTTCTCTCTCGCTCCCTATCTCTCTCTCTCTCTATCTATCTATCTATATTATAAAAGGGCTTTAGATGGAGTTAATCAGGTTATTGTTGTTAATTAAAACTAAAACCAGGTTTAAAATATTTAAAATATATTCTTTTAACTGAAATGAAATATACGTATTTTATTACTTAATATGTCAAAATAACTAAAACTGAAATAAAAAAATAACTGTAGACATTAAAAAATTACAAAAATGGCCAAAAAACAACAAAATTGCAAAAACTTTAAAATGAAAATGAAAAATATGAAATATTAAAAAATACTAATAAAAACTATAATATCTCAATGATAATTAAAAAAAAAAAAAAAAACTGATGTCAATTCCCAAAAAGTATTTGTCAGCTACCCATACACATTTTACATACAGCATATCTTCTATATTTTTCAGAAAAAAAAAGTGAAATCAAGTTAGATGTGTGATGTTTTGCAGCACACATAAATCTATCTAGTTTAACCCTACTGGAATAAATTAAGATCATTCATTCTACTCCAGCAGGAACTTAACGAACATTCTTTTTTCCATTCTTCTTTTTCTGACAGCGTTTTTCCATTGCGGGAAGTTATCCAGAGCGTACAAATGGAGCACTGTTTTCTGGAATCTTTACAGTAACTGTACATAGTCTTCTGCTCTGGACCAGTAAAGACCAATGTTTAACCACCTGACTGCTTATCAGAGCTAAGTGTAAAGTGTTGACATAAATGTTGGTTAACATATTCACATAATTCACAAGTGGCAAATTGACTCCCTCTGATTGACAAATAAAACGAGTTAATTAGATTCAACTTTTTCCTCTGTTCTCAGAGTTTCCTATTTATTCGAAGGACTAAATGAAAACATATGCTTTCACTCAAGTCTGCCAGCCACATGTGGCTGAGCAAAAAGGCAAAAAACCCTGTGAACTGTATATGTGCACTTTACTCTGAAATATGTTTTAGTAAAATCTGGGCTATGTGCATCAAGGACATGGTGCAGTTACGTAGCATCAAAGGAATTAAAGTAAGTATTTACTATCATATGTAAACATTAAACATTATCAAAGGCTGATTTCAAGCATTAAAATATCTTTCATGGTAAAAATGTTGGCATTTCTCGCATTCCTTATTTGGATGATCAAATGTGACCTAATGAAATGTGCCCCTTGTAAACCTGAATGTTCTTCAGTCATGAAATGAGACTTTTGAAGGAGGTTTAATAACTCAGTAAAACGCCATCTTAGTTTTCAACCAAAACTCTGCCTCAACCCACACGACCAAAAATGAAATGTTTCAAAAGTGTTTAGCATCACAGTCTGTCATCAGGAATTCTGGTTAATGTTATTCAGATTATGTTATTCTGGTTATGTTATTCAGATTATCTATCTGTCTATCTAAACTAAAAATCTCCCATGTTTTCAAACACTGTAAGGCCTATATGATCTTCAAATGTCAAGATTTTTCCAGTGAGACTGTCTTGAGAAACTTTAAAACCTATTTTTGTTTTAAATTCCATTTTAGGTTCAAAATAGAAACTTATAAAGTACACATATAAAAGGTAAATGCAGCCAAGCTCATCTTTTACTCTCGCTTGGCCGACTGTAAGATGTGAGGCGGCCGGACATACCTTTCAGCCTGCCAGTTTAATTGAAAACAGCAGGGTCTAGTTCTGTTAGTTCAGAACGTTCTTCCATACCGATTACATTATAGTGTACCATAGTATAAATTTGCGGTGTCTAATTGTGTGTGACTTATGGAATAGCACATGTTTAATATCCTACTTGCATACATAGCAGGACCACAAACTGTCTAAAAATAAACGTTTTGTTCTCAGTGTCATGGGGTGCGTTTTTGAAGTAGTGCTTAAAGGCTTTGTAGAAACAGCTTGTCTTGGTCTATTAGGAGAACTTTACATGGCATTAACATCAATCATTTTAATTACATTAAATATTCACACTACAACCAAAAGCTCCATGGTTACATTCAAGCCTCCTTCTTGGCAATGTATTTGGACAAACAAGGGGGTGGTTGTAGGCCTTATGGTTTGTGGTGAGGTTTACTCAGCAGTACAGTCTGAAGTCAGCTCGACATTAAGCGGCATCATGTGATTTCCTCCAGCATTTTAAGCAGCTAAAAAGTTTTGGGATACATTTGAGGGTGAATTTATCTTCTTTACTGTAGGAATGAACTGTGAAGAGACTCCGACTGTTGAGAAATTGTACCAATTATACTCAAATTGTTGAGAAACAATGGCGAAGGGCACGGCTAAAGCTTTCATAAGCTTGAGTAATATCAATCAAATGGCAAACAAATGAAGAAAACACTATGAGATTAAAGTTGCCAAAGTCTTTCCCTTTTTACATAAAACTATGATATAACTGTTTTTGGGCTCTTGGCTAGTTTTTAAGGAAATGAGAGACGCAAATTGTGTAGATGACTTAAGTTACTACTTAAATATCTAAAGCAAGAAACAAACTTAAATTAGAAAATTAAATTAAATTAGAATATACTGTAAAATCCATAAAAACTACCTTTATGTCTTTGCTGTCTTTGTCCATATGCTTTCGTGAAGATTCTTCCTACTTTATTTGTGTGTGTGTGTGTGTGTGTGTGTGTGTGTGTTCCACTGAAACAAAAGACAAGATACGAATTAGAAACTACATAAAGAATATTCGAATTAATATTTCTGTGAACTAGTCCTATAACCGTGGTCTGATTCATTCATGAGGAGCATTAGATAGCGATGACACTGCGGTGACTCACATCGTGCCAATGCTGGAAAAATCCAAGTTACGCATTCTGTGACTTATTAATACTTTAGAAATTAACACGTAATCAACACAACTGACGCCGACTGAAAATTCAGCTTTATCATCACAGGAATAGATGTAAGAATGTATTCATATTCATGGAACATATTCATGGCAAGTGCAGAAAATGATACCTGCCTGTCAATAGAGGTTCAATAGACATAATCTATCTCTATAAACGTTACAAAGATATTCAGATTGAACATATCTGTGGTCAGAGCACAATATTTCCAGCTAAGAATGCAAGGGTCTTTTTTTTCTGATGAAGAAGACAGCTGAGGATATAAATAAGGGCACATTTAAAGTACAATTCATGATAGTAATGTCGGCGGAAATGTACTAAATAAACTGCACTCGCATGTTTACAATGGAACACGCCTGCGATCTAGCGGCCGACTTTAAGAAGTGCGAGTCATCCGCACAAAGGGCAAGGTCTGTACATTACAGGGTAGAAACAAGTACAGTATATAAAATAGACGGATTGGTCGGGCACGATGAGATTTAATAATGTATTGCCCCCCTGATTTTTAATGTCAAGTCAAGGTACTTTTAATGTAGTTCTCATATTTTTCTTCAAGTGTAAGTGATCGTCCACGGCTGCGTTTCCCAACAGCATCGCAAGCTTAAGTACATCGTAGACCCATTGAAACCATGCTTTTGGGAAACGCAGCCCAGATCTCTTGTGCAGTAGCAGCTGTGATATACTTGTTGCTATTCTCAACGTTGATAAGGACGGACCAATCACAGTCATTTATAATTACTGAAGGATGTTATGTTAATGTTATATGCTATATAACGATTTTGTATAGAGACTGCTGGGGCGCTTTTAACAGGCAGTCTTACGAATCATTATATTTTAAAGAAAATATAATATTTTAAATGGCACAAACAGTATAAACGACTCAGTAAAAGAATTACACCTTGGAAATTTTTAATGCTGCTTTTTGAGCCTTCCTGCGCCCTGGAGGAAGATCCGACGAATGCTTCATATGCATAATATGTGATCATTTATTTCTATATAATTTATCTTACATGTGATAGCTGTTTATTACAGTTTAATTACAGTGCTGTGCAATTTATTGTGTGAAGGGGATCATTTTATTCTAATCTACAGTCATGCAAAACTTGCGTGTCTGTACTACAGATCACTTGTGCACTGATGCTTTGAATATATTTGATCAGTTATTTTCTTTGTGCATGAATGAAACCAATGCAAATGCATTTCTCTAAAATAAACGATTGCATCTGCTCGAGAGAGAGAGAGAGAGAGAGAGAGAGAGAGATGCCCAGCTTTGAAATAGTGATGGATCCTGTTATTCAAAGATAAGGGTTTTACACAGACCTAAATTGCATAAACATTTTATTTATCGTTTTTTTTTTTTTTTACTGTGAAATGTGGAATCTATATTAATTAGATGAAAATCTATATATATACTATATTTAAAATAAAAAGTCAGAACTGTAATTATTAACGAGTTAATCTTTGCTCAAATGCAAAGTTCCAGACCCATTATTGGATTACTACTATACTCAATACTATTGAAATTACAGTGTCACTTCTCGCCATGTATTTGAACAAATCACAGCTTCAGTAGATAAAAAATCCATCCAATCAGCACAAGCTTCCCCCAAAGCCCCGCCTCCCTGACAGTATTAATTAGTTTGGGCTTTGCTGTCCTCAGACACTGAGGAGACTGTGAACTCTGAGACTGTAAAAGGACCACTGTGTGTTTGATTGCTGCATTTTAAACTGTCAATATGGTTGATGCATTTTGTGCAACTTGGAAACTGGTTGACAGCCAGAACTTTGATGAATACATGAAAGCACTGGGTAAGTAAAAATAAGATATTATTTTGCAGAAAGACAGAATTCCTCTTAACACTTTGCATGTGCAAGGTGCAATAGCACAGTCTGGTGTTTAATTGAGTAAAATTTTCTGTACATTTATAATAATAATATAATAATAGTTTTGTTCTGTCTGTAATGTTTTCTGATTTTTTTTTTATTATTATTCCACAGGTGTTGGTTTTGCCACCAGGCAAGTAGGCAATGTTACCAAACCCACAATTGTCGTCAGTCATGAGGATGACAAAGTTGCGATAAAGACGCTGAGCACCTTCAAAAACACAGAGATTTCTTTCAAACTAGGAGAGGAGTTTGATGAAACCACAGCAGATGACAGACATGTAAAGGTGTGTGTGTGTGTGTGTGTGTGTTTTTCTATTTCTTTTTTTTAATTCACTGATGCATGCAGTGTCCACAGCAAATCTAAAATCAAATATTTTACAAAACAATTTACTTTACAAAGTACTTTTGGCAGGTTAGGTCTGTTTTTACCTTACATGAATTTGACCGTATATGATATAATAATCATAAAGCACTACTAAAAATCTAACTTTCATCTTTTTATCTCATTTCAGTCCACTGTAACCTTGGAAGGAGACAATCTTGTCCACGTTCAGAGGTGGGACGGCAAGGAGACTAAGTTTGTTAGAGAAATCAAGGATGGTAAAATGATTATGGTAAGTAACATTAATAGTATTAATTTAGAATTTTAAGTCAAATGTTCTTTTTAATCAATGTTATGGATGTTTAATGTTTCTAAATTTCCTCTCCTCGTCTGCTGTTTCCAGACCTTGACCTTTGAGGGCGTGCAAGCTGTCCGCACATATGAAAAGGCATAATGTCAAACGAATTAACGCTTCAGTATTACCCTGGCAACTTGACAATATTACAAGGGAATTTTTACATTGTATTCTCAACTGAGTTTCCCCTTTTTAAAACGTTTTTTGTAAGACCTTTTATATAAAATGCACATTGTGAAGTTTTTGTGAACATTCCAGAATGTCTTTAATGTTAGTGGATTGTATAATTGAGGCCTGCCTTTGTGTCAAATTGAATGAAATACACACATTTGATCAAAAACTGACTCTGTTTCTTACTTTGTTATGCAAACACTTTAGTTTTCTCAATGGTCTGATAATAAAGGAAGTATAGTCGTAATATTTGTCACTTGAACAAGTTTTATAGTATAGCATATAGCAGTATATAGCAGTTTATTTATGCACACATACATAATTTCCTGAAACAGAATTGAGAACTAAGAACTTTACATTTATTTAAATCACAAACATAATTTTATACAATTTTGTAAATTAAATTAATATTTAAATTAAAATTACATAAAACAAACTGCATATAGAACAAAAGAATGCATTTAAATTATTTTCTCTGAAGTGAACAATGCCTAGTTTGCTTACATGTTCCTAATAGAAAATCTTACTGCTCTTTTATAGTAAATTATATAATTTCATCCAGTGCTAATGAATAATTCACAGTTTAGGAAACTTTTGGAGATGTTAAAATTTGTTTTTTTTTTTCACAGATGAGAAATTTGCACTGTAGTTAATCAAACGAACCCGGCCACTATAAGACCTTTTTTCCGAAGCACCATTGCTGTAAGTTTAGCCTTCTATTTGCTCAAAGATCCCATACTTGATTTTGTGCCATAAACCCACATAAAACTTTAGAAACCAAACAAATAATGTATTAATTCAAAATGATTTGTTCTATAACCATAAGGTACTGCACAGACCTGTGTTTACATGTAATTTAGTTTCATTACACGTAATCCAGTCTGATTATGGACTGTATTCTTAAGTACTGAGATGATGACCATAAGATATTAATGATCAGCCATTTCTGTGCTTTAGATGCTAATTAGATTTTGACTTTGAGAGTCGACGCTGGGCCGCTTTAATCCACTGAGCGGATGGACAACACACTTGAGTCATATCTGAGAAGATTGAAAGCCACTATTAACTATTTCACCGTGTATCAAGCGCCCACTTCAGACTGAGAACTCAATGACTTGCACAGTCGTGTATCATGAGAAAAGGCTGTCTAAAGTCTTGAATGACTGTTTGTTTGACTTCTGGAGCCATTTGAACACAAGCCATGTGTTCAAACCATTTAAAAGACTATTTAGTGCGGGCCACAGATATCTGTATTTGGATTGAAAATGCCAGTCTGGGAGAAGAACAGTCCTCAGTTTGTTTAATATAATGCTGGGATGAAGGATCGCAAACCCCATGACCTGTAGTAACCCCTCCATAACTTGAACCTGCCAGGAGGGGACACGTTGTCACTGGGTCAAAGTTAATCCTATAATCCGTGTTGCCTTTACGTAGGAGCATCAATCGATCAATTTGACCAACCATGTTCAGATGCTTTATAGCCTATAGTGTTATGTTACCGGCCCAAATTTGTCACAACCACTTGTACATTAAATTATGATATCTACACATATGTACACAAAAGATTGGTATAATTAAAATTGTTAATGTTTTTGAAAGACGTATCTTATGCTCACCAAGGCTGCAATTTTTTAAAATAAAAATACAATAAAAACTGTTAAATTGTGAAATATTATTACAATTTAAATGTACCGTTTTCTATTTGAAAATATAATTTACTCCTGTCATGCAAAGCTGAATTTTTAGCAGCCATTATTCCAGTCTTCAGTATCACAATAAAAATCATTCTTATACGTTGATTTGGTGCTCAGTTATTAATAATGGTTCTTATGATTATCAGTGTTTTGCTGGTTAATATTTATTCAATTGAAAGTTCAAAAGTTCAATTGAAAGTTCAAAAGAACAGCATTTATTTGGAATATAAATCTTTTGTAACATTGTAACAAGTCTTTACTGAAAAAAAAAAAAAAAAATGAAGGGTAGTATAACACACTTTCCACAAAAATATTAAGAGGTAAAAAGTGTTTTCAAGATTGATAGGAATATGAAACGTTTCTTAAGCACCAAATCAACATATTACAATGATATCTGAAGGATCATGTGACACTGAAGACTGAAGTAATGGCTGCTGAAAATTCAGCTATACCATAACAGAAATAATGTTAAAATGTATTCAAATAGAAAACTTTTTTTAAAATAATAATATTTCATAATATTACTGTTTTGACTGATCAAATAAATGCTGTCTTGTTGAGCATAAGACTTCTTTCAAAAACATTTAAAAAATCTTAATTATTCAAACTTTTTACTGTTAGTGTAATTAAAAAGTAAACAGCAGTTCACTTAATTGTGGAGTTTACAGTGCAAAACAGCAGAAAATGAACTGTTATTAAATATATCATGAACTGTAACACACAATAGTTTGGTTTGACTCTTGCAGAGAAACCTGCTGCTATTGCTCAAAATAATATTTTGCAAGATTCAGTGTGTTCCAGATTGCATAGTGACAGTTTAGTGTGACCCGGGACTGTCACGATGGCTTCACTCTACAGCAGATTGTGAATGGACTGTTTCGGTCACAAAAGCGTCGTAATTGGAGTGGAAAATAATCAGGCATTGTTCTCTACACTCACTGCTGACCTAAAAGCATGAGACTCATGAGCAACTTGCTCTGATTAATGAAACAAATGTTTAACCACACATCACAACACAGTTTTGCCAGGACAAACACAGACACAACCAGCTTTACTGTGAGATGAGAACCAGTTTTGCTTTTGCTTCAGGATCTAATGTAAAATAGTAATGACCCAAATCAAACCTGTGAACATTATTGGATGCAGCTGGGTTGAATTTTCTGTTACCTCGCATAGTTTGAATAATGGTTTTCGAGGTTCATGTAGCTAAATTCTTCATATAACAATCTAGTTAAGACTAATTTGCACCCAAATGTCATATAGATTTCATTGGACGTGCTGCATTTGTGTCAGCATTGAAGGATATGGGAAGCACTTTCTTTTAATTTAAAGGTTGATAAGCCTATATTTATTTTGCTATAATAACTTAATGTTAGTTTGACTCTTTCTGGAGGTTAGTTACCTACCAGTAGGTGGCGGTAAGAGACTGTCTTTATGAGTGAGTCATCAAATAATTCATTTCAAAAACACTGATTCATTCAAAAAATACAAGTGCATGTTTACCAGTGAATCATTGAATCATTAATTCATCCAATGCATTCAATCATGCTAATTCATTCAGGAACAAATCATTTAATGTTGTTTCTCGCAATGCTTGATGTTGAGCAGCTCTGCTGTGGCTTTGTTTGGAACTATTTTCGTTGGCAGAACAAAAATATACGATTAAAGTAATAACTGGAAGTAGCCTATATTGTGTCTGAAATGCAAGCTAGTCTATTCAATATTAACTTTGTGTTTATTGAGCAAAACTCGGTTTTAGCCTACTTTATTCACAAAATTTATGTGTTGGAAATACAAACAAAACATGGTCTAAGAACGTTTTGCTATGAAAATGATATTTTTTGTTGTGTGAACACTGAAAACGTCCAGAAAAATCCACATTTTAAAAGTGTATGTATAATGAAAGATGTATAAATTATATTTTTGTGCTAATGTTTTAAGAACATTATTAAACACCAGATAACTTTGAACGAATATTCTGTTAACACTAAGCTACTGGAAGAACATTTGTTCATAACTTTAAGAAAACCTCACCAGAACGTTAGCCGAAGTTTTGAGAATATTCTTTGTTAGCTATGACATTTTGTTGCAAAACATTTGAATTCCCTCAAGGAACTTTGCATTTGCTCAAACTTTTGTGATGAATATATATATATATATATATATATATATATATATATATATATACATTATAGCATTCGCTTTGCATTTGCTCATAAAAGTCAGTGATTTCTCTGGATTTATATTTTGGTTGATAGTGTGGCAGTGTAGGTGAAAAGTCATTAGTTAGTTACTTAATTCAGAAACTGAATTCTGAAACCTGTAGTAAAATAAAGCTTTCATTTCTTTTAGATCACCACAGGTGTTTTCAAAAGTGCCAAGACTACCGTGTAGACTAATTTTGTCTACAAAATGACTGAGCGAGAGAAAAAAAGCGAGAGGATATGGGGGGTCTATTCAGCCCCTCAGTCTATGTCAAGTCTCTGTGGCCATTTGTCAGGAAGCATGAATGCTTGCCTTCATCTTCTCTCTTTTTTTCTTCTTTAGGCCAACCACAGTTCAGCTTTAAGCTGATTTTGCCTCTCTTCTTTGTGGGCCGAGAGTAGTCCGTTCTTCCGTGGGCCAATAGCCTATAAGTTTAGGAGTGACATCACTGCCAGATTATGCTCTTGCCAAGTGTCATGAAAGAAACTCTCCCCGTTGTTCCCCAATGAAAAGAAAAGAGGCAAAGAGGCTCTGGGAAACCCTTACACTCCTCCTTGCCTGCCATGGGAACTGTTAGCACAGAAGAGAAAATATTTCAGTTGACAATGCACAGATTGTAATCAGGCACCATTCCAGGACCGGACCACGGTTCACTCTGGGACTGCATTAAATTTTAGGCCAGTCTTGTTGCATAATGGCTAGTTATGTTTAGTGTGAGAGAGTGATTCAAATTAATGTATCTTCATTTTCACATTTTCTGTCATGGAGAGATGTCTATGTGTAAACTGAGCTTAGACATCCTTTCATGACTGAAAATCAACAGCCATCTGTGGTACATATGTCCCAATATTGATTTTCATGTCCTTGATGTTGATTTTCAAATTACATACTAGTCTAATGTCATAAACTTGCATAGGAAAACGGGAATTAGTAATGCTTAGTATTAATAGTCGTAATTTCTTTTTCAGAATTAATGCCTGATGTCTGCCAAAATCAATGCCATATGAAAATATTTTAATATTTTATTTTAAATTACATTCCTAATTTAATATATATTAATAAAGAAAAAAATGTATCTAAAAAAGAATTAAAAAATAGATATAACATGCAATAAGGGTATTTTAGAGTAGGCTCAGTTAGGAATAGCCTCTGTTGGCTTGGAGATGTTTAAGGTTTTTTTTTTGGATGCTTGAATAGCAGTCTGGCAGAAACCTTGAATAGCTCAAAGCAGGGTCTGCATACCAATGCAGTTAACACTTGGCACTATTGGCAGCTTTTTGTAGTATTGTGAGAGTGATGATTAAAAAAAATGTAGATATGGGCATATTTCTGAATCCTTAATCTTTTTGATGCATCTCAATTAATTTTATTTTAAATAGGTATTTAGATGTAGTTGTTTAATTTTACATGAAATGTATTTAAATGTAGGTTTTGAAAAGACTTATTGGTAAGATTGTGAAAGAAAGATAGATGCATTTGAGTAATTTATCTAACAAAACCTTTGCATTTTAACTGGCTTTTTCACAAAAATTACACAAGGACCAGAAAGCTTACATGAGAGCATATTGCAGTAATGCCACCTACTGGTCACAGTGGAAGTTAACATAATGGCATGGGTGATACTGAAATACAGTATTTCTTCAAAAAGACCTGACAAAAGAAGGAAATAGAAAAATACTGAAAAAAAACATATATAAAATAATAAGTAATAAAAGAGCCCTCAATCAATTGCAAACATTTATTTCTTCTAAAACGTAAATCAGACCTTAAGCAGAATTCAAGTCTGTATTATAGTTACAACTCCATTACAGTTCCAATAGCATTTACAGTTGGATACAGGCCGGTTTGATTCTGCATACAGACCATATTGTTGATTCTGTGGAGAGCTTTATAAATATGATTTCAGTTTATGGCTATACATTGTACAGAGAATGACTTTGAATATCTGACCACAAAACCATGCAAAAGAAAAAAATAATGAATACAATATCACATGATCCATTTTTAGTGTGTTACAAAACACACATTAAATATAGTCTGATTTAGATACATTTTTAAACAAAATTCATGCAAACATCATGCAAAACTATTTTCTTTGAGGAACATATTTCAAATATGAACTGTAAATTAGATTTAAAAATAACACTACGCAAATTTTAAAGAACTATATGAACTATTGAAAAATGCTTTTATTCATTACTGCACAGTTCGCATGTAAACACACCAACACGTTTATAATCTACCATGGTTAAAGTAACTAATAGAGACCTATTTCTGTTCATTTCAAATAAGCATTGCTATAATATGCATTTGTACAGGTGACTATACATCTTCTTTTTCCCAAGACATGTATGTCCTGGCCAGGATTGATACTTTGCCTAAAATGTCCAGATTTTGGCTTGTTTTCTTACTGACATGCTATTTACAGTCCACATACATTATATGTACATGTATTTGCATTGCTTTGACCATTCTCTGTAGATCCCACCTTCTTGAATGCCACAATTGATCAATTAAGCACAATGCCTGCACAAACTACTTTTCAGTAATTACCTTCAGCAAGTACAAAAACAAAGCCAAAACCCAGATATTTTAGGCCATTTAGAAATCCTGGCCAGGACATGTCTGGGGAAAACACAATCTACAGTCACCCTAAGTTACTGTACATCAGAGAAAAAAAGCTCTTTGTACAGACACGAGTTTATTCTCAATGGAGCCACAAGCTGAACTCCTGCAGAAAAGACAGCGGCAGTAAAAGAAATGTCTCCGGGGCGGCCCACTGGTACACTAGTTTAATGGTGCGTCTCACTAGTACACACCATTAAACACTCACTAACATCATTAAATCAAGTAATGAAGTAATGAGCCAGTGAGCCACCAGGGGCAGTGCTGAGAAACACTGTGATTGCATGCAATACATTTCATCTGGCACATAATTTTATCCCATACTGAAAAAAAAATCTTCTGTATGAGTATAATGTGCAATAGACAATTCAGAATGCCATTTAATTGGCTCCTCTATATTAGGTAGGACTATCCATGTAATATTGCAAAAACACATCCACATTTTTACAGACATTATCGCACATAAACTATTGTTATGCAGAGAAATGTAAAAACAGTAGTGTTTGCAATGTAATATATTAAAACAATGCAGTTGCATTGATGTTTAATGCATTTTCTTGGATTTAGCACCACATTTTAGTTTAATTTTGTTATGCAAAAATCCAGTGTGTTCATTTATAAAGAGCACTGAATAAAACATTTGTTTCCTCTGTGAAGTATAGATTTATAAAAAAAAAATTGACAAGTTATTTTAAATAAAAATGTATAGAAAGCTAAAAAAAGAGAGAAATAAAACAAAAATAAAGTAAAATAAAAATAAATAAATAAATAAAATGATGTATACATTCAGAGGAACTGAGCTTACTGTGGAAAGCTCTTATTTCTCAGTGCAGTTGTTACTTCTGTAAACGGTTTAGTAAACAGTTTTACTAAGAAAAGATACATGAAATAGTTGTTTACTTATTTCTTGATTAATTATATCCTTCATTCCAGTTGTGCGAACAGTAAACAACTTTCAAACCCCATTCTGACAGAAAACAGAGTGGAATGCTTTGAATTAGCACCCCATCAAAATGAGGTTATGTACCTTGTATATATCAAATATTACGATCCTGAACCCTATTGCAGTGTTCAGAAAGGAAGTTAGTTCTTTCATTACTTCAAGTCAGTGCTGTTTGGACAAACTATACTCACATTCCTTCTTGGACATAAATAGTTATGAATCATTCTGAAACAAAAGACAAATCCACGGTATTAATAAAAAGAGGGATAGCCTTAAGATGATATAATAAATAGTGCAACATTTGCAGCCTCTGTCCTTCAAAATGACAAAGAATTTGAGAAGGAAGTTTTCTAGTTTTAAAATCCAGGAAGTAATTGAAATCTTTCACATTTCTTGGTCGTTGCTGGTGTAATGCTGTAGGACTTGCTGTGAACCTCTCCAGTGCATCAGAGCAGCAGGTTCCTCAGAGTTCACAGGGCCGTCTTCACTGGCTTTACCATGTTGTTGAACATCAGACTGCGAGGTTTGTCTGGACTCACCACAGCGGTGGTGAAAAGGGGAAGAACGGATACTGAGTATCATCCTCATCCACAAAGAAACACTGAAAGTAGGGAACGTCCTCTGAAGTGGAAAAGACATTAGAGGTTGTTTTAGGATTATTTAGGGAAAACAGGCTTGTCATTTGACATTTTGTCTCCAATTTTGAAATGTTTCTATTGTCAGGATGGTTTATAATTTACTACAAGATAGCATTTAAAGAATAGGTGCATGTACATTATGTGTGTGGTGTGATCTTAAAGGAAATAAAGGTTCACCATGATCTGAAGTCCACACTTGATATAGTGACAAAACTTACCCTCCTCTATCTCTGGAATATCTTTGGTGACTTCAGGTTCTTCTCCTACAGAAGGGTAATACAGATTTCCTTTAATTTATGATCTTAATCAAATTATTTTACAATACATCATGGTTATTTTAACAAACTAAAATGACAACTAAAACTAAAAGGTTTAGTAATTTTGATGTTTTATTTTAGTATTTCAACTATATATACACTTACTTTTTACTTCCTTGTCCACAACAGGTTCCTTCTTAGTTGGCTTGACTACTGATTGGAGAACATTCACAAAACATCAAGTAAATGTTATATTTTACATGTTACGTATGTACTATCAGAATACATGGACTGCACTTTACAGCTAAATAGTTCTTTATATCACTTTATAACTTAAATTTAAAAGAAAAAAATCAAATACAAAAAAATATACCTCTTTCTTTGACCTGCTCAGGTTCTAAAACATAAAAGAAAATAGCTGTATTAAAAGTTTCTTAAAAATGTTACTGTGAAGGTCTGGAAAGTTCCTATTTGTTATGTGCTGGATAGCTCTGATTTTCTTAGACATGTTTTCAATATTTCTTCTTAAGGAATATCAGATTTCAGTTAATGTATACACATGCATTTTTAGCAAGTACTGTTTGTAGATGAAAAGTTTTCTATGTTCATGAGTCAACTATTATATACTAACCAGACATCATATGATCAACTATTAATGTCAAGCCTGTTGATGAATATATAAAATAATGAATATTCTTGGAGTGTAAAGAACTATTGCTGAAATGAATATGAAAAGTCTGTGTTAGTAAATCACTCTATGCAATCAGCCATAGTACCTGTCTTTAAAGGTTCCTTTACTTCTTTGACCTTCTCACGGGTGATTTCTAGCATCAGGAGATATATTTTTAGTCACTGATCCAACAATAAGAACAACTTACCTTTTCACTTAGCACCCCCTTACAAAACTAGAAGAAAATGATATTGGTAGGTGATTTCAATTGTTAACAGTAAATATATTTTACCTTTCTTTTTGGGCTCTGGTCTGATCTTAGCTTTTGGAGCCTCTTTATCTAGAATCAAAAAAAGTTAATCATTTCTTGGATATAATGGATATAAATAATTTGTTGTGATAACCTTTAATCTAAATAACAGTTCAAAGTGATTCACAAAGAAATAAGAATAAAACGAATATAAACTAATATTTTCACAAAAATAATCTTCTGATTTAGGTTTGGTCTTAATTGCCCACAAAAATCACACTTCAATAAATTCCGTCAATTAACATATGCATATTTGTATAAAATAGCTGCTGTTACATAGCTTTCCGACATACCTTTCTTTGCAGGTGCTGGTTTAGTGATGTTTTTCAGTGCATCACGTTCTGTGTTGTGGAGAAGACAAACTGGTTAAGCTGCATGCAAGTTTTAATTGCATAATAATAGAACAACCAGAGCTGGATATAATTTGCATTCATTTTGTACTGTATATATGTAAAGTACAGAGCGGGTAAAAGGACAAAATCAGTAAGACATAAAATATATTATACATATTATACATACATGTATATATACATACATGTACACATTATACTTAACAAGCAGAAGAGCCAATCTGACTGAAAGTGCATCATGTAGCATATTCTAATATTGCTCTTATGAAGCTTCAATTTCATTAATAAACTGTATCTGGCAACTCTTTAAAAGAAAAAAAAAATCCTGAGAATAAACAAGTAAAATAATGGGTTGTGTAAGAATA
Source organism: Spinibarbus caldwelli (assembly GCA_039654775.1). Lineage (NCBI taxonomy): Eukaryota > Metazoa > Chordata > Actinopteri > Cypriniformes > Cyprinidae > Spinibarbus > Spinibarbus caldwelli. The sequence continues at coordinate 7,554,305 of CM077251.1, forward strand.
TTACCTGCTTTAATATGTGCTGCCTTAGTAACGTTCATCAGAGCATCACGGTCTAGAAAAGAAAAATCTTTCACTCACTCGCATGTGAACATTACAGTGGCAATCAGCTCCTGTTTTACTGTAGCTCCTTACGTCTACAATTCATGACCAGCCTGTGTAATTGAAAAGTTTTAATACCTTTTTTTGCTGTTTTCAGCTTTTCCTTGGAGACCGCTGGTTTTACCTTTACACCGACAGTTTCTGGCTCTGTAAGAGACACAAGCAGCATGTGGTTTAACGTAAGCCAAGAAATTTCCAGCCTTTTTTTCAGCCTGATAATGTCAAAATCCACCGTATTTCTAACATGGGCAAAATACCTTTGATTGTTCTGTTGTCCATCCGTAAAAGTGTGATCTGATTTTGAGTGGACTCCAGATCACTCTTCATTTCACCAATGTCCTTCCTCAGTAAGTCCAGAAGAGACAGTTTTTGGTTGATAGAGTTCAGGAGCTCCAAGTCCAAACCCATAAGACCAACATCATCTATGTATTCAGAAGTGTTTTGAAACTTGGTGAAATGTAAGCTTTAATTATTCATTACCACTATCAAAGAAAAGAAAAAAAAAAACAACAACAACAATATTATAAGTACATTTTGTAAAAGACATGCGAAGGTCTCACCTTTTTTAGGTGTTGGTTCTAATAATTTTTCTTTTGAGACTTCAGGCTCTAAAACAGTATTGTTTCATGTGATAATCATTTTATATAATAATCATACAAAAGAAAGCAATACTACACGCAGGATGATTTCATTGCCATCCATACCTTTCTTCACAGGCGCTTGCTTAACTTTCTCCTTGAAGACTTCAGCCACTGAGAAGGAAATAATATGAAGACTTTTTTCTTTCAATTATTTTTTAATAATTTCTTTAAATTGGAGGTAAAATATTGGTAATTCTAACCTTTCTTCTCGGGAGCTGGTTTAGCTTTCTCCTTGATGACTTCAGCCTCTAAAACATTCATAAAATAATATTTAGAGCATGATATAATATTCCGCTTGGGAACAGTGGTAACGTGATTGTGAGCATAGCAGATCAAACCTTTCTTCACAGGGGTTGGTTTAGCTTTCTCTTTGACAATTTCAGCCTCTAAAATAACAAGAGTAATAAAAAACATTGAAAAAAGCCCTATGACTTGGCTAAAAATTGATGACTCAACTAAAATAACCTGATTATTTTAAGAGGCTGAAACCTGATTTGCTACACAGGATATCACACTAATAGAAGCAAATAAACTCAGACCTTCCTTCACGGGGGCTGCTTTAGCTTCTTCTTTGATAACTACAGCTTCTGAATTACAGACGATGAAAAACATTTATGAAATGTTAAACACAGATAAGGAAAACTTTTAATTTAACATTATTAAATAGTTTAATATAGCTTAAACTTCTTCATTCAGATGTTAAATGGCATTAATCTCACAAAAAAGTACCTTTCTTTGGTGCTGGCTTTGGCTTTTCTTTGGTTATTTTGGGTTCTGTAAAACATGGCAGTAGAACTTTAAAATAGCAAATGACAAATAGCAAATAAATTGAAAATTTTGTAACATGAATTTTGAATTAATATGTCAACTAGATAAGTACCCTTTTCTTTAAGAACTGGTTTTGCCTTTTCCTTTGGAACCTCAACTGAAAAGGAGCGAAACATAAATACGTATTTGTTTCTGAGAAAATCCTGAAATATGAAAACATGCATATAGTATATTCAGATGTGCAATGTGCAAACGTTAAAAGATAAAGATCGATGACACTATATATTAATACCTTTCTTTGTTGGTTCTGGCACTGGTTCAGGTGCCTTTTCTTTATGATCTTCAGGCTCTATAAAAGAGCAGTTTCAAGTGATGATTGGGAAGCAACATCATTACAGGATGATTTATTCACATCAATACCTTTCTTTACAGGAGCTGGCTTAACTTTCTCCTTGATGACTTCAGCCTCTGCAATTATGACAACATAAGAATGTTTAGATAAAGCAAACATTTTAATTTGGCTTAAGAATGATGGCAATTTGATAACAGTAAATCAAACCTTTCTTCTCAGGAGCTGGTTTAGGTTTCTCTTTGATGACTTCAGCCTCTAAAATCATGATAATGTAATATATTTACAGCTTTATCATTATCTTTAAACTGGGCAAAAGAAAAGAAATATGTTTTGACATTGTCTTTCAAAATGAATTGCATTACCTTTCTTTGGTGCTGGCTTTGGCTTTTCTTTGATAATCTCAGGTGCTGCAAAATATGGGGGTTTAACATCAAAATATTTTAGAAAATCAGGCAGATATTTCAGTTTCAAACAAGTCTGACAATTGACTCCAATACATTCTTAAAATATTTAGGTTCTGAAATGCTGAGTTAAAGTATTTTCTCTAATTTTTGCGATGGGAAAAATCTCAACTATTTTTGGTGCCGGTTCAGGGCCCCTTTCTTTAGCAACTTCAGGTTCTAGAAAACAGTTTTAATTCATGTAATGAATAATCATCATACATTAATAAAAACAGCATATGCAGGATGATTTCTTTACAGGAATTGGTTTAACTTTCTTTTTTGCTTTTGAGCACATATCAAGCTAAAATAAAAAACTCTTACCTTTCTTCTCAGGAGCTGGTTTAGATTTCTCCTTGATGACTTTAGCCTCTAGAGTGTTGATAATAATAAATAAAAAAGATTTTTTAGCATGACCTTTCTTTTCGAAATTTTTCATTACATTTTAAAGTAAATCAAACCTTTCTTCTCAGGAGCTGGTTTAGCTTTCTCTTTGATGACTTCAGCCTCTAAAATGGGGATCATATAAAATATTTAAAGCATTAGCGTTATCTTAAAACTGGCAAAAATAGAAAGCTAAAAAAATAGTTCTGACATTGTTTTTCACAAATAAATTGCATTACCTTTCTTTGGTGCTGGCTTTGGCTTTTCTTTGGTTATCTCAGGTGCTGTAATAATAAAAAAAATAATAAAATAAAATAAAATAAAATATCGGGTTAATATTTCAGTTTGAAGAATACCTAACAATGAATTTTAATACATTCTTCATCATACAGAGGAAAAAAACAGCATATACAGGATGATTTCACTGATATTCATACCTTTCTTTACAGGAGCCAGTTTAACTTTCTCCTTGATGACTTCAGCCTCTGAAATAAAGAAAATATTTACAGAATGAGAAAATTTTAGTATCATCATTGAATTTGGGTAAATTTGAGATTCGTCTTTAATTTGAGCACATATCAAGCCACAATATCGGTTACTCTTACCTCTCTTTTCAGGGGCTGGTTTAGGTTTCTCCTTGCTGACTTCTGAAATTTTTAAAATATAAACAAGCAAATACATATAATACAGTATTAATGTACTCCTCTAAACCTCTAAAAAGTTTACAATGAAAGCACACATTATCGGTCTGTGTTAAAAAAAAAAAAACTTTTTGGGGTTTTGGTTTAGGGCCCTTTTCTTTAGGAACTTCAGGCTCAATAAAACAATATTTTTTCATGTGATAATTTTATCACTATACAGTGGAAAGTGACAACATATGCAGGATGATTTCACTGATATTCATACCTTTCTTTACAGGAGCCGGTTTAACTTTCTCCTTGATGACTTCAGCCTCTGAAATGATGAAAATATTTACAGAATGAGAAAACTTTAGTATCATCATTGAATTTGAGTAAAATTGAGATTCGTCTTTAATTTGAGCACATATCAAGCCACAATATCGGTTACTCTTACCTTTCTTTTTAGGGGCTGGTTTAGGTTTCTCCTTGATGACTTCTGAAATTGTCAAAATATAAACATATTCAGAGATGACAAAATACATATAATACAGGATTAATGTATTACATTAAACACTAAACCTGTGTTGAGAAAAAAAATCACCTCTTTTGGGTTTTGATTCAGGTCCCTTCTCTTTAGGAACTTCAGGCTCTATAAAACAGTATTTTTTCATGTAATAATTTTATCAGTATACAGTTGTGTAACAACAACACAAGCTGATTTCACAAACACATACCTTTCTTTACAGGAGCTGGTTTAACTTTTTCCTTGATGACTTCAGCCTCTAAAAAGGAATAATGTAGAAATATTTAGTGGAGACTATTTTTTTTTTTAAACAATCTTAGTTTTTTTCCTCATTGATAATGTTAATTTAATTGTTAACAGTAAATCAAACCTTTCTTCTCAGGAGCTGGTTTTACTTTCTCTTTGATGACTTCTGCTTCTAAAATTTTCAAAATACAAACATTCAGAGAAAACAAAATACATGTATTAGAGTATTACTCTAAACTGCCAGGATAAAAGTTTACATTACTTTTTTTAAATGACATTATCTTCTTGGATTGGGAAATAAGCTCACCTTTTTTGGGTTTTGGTTCAGGAGCCTTTTCTTTAGGAACTTCAGGCTCTATAAAACAGTATTTTTTCACGTGATAATTCAAATCATTATACAGGGGAAAAGTGACAACATATGCAGAATGATTTAATTATAAGATATTCATACCTTTCTTTACAGGAGCTGGTTTAACTTTCTCCTTGATGATTTCAGCCTCTGAAATGGCAATAATATTTAGAGATCGTAAAATCTTATATTAAATTCAACCTTAACACAGGATAAAATTACACCATGTAAAAAAACCTCTTAACTCTTACTGTACCTTTCTTCTCAGGGGCTGGTTTAGCTTTCTTCTTGACCTCAGCCTCTGAAAAGATAAACTGTTTTTAGCATAAACCTTTTTCTCATTGATAGTGTTCATTTAAAATCATACAAAATCAAACCTTTCTTTTCAGGGGCTGGTTTTACTTTCTCTTTGATAATTTCAGGTGCTAAAATTGTAAAAATATAAACAATTAGAGAAAACAAAATACATATATTAGTTTTATACTAATCTGCAAGGAGAAAAGTTTACATTAAAGCACATATTATGTGCAAATTCACCTCTTTTGGGTTTTGGTTCAGGAGCTTTTTCTTTAGGAACTTCAGGCTCTACAAAACAATGTTTTTTTTCATGTGATAATTGTGTCATTATACAGCGGGAAGGCAAAAGTAACACATTGCGATTTCATTGACAGCCATACCTTTCTTTACAGGAGCTGGTTTAACTTTCTCCTTGATGACGTCAGCCTCTGAAATAGCAATGATAATGAGAGGTATGAGGTAATATAAGAGGTTGTAAAATATGTTTATAACAAAATTATAACTTCATCTTTAACACCAGGAAAAAAAATCCCCAAAAAAAGAGTTTACTCTTACCTTTCTTCTCAGGGGCTGGTTTAGCCCTTACCTTGACTTCAGGCTCTAACATGATGATAACATAAAAGCATTAGCATTTACTTAAAATCAGGGACTTTTATGGCTTTTTTCTTATGCAAAATTGCAGTACCTTTCTTTGGTGCTGGTTTTGGTTTTTCTTTAGTTATCTCAGGTGCTGCAAAACATGAGGGTTTAACTTCAGATGTTATCTTTAAAATAGCAGCTGTGATGTTACAAGTTAACACATAAGTTGTAAAATATCCTGTAATACACATTTCTGTAATACTAGCAAAGCAAGCATATAAACGAGCCATAATTGACTGTTTTTGCCAACATCTACTGATAAATGTGTACCTTTTTCTTTAGGGACTAGTTTCGCCCTTTCCTTTGGAGCTTCAACTGAAAGGTTTTGGAAGATAAATAAGAATGTTTCAGAGCAAAACCTTAAAAACTGAAACGTAACATAAAAACACACAGATTACCAGAAAAACACACATATAATACCTCTCTTTGCAGGTTCTGGTGTTGGTTCAAGTGCCTTTTCTTTAGGAACCTCTGGCTCTGTAAAACATCAGTATGTGCAGATTTTTTAACTGAATCCATAACTTTCTTTATAGGAGCTGGTTTAACATTTCCCTTAATAATTTCAGCCTCTACAATGATGATAATATACAAATATTTATATAATATTTGTATGACATTTTGCTTATAAAAAAATTAAACTGATAGTTGACAGTAAATCAAACCTTTCGTCTTAGGGACAGGTTTAGCTTTCTCTTTGACGACTTCAGCCTCTACAAAACAGAAAACAGAAGCATAAATCATTTTCATAATGTTAACCAGTTAAAGCTTTTTTGCTTTAAATAGATTGAGCATATTTTTGGTAAAAGTTTACAATGCAAAAAGAACTGAGAGGAAAAAAATTATTTTGGGTTATGGGTCTGGAGCCTTTTGTTTAACAGCATCAGGCTCTTTACAACAGCATTTGTACATGTGATAATTGATCATTATAAATGTCAAAATCAGCATTGCAAGAAAATGTTGTTGATATCCCCACCTTTCTTTACAGGAGCTGGTTTAACTTTCTCCTTGATGACTTCAGCCTCTGTAAAGTATGTGAACATTTCAAAAACATATATTATGTTATATTTTATATTTATATAGGGAAATATTAACTTTTACTTGGGATAAAAGCACACATGATCATTTCTACCTTTTTTCTCAGGGGGTGGTTTAGCTTTTTCCTTGATGACATCAGCTTCTAAAATGTTGATAATATAAATAATTTTAACATTATTAGCAAAATATTGCTCACAGACATTGTTCATTTAATTGTTAACACAGTAAACCAAACCTTTCAACTTAGGGACTGGTTTAGCTTTCTCTTTGACAGCTTCATGTTCTATAAAACACAAAACAGAAGGATACTTAAGTTTCATCATGGCAAACAATGAAGGGTTTATTTTTTTTTTTTTTGCTATAATTAGACCAACCATATTTCTGATACAAATGTAAAATGTTCTAGAAGGCCTATGGGAAAAACTCACCTTTTTTGGGTTTTGGTTCAGGAGCCTTTTCTTTAGCAACTTCAGGCTCTATAAAACAGTATTTTTGCATGTGATATTTGATCATCATTATAATGTCAAAATCAGCAATGCAAGATAATGTCACTGACATCCTTACCTTTCTTTACAGGAGCTGGTTTAGCTTTCTCCTTGACTTCAGCCTCTGAAAAATCAGATGATGAGAAAATATTTAGAGAACGTGAAAGATTCTACTTTATATTATTTATATATTTAAATTTTTAAGGCAACATATTAACTTGATTTTTAAGTATGGATGAAAGCACGCATGAAATGATAACTTCTACCTTTCTTTTCAGGGGCTGGTTTAGCTTTCTCTTTGATGACTTTAGCCTCTAAAATGTTGCAAAACATTTTAACATATTACATTTATCTGAGAGATAGTGGAAACACAAATAAATGTAAGATGGCATACCTTTCTTTGGTGCTGGCTTGGGTTTTTCTTTAATTATCTCAAGTTCTGCAAAACAGAAGAGTTTAATGTTAAAAAAAGGAGAACTTGAGTTGAGACTTCCCATGGAATGAATTATCATAATGTTCTTTGCAATATTTATTAAAGCCAAGTGGCTAGAGTCAATAAATTAACAGTACTTGCTATGCATTCACAAATTAACAGGTCATTTAAGATGCAAACATGGTTTTGTGTTATGAATACTCATCATACATTGAAAACGTATACACAGGATGATTTCATATCCATACCTTTCTTTACAGAAGCTGGTTTAATTTTCTCCTTGATGACTTCAGCCTCTATAATAATCATATTGCCAATATGTTCAGAGAAAGAATTACATTCTGATAACGACAATGAAAGTTGAACACATAAAGTAAATCAAACCTTTCTTCCCAGGGGTCGGTTTAGCTTTCTCTTTAGTAACTTCAGGCTCTACAAAGCAAAATAGAGCAGTTTTAATCGTGTCAAATAATGCAGTAAAATGCACATATTTAATCTAATGTTAACAAGCACAATAAATCACTTTATTTAATTTTTGTTTTTATTTGATTGACCAATGTCTCAAAAACGAATTGTGAGAAGACATCTCAGCTTTTTTGGGTTTTAGTTCGGAAGCCTTTTCTATTGCAACTTCAGGCTCTATAAAGTGTTTAAAATTAACCTGATTTAATTCATGCGATTCATCATACAACAGAAAGTATCAGCATATGCAGGAGGATTTCATTTAAATTCATGCACCTTTCTTTACAGGAGCTGGCTGAACTTTCTCCTTGACTTCAGCCTCTGAAATGGCAATGTTTTAAAAATATTTAGAGATAGTTAATGTCTTTTTGCATTATCGTAAAATGTGTTTATTAGCTTTATCTTTACCACAAAGTGAATTCACTTCTGAAGCTAATAACTCTTACCTTTCTTCTCAGGGGCTGGTTTAGCTTCTCCTTAATGACTACAGCCTCTGAAATGATGATAATGCAAAAATATTTACAGGAATCCAAAGACATCCTCTTTTGTGTAATTTAAAATTTTGCTTAGAGGAAATTTTTAAATATTAACATAGTAAATCAAACCTTTCTTCTCAGGGGCTGGTTTAGCTTTCTCTTTGATGACATCAGCCTCTAAAATATATATATATATATAAAAAATCTAATCTATTTTACGTTAAAAAACCAAAGCTGTTCTTATGTTTATGTAACACACAGTAGAAGCATACAAACACATACTTAAAGCAGAAACACCTTTCTTTAGAGGAACTGGTTTAAAAAATATTAAGAGAAACCAAAACATCAGTGATATATTAAAATCTAGCTAAAAATATTAACTTTCATTGATATCCATACTTTTCTTCTCAGGGGCTGGTTTAGCTTTCTCCTTGATGACTTCAGCCTCTGAAATAGCAATGATATTTAGAACTTTTAATATTTTAATAGTAACAGCTTGTGTAAAATGTTTCTTAACAGTAAATTAAACCTTTCTTCTCAGGGGCTGGTTTGGCTTTCTCTTTGATAACTTCAGTTTCTGAAATTGTGAAAATATAAAACATTAATTAGAACATCTGACATGAAACTTCAAGTTCCATGAGAAAATAATTTTAATGTGATGAACAAAATCATTTCACATCCATACCTTTCTTTACAGGAGCTGGTTTTGCTTTCTCCTTGACTTCAGCCTCTGAAATGCAATGTGGTGATTTTGAAGTTTTTGTTTTTAATACTATCTTTACAGCTGCTGAGATAAAATATCAAAATGAACTCACCTTTTTTCTCAAGAGCTGGTTTAACTTTTTCCTTAATGACTTCAGGCTCTAAAATGATCATAATGTTTAATCATACATGTTGTTACAGAAAATGGTAATTTAATTCTTAATACAGCAAATCAAACCTTTCTTCTCAGGAGCTGGTTTAACTTTCTCTTTGATGACTTCAGCCTCTAAAATATAAAAAATAAAAATTATTAAATAAATAATATAGAAAATACAAATGATTAGCATTATCTTACAAAAGGCCAGTGGAAAAACTGTTTATTTACCCTTCTTTGGCACAGGTTTGGGTTTTTCTTTGGTTATTTCAGGTTCTGCTGCAAAAAAATGAGTGTTTAACTTTAGAATTTGCAGATGTACAATCTCAATCAATAAGGTGCTGCATTACATAATTAGTAAAAGGGTTTTTGAATCGACAGGTAAAATAGATATGTACCTTTCTTTTTAGGGACTGGTTTTTCCTTTTCCTTTGGCACCTCAACTGAAAAGACATCACAAGGTTAATTGATATTAGCTTCTAGAAAAACCTTATATGAAAATATGCATATGAGGTATTTTTTTCAAAACTGCATATTTTATAATATAAACAGTAAATATAGCATAATAATACCTTTCTCTATGGGTTTCGGTTTTGGTTCAGGTGCCTTTTCTTTCGCAACTTCAGGCTCTATGAGACAATAACATGTCATGTGATGTATGATCATCACACAGCTGAAATCTAAAGTATATGATTATTTCATTCATATTCATACCTTTCTTTACAGGAGCTACTTTCTCCTTAATGACTTCAGCCTCTATAAAATAATGTAGTAGAGTAATTGTAAATAGGCGATTAGCTTGGGTAAAATGTCATATCTGAGGAAACGGAAGCATACATGAAATAGATAATAAAAATATAAAAAAGTTTCAATAATGGTATCTCAAACCTTTCTTCTCAGGGGCTGGTTTTACTTTCTCTTTGATGACTTCAGCTTCTAAAATGAAGTTTATATAAATATTTAAAGCATTAGCATTGCAAACTGGCCAGGCAAAAGGTTTTGACATTATACTTAAATGAACTTGGATACCTTTCTTTGGAGCTGGCTTTGGTTTTTCTTTGATTATTTCAGGTGCTGGAAAACACAGCAGTAAAGAACAGTCAAAATTGGCTTTTTTACATTAGCAGATGTGTTATTTAAGCAATGATACAGTGTCACATAATAAATTAAAGTGAGTAAAGCTGATTTATACCTTTCTTTTCTGGGACTGGTTTTGCCTTTTCCTTTGGAACCTCAGCTATAAGGGGATACAAGGATAAGTTGGGAAACTTGTAATGTGAAAATATCTGTATGAGATTCAGTCTAATCTAGTATTCATTGCTGTAAATGTTGATAAAGCATATACTGTATCTTATTACCTTTCTTTGGAGGTGCTGGTTTCTCTTTGATAACTTTAGGCTCTATAAAACAGATGAATAATTTACTCGATAATGTCAAGCAACTTGAAATGGTAGGATAAAGTATCTCTCTATAGAATAGTTAAACTGACTGCTTATGAAACGTAAAATATTCAGTAAATGTTTTCAAAGTTTCAAGCACTAACCTTTTTTAGGTTTTGGTTCAGGTGTCTTTTCTTTAGAAACTTCAGGCTCTGTAAAGTAGTTTTAATGCAAAAAACGATCATTACAGTAGAAAACAACAGCATATGCAGGATGATTTAATTGACATCCATACCTTTCTTTACAGGAGCTGGTTTAATTTTCTCATTGATGACCTCTGAAATGGCAATGATGTGAAAATATTTAGAGATTGTAAAAGGTTTTCTTTAGCATTATGCTTAAATGTCCTTGGATAATTTTTAAATTGATATTTAACAATAATGGCTAATAATGGTAACTCAAACCTCTCTTCTCAGGGGCTGGTTTAACATCTTTGATGACTTCAGCCTCTGAAATGATAAAAAAGAGGAAACAAAATGGCTTTTTAGCATATATGTTCATTAATTTGTTTGGGGAAATGTTAATTTGACTCCTAATTTCGCTTAACAACAATACCTTTCTTTAGAGGAGCTGGTTTAGTTTTCTCCTTGATAACTTTAGCCTCTGAAATGTCAATGATGAGTAAATATTTTGATACTATAAATTATTTTCTTTAACATAATTTTTAAATGTGTTAAAATGTATAATATGTGATTTCTGCTTGATGACTCCAGCCTCTTACATTGTGATGATGAAAACAAAGCAAGCAAAACACTATCATTGTCTTAAAACCTGATAGGAGAAAATATTAATACAATATTATTGTTCTCACAAATAATGTTACATACCTTTCTTTGGTGCCCTGGGTTTTTCTTTGGTTATTTCAGGTTCTGCAAAACAAGGAATTTATGAAACATAAAAAAAGCTTGGAATATGACGCACATCAGTCTTGTACGGTGGTAAGTGCAAAAAAAAAATCACAATTCTGAAAACAAAATAACAAATTACAAACGCAAATGCAAATCTAAAAAACAAAATAATTCAGAAAACACAATAACAATTCCGAAAACATTATAACAAGTCAGAAAACACAACGACAAATCAGACAAACTGGAAGAGGTAGATATAGTTTGAGAGAGCACCATTGGTTTGAGAATAGATTACTCACCGCTGACTGGACGAGACATCTGTCAATCAAAGTACAGGACGAACAGTAGACTAGCGGTAGAAAGTTCGGAGATGTTTAGTTCAGTTTAAATGTATTGTATGAATTACCCTTACTATGGAATAAAAAAATATGCATGTACATTTACAACACTGTACTCTGTATTATATTACCTTTGAATCAGAATAAAAAAACTAGTTAAAGCTATAATGCGAGGGTGTTTCTAATACAGCGTCTATGGGAGTGACGGTAAATTTGACAGTTATTTCTTCTGACTGTCGTTATCAGTATGTCTCTAATTTTTTTGTCCCTTCTTCTTTTTATAAGTTGTGAAAACACTATTGTGGGTTTTTCTTTTGCTATTTGAGCAAATGGGAATGCCAAAAAAAAAAAAAAACGGCAGAGGTGTGTTAAATTAGGATTTTTTATGTGGGGCGGAGAGAATTTAAAGGGGAAGATATAAATACAAAATATTAAGAGTTGAATAGTCTTTTTAATAGGAAAATTAAACAAATTGACCTTTTATCCAACAGCATACAGTTCAAAAGTAGAAAACAGACTTACTGAAAATGCAAATTGATTCTCTGCCAGTAGGAGGCGTTTTGGAATGGTTTCCTTTGCAACAGCTGTACACAAAAGCTGTGCGGCTCTCATAAACGCTACTTCATCAGGCAGAAACGCCCCCTTTTAAACATCTCATAACTTTCTACCGCTAGTCTACTGTTCGTCCTGTACTTTGATTGACAGATGTCTCATCCAGTCAGCGGTGAGTAATCTATTCTCAAACCAATGGCGCTGTCTCAAACTATACCTACCTCTTCCGGTTTGTCTGATTTGTCGTTGTGTTTTCTGACTTGTTATTTTGTTTTCGGATTTGTCGTTGTGTTTTCTGACTTATTATAATGTTTTCGGAATTGTTGTTGTGTTTTCAGAATTGTGATTTTTTTTGCACTTCTCGGCCACCATAGTCTTGCCTGGTAGTAAATTTTGTAAACATTTACTGCATAAACTGCATCCTTATGTGATACCTTTCTTTGCAGGTTCTGGTTTAGCTTTCTCTTTGGTAACTTCAGGTTCTACAAACAGAATGATATTTCAGTTTTAAAACAGTTCAGCAAAGACATGCCTTTATAGCAGCTTCAGGCTCTGAAACTGTGCTTAGAAAAACTGATTTAGCAATTTTGCCTTAAAAACTGTTAAATAATTGTACCTTTCTTTGGTGCAGGTTTAGGTTTTGCCTTTTCAACTGCAACAGCAGGTTTTGCAAAACATTCAGATATATTTCATAAGATTATGTACTGCTTGAATGTCTAATTGTTTTTAATATATTAACATTGAATAAATTATTATTTCAATTATTATTAAAATCATTCTCCCAGATTTTCAGGTTCGTTTTAACATTTCCTGTTCCCTTTTAATGTCGTATAGCAATTATACCATAATCACAGACTTATCCATACCTTTCTTCACAGCGACAGGTTTACGTTTGTCCTTGGCAACCTCTGCCTCTGAAATATATAATAATATACAGAATATATTTTTACACAAAAAAAGAAAAAACTATGCACAAAACACTGAACCACTTCAAAAACATGATAAACTATGTAGACAATTAACCTTTTTTGGTAGGTTCAGGTTTTGCTTTTTCTTTTGGAACTTCAGCTTCTGTGAAATAATGGAAAATCAACAACATATTCAGTGGGGTGTCTCATGTGCTCATATTCAGATAAAACAAATAATTAAAGATCCCTTCTTTGTATTGATATAACCAGGTAAAGTTTTAACTTGTTACTGGCCAGAAATAAACACTTGTGTTAAGTAGTATAAATACCTTTCTTTACAGAAGCAGGTTTGGGCTTTTCTTTTACAGCTTCTAAAAGAATAAAAAGTTTAACATCAACATTTATTTCTAAATTACATGAACACAAGAGTAGTACCTTGTGCATCTTTTCACATTTGAAAATTATTACCTTTCTTTGGAGGTTTCTTCTTCTCTTTAATAATTTCAGGCTCTAAAAAATAAGTCAAACTGCTTGGTAAAAGTTTTATGTAGAGCTAATGTTCGTGCTTAAATAATGTCTTATCAAAGTTTAAATAATGTCTTATTAAAGTTTTCTTAACAAACAAACTTGCATATTAATGGATGGATTTGCAGGATAATATTTCAGAAAATGAATCTCATGAAATTAATTAAACTATCAGGATCTTTTACTATTACTTTCTCAAATACTGAGCATGTGGACTGTACCTTTTTTAGCTGGTGCTGGTTTTGACTTCTCTTCTCTTGCCTTCGCTTCAGCCTCTGTGCAAGATTCAATCATTTTTCTGTATGTGATAAACGTTTCGAGATATGCATGTTGAACAATAAAAACAACTGTCATCATTTTACCTTTCTTTGAAGGTTCTGGCTTGGCCTTTTCTTTGAAAACCTCAGGCTCTGTACATCAGTGGATGTCAGCAGTTAGCATCATAAACATTGCAAAAATATGTCCAATAAATCAATCTGTACCTTTTTTAACTGGGGCTGGTTTCACTTTCTCCTTAGTGGCTTCGGTATCTGAAATGATCATAATTGCATGCATTAGAAAGTGAAGTAATGAATAACGACTAGTTAAAAATGTTAATACTTGAAAACAGTTGAACCTTAAAAGTTAAAAGCTTTTTAACCTTTCTTTGAAGGTACTGGTTTGACTTTCTCTTCTGCAACTGCAGGCTCTACAATTCAAAGAAAAGTAGGTTTAAGAGTCGAACAATGCACTCATCTATTAATTTAAGAAAGGGAAATTACTAATTACCTTTTTTAACAGGAGCAGTTGTTGGCTTCCCTTCTGAAAAAGATGGAGGTACATATTCAATAAATTATACATAAGACTGACAAAAAATTTATCAAGGACACATATTTCCATTTTACCTTTCTTGGCAGTTGGTGGTTTTTCTTTCTCTTTAGAAACACCAGGCTCTGAAAATGAGTCAGCAGGCTCAGCTAATGTCATGCATAAAAATTACTTTTAAATGAATTGCTGTTGCTTTAAGTGCATCCTACCTTTCTTCAAAAGGGCCAGTTTAATTTTGTCCTTGGAAGCTTTAGGCACTGAATACATAAGACAAGAGAAAAGCATTTCAACTTGCTGATTTCAACTTTTCATCTGAGGCTCTTAACTGACTAAGCTGATATGGGCAGTTAAATCTGTGAAAATATTTTCTAATAAAATGAAAATATTCTAACATTAAATACATAATTTAGAGTTCAAAACGTGATACCTTTCTTTACTGGAACAGCTTTATCTTTCTCTTTGGGGGCTTCGGCTAAAAGTATGGAATGACATTATTTGTTTAGATTTGAATTGGTTGTCTATCTAAAAATCAAGAACCTTTCTTTTGGGTGCTGGTTTTGCTTTGTCTTCAACTTATGTATTTATTTATTTATTTTTTTACATAAACAGTAACAGGTCATCACAAAAGACATGATATTTCCATTTGAATCTATATACTGTATGTAAGAGCAAGGGTGTAAAAACTATTTCAAACAACACATTATACAATGAAAAAATTATTATTAATATAAGTTTAATAGCAGGAGTCATCTTTTCTTCACAGGGACAGATTGGTCTTTCTCTTCAGCTGCTAAAATGCATCAATAAATGTTAAATGTTAAATGTTAGCTAAAATAGTAGGTAACACCATACCATAGAATAGATAGACATAAGAGCAAGAATTAAATGCATGAAAATTAAAACTGCTGCAATTTTATAGTTCAGGTTTTGGAATCTCTTGGTTTTGCCTTCTCTTTTTACCTTTCTTTGAGGGCTCTGGTTTGGCCTTCTCTTTGGGAACCTCAGGCTCTATAATTTCATCAACATCAGCAGTTTATGACACATAGAAAAACACTGCATTTTGTTTAGAATGGCATAGATTGCCTGTGGAATGTCTTACCCTTCTTTACAGGAGCAACTTTTGCTTTTTCAACAGCAACTTCAGCTTCTAGAAGTAAATTTAATTACAATACATAAGCAAAGATACATTCAGCATTTTTTTTTTTACCTCAAAAACAAACGTAAACAGCACACAATTACCCTTTTTAACAGGTGCTGGTGGTTTATCCTTGGCTTCAGCTTTTGAAATAATTAAAAAATTACTTTCAATGCATATTTAGTAAACATTTTTCAAAGGTCAGGGGTTAAAATCTTAAATATAGAAACTCTTTTTTCTTTAACAGTTTTGTTTTACAGCTTCAGGTTGCAGCAATGCATGACACATTACATCACACAATAAAACTGATTAGAAAATACTTAAGGAGAAACAGGAAAGAAAACATACCTTTCTTCAAAGGTTTAGCTTTTTCCTTGGGAGCTTCAGCTGTAATATGAAATAAGAAGACGTAAAATGTTTCAATGAATCTTTAGTTTTATTACAATAAAAATTTACTAGTTAAACATGTTGTTTGGTTTGCATCATCCATGTAGCCCATATGGATTTTGAAACTGAATAAGCATGCATAAGGTGAGGAAAGTTACAGTGTTATCATCAACCCCAAAGTTACAGAGAATGGGATCTCTAACCCTTAAAGGACACATATTTCAGCCAAAATATTTTTACAGATAAGCATGCAAGCTTGATAGCTTTCTTTGAAGGTGCAGGCTGGACCTTTTCTTTAATAACCTCAGGTTCTGTAAACATTTGAAACAAACTG
This sequence comes from Spinibarbus caldwelli, assembly GCA_039654775.1. Taxonomy (NCBI): domain Eukaryota; kingdom Metazoa; phylum Chordata; class Actinopteri; order Cypriniformes; family Cyprinidae; genus Spinibarbus; species Spinibarbus caldwelli. The sequence continues at coordinate 7,570,683 of CM077251.1, forward strand.
TTCATATAATCTGTTAACTTATGCAATGCTTCATAAATAGTAATACATACAATACAAAGTACCTTTCTTTACTGGCTTAGCTTTTTCCTTGACAACCTCAGCAACTGAAAGACAAAATATGTTATCTCTGATACAAACACAACTTTGTATGATAAACTTAATCTTTATTTTTACAGTACAAGCATACTTTTTTCTTTTGGAGCTGGTTTTGCCTTTTCTTTGATAACTTCAGCTTTTTCTACAAAAATGTGAATACTTCAGACAGGAAAATAACTTTCTTTGCAGGATGTGATTTATTTCTAAACAAAAGAAAGCATCTAAAATGGGAGTTTACAAGACTTTAAAAATGCATTGTGATACCTTTCTTAGAACGAGCTGGTTTGGCCTTTTCTTTTGTAACTTCAAGCTCTGCAAATGAGTGGAAAAATATAAAATAGTCCTTATAGTCACATTTGATCAATTTAAAAACATTAATTTATTTCAGAAAAAGTCTAACAGACCCCAAACTTTAAAATGGTAATGTACACATAATGTGCTTTAATTATGAATTTGCTTTATTATGTGTGCTCAGTAAAGTAAGAACACACAACACAATACCTTTCTTAGATGGTGTTGGTTTGGTCTCTTTTTTGGCCACTTCAGCTTCAGAAAAATAAGCATTTACATTTATTTGCTGTTAATTCAGAATTTACCAGACAGAAAATCACTTATCACACAAGATACATACCTTTCTTTACAGGTACTGCTTTGATTTTGTCCTTGGCCATCTCAACATCTATGATACAATAGAAACAATAGTTGGCGGTGAGCTGGCTGTTATAGACATGCATAAAATACATCATTTTGTTTCACAATTTTGACTTCTGTGCGATATATTAAATTTTGGACTGTTTGTGGACTCTGTAGGAATTTTTATTTCCAAAAAACAAAAACAACAACATTGAAATATATTGTCCATGAACAGGATGTGTTTAATACCTTTCTTTGCTGGTTTAACCTTTTTCTCAGGTCCTGCGCATATGAAATTGTATACATTAGAATTTTGTAATATTACATTTTCTATTGAGTTTTTTAGACAGCTTTGTAAAAATGCATAATGATCATGTGAGAGTCCATATAAAAACTACAGTATAGCAATATTTTATATTACAAAAAAATAAAATATCAAAATAAACATTATAATGGACTAAAGCTGAAACATATAGTGTTTCAATTCAAAACTGTACATTAACCCTCAGACAGTGCAATGAGCGAGCAAAGCTTTATTTATTTTGCCGTTAGTGCATCATGTACCAGATTTCTTCTTTTTTAGAGGAGGTTCCTCATCCACTTTAGTCACCTTGACCTTTTTGTCAGGTTTTTTCTTGGTGTCCTTTTCTAGAACACATTTCATATACATAGTATACATATATTATCTATTGAAACAGAGGTGTGGGGTTTTACATGTAATCTATAAGCAACTGCAGGTCTTGACCGTAGCAGTGGGCTGAAAGTAGCCTTCAACCTTCATCGTGAAGAACAGAGGTATTAAAGAGAAATGAGATATCCTATATTAAGTAGATAAGTTCAGTATGTTTTATCAGTCTTACTTGTTGGTTTCCGAGTCTTGTCCTCTTTGGATTTTTCTTTTCTTTTAGCCTTTTCTATCCTCTTTTTTTCATGTTCTTTTTTTTTCTTGACTTTTTCTACTGTTATGTTTATTTGTTGTAATGTTATCTCTTCCTTTTCACCATCAGCCTTCTTCTCCCTCATATCTGAAAGATCAGAAAAGATAATGTGTCACAGTTCTATAATTTTTCTCTTAAAATGCAGTTTTCATTCTGCACAAGCACAGTATTTTACAGTGTGCAAGCACTGAAGAAAACAACAAACCATTCACCTTGAATGATTTTGTATATCTCCTCTCTAGCTTTTTTCTCTTTGGCTTCTTTCACTTGTTCAAGAACTGAAATCATGAGTAAATGTTAAATGAAAGTTACATGTTTTAACATCCACATGATTAATGAACAATGAGAATTAGAGAATGAATTAGTGCACTATACGTGAGTTAATTTAACATTAATAATACTAGTAAAGCAGCAAAGTAGTTTTCAGCCATGTCACTGTGTTAGATGGCAAACTAAAATTAATAATGTATAATGGATAAGTTAAAAAAAAATTATTCTCTTAATGGAATCGTTCAATTAAGCAACATAAACAGCTTTGCAATTAATCAAGACACTTAAATTATTTACAAATCAGCACAAAGAAGTATTTTGTATGGATTTCATTATTCCGAATGATTTGATTTGAGAAAGTAATTCTAAATTACAATGAAAATGTTCATAAAAAAAGAAAAATACCCCATATATAACATTACATAAAAGCAAACACCATTTTTGGGGGCTTTTACTAAGAAAAAATATTGAACAAAAGATACTAAAATTCTTACAGTGCGCAATGTGTAACTGATCAATAACATCAAATAGCTCGAGAAACTTGTACAACAGCAGAGTCCTTTAGAGAAACCTCCAGCTGTGTTTTTGCTCCTCTTTTAAGCATCTTTCCAGAAGCAGAGGTGAAGCAGAAGCAACAGTGAATGAAACTTCATCTTCATCCATCAATTTGTTCTTCTTCCAAGTCCAATTTATAAGAGACGAGTGATAACAGTGTTCTTCAAAACTCATGCAATATCACTGTGATGTATAGATATTTACCTATAGATAAACAGCCTACAACAATGTTATGGTCTATAAACAAAGGTAATATAGAGTAACTGACATTTCAGATGCATTATGGCCACCTGATTAGTTCATTTGTACTTGGCCAACGAACAGTTTAGTTGTGGCCCATAATTAAATGTTGTGGCCCATAGAATTAAAAAAAAAAGAATTTGAACACTGCTTGGCTAATCAATTTAATGGTCTAGAACTATTGTATAGCTGGCGCTATTAATACATTGTCAGTTATATTACATATAATGTTATTATAATGTTATTTATACAACAACAATTAATAAATATTTATTGTTTAATGTGCAATTATAAAGGGAATATGAAAGCATATTTTTAGGAAGTTAGCTATGTTAAGATCCTGCACAGTTACTTTTATTAAATTATTCATTTAAACTAACAAAATAATAATAATGAACGGTCTTAATTTAGTGATCAATTTTCCCATGGTAAGTGAATTATAATTTGTTATAAAGGTCATCTATTGACATATTGGTTGCCATCTGTCAACTGAACTAACACTTTTCCCTATTTGTTAAGGATACAAAAATTTTCTATACCTTCATGCAGATGCTTGTGCGCTTCTTGGTCATCTGTTTCAGTGGAATGACTCTTTGATGCTTTTCTCCCGCTCAGGCCTCTTTTTATGGCATCCCTCTTCCTATCATTGTTATTGTTATTTTCATCATCTCTGTCTGTTAGGTCCTGCTGGACAGAAGAAAGGACAAGCTCCTCTTCATCATCATGGTCATCTTCACCAGCAGTGGTTCCCAAGATAGTTTGATCTTTAGACACCTCTTTTAAAACCTCAACCTCATCTTCATCTAGATAATTCTCCAGGTTTTTCGTGCCCTTTTCATCATCAGCAATTGCCACTTCTTCCTTCTCCTCCTTGCCTTCAACTTTCATGTCATCTTTACCCAGGACTTCAAGATCATCAAATTCTGTTGCTTCAATCTTTTCCTTCACACAGATGGTATCTGGAGTAGCTTCAGCTAATTCAGGTGGCTGTTCTTTTTCTAGTGACTCTTTGGCTGTTTCTTCAGTGCTGGCATCTTCATCGGCCTCAGGTTCTTCTTCCTCACCTAAGAAATCAGGAATATGTTTAACTTTTTCAGGTTCTTCATCCTCCTCTGTAACAGTGGGAATTTTCTGAAATTCATTTTCATCTGTATTATCTAATTCAGTTTTGGTTGTAACATTGGAAGTACCTTCTGGTGTTTCAATTGCTGCTTCTTCAATTGTTTCAGTTGATTCTTTCTCCTCTATAACTGCAGATGTATCTTGATCTGAGGTATTATCAATGTCAGTGACTTCTGGCATAGCAGATGGTTCCTCCTCTGTAACATCTGCAATATCTTTAACTGTTTCAGTAACTTCTCCTTCCTCTGTAACAACATCTGAGGTCTCATCAGTGTCTTTTGTCACATCAGAGGTCATCATAGTTGACTCGTCCTCTACGAAATCAGAGATATCTTCAACCTTTTCAGTTGCTAATTCCTCATCTATGACTTCTGGCATATCATATGTTTCCTCCTCTGTAACATCTTGAATATCTTCAGCTGTTTCAGTAACTACTTCCTCTTCTATAACAGCATCAGTATCTTCTGTCACATCAGAGGTCATTTCAGCTGATTCGTCCTCTTTAAAATCAGAGATATCTTCAAACTTTTCTGTTGCTATTTCCTCATTTATTACTTCTGGAATATCAGATGTTTCCTCCTCTGTAACATCTTTATCTTCAACTGTTTCAGTAATTTCTTCCTCCTCTGTAACAACATCTGAGGTATCGTCAATGTCTTTCATATCTGTAACATCAGATTCAGTAATTTCAGTTGATTTGTCTTCTGCAAAATCTGAGATATCTTCAACCTTTTCAGTCACTGTTTCCTCATCTATGACTTCTGGAATATCTGATGGTTCCTCTGCTGTTACATCTGCATCTTCAACTGTTTCAGTAATTTCTTCCTCCTCTGTAACAATATCTGAGGCATCGTCAATGTCTTTCACATCTGTAGCATCAGATGTCGTTTCAGTTGATTTATCCTCTGCAGAATCTGAGATATCTTCAACCTTTTCAGTTGCTTTTTCCTCATCTATGACTTCTGCCATATCAGAAGATTCCTCCTCTGTAACATCCAAAATATCTTCAACTGTTTCAGTAACTTCATCATCTGCTGTTACAACATCTGAGGTATCATCCATGTCCTTCACATCTGTAGCATCAGAGGTGATATCAGTTGACTCGTCCTCTACAAAATCAGAGATATCTTCAACCTTTTCAGTTGCTAATTCCTCATCTATGACTTCTGGCATATCATATGTTTCCTCCTCTGTAACATCTTGAATATCTTCAGCTGTTTCAGTAACTACTTCCTCTTCTATAACAGCATCAATATCTTCTGTCACATCAGAGGTCATTTCAGCTGATTCGTCCTCTTTAAAATCAGAGATATCTTCAAACTTTTCTGTTGCTATTTCCTCATTTATTACTTCTGGAATATCAGATGTTTCCTCCTCTGTAACATCTATATCTTCAACTGTTTCAGTAACTTCTTCCTCCTCTGTAACAACATCTGAGGTATCGTCAATGTCTTTCATATCTGTAGCATCAGATTCAGTAATTTCAGTTGATTTGTCTTCTGCAAAATCTGAGATATCTTCAACCTTTTCAGTCACTGTTTCCTCATCTATGACTTCTGGTATATCTGATGGTTCCTCCGCTGTTACATCTGCATCTTCAACTGTTTCAGTAACTTCTTCCTCCTCTGTAACAATATCTGAGGCATCGTCAACGTCTTTCACATCTGTAGCATCAGATGTCGTTTCAGTTGATTTATCCTCTGCAGAATCTGAGATATCTTCAACCTTTTCAGTTGCGTTTTCCTCATCTATGACTTCTGCCATATCAGAAGATTCCTCCTCTGTAACATCCAAAATATCTTCAACTGTTTCAGTAACTTCATCATCTGCTGTTACAACATCTGAGGTATCATCCATGTCCTTCACATCTGTAGTATCAGAGGTCATATCAGTTGATTCGTCCTCTGCAAAATCAGAGATATCCTCAATCTTTTCAGGTTCTATTTCCTCATTTATGTCTTCTTGCATTACAAAAGGTTCCTCCTCTGTAACATCTGCTCCAGCAGTTTTATCCTCCTCCATGACATTGGAGGCAACCTCATCATCTTCAACTTTGACATCAGAGCTGTCCCAAGCCGTTTCAACCCTCCCTTCCTCCTTTGAAACATCCACAATATCTTGAGCTTTTTCAGTTGCATCTTCAGGAGCTTTCACCTCACCATGTTCCTCCTCAACCTCTTCTATTTCCTGTTTTGTACTGTCTGTGGATCTCACAGCAATGTAGGCAGCATAGGCAGGGTCCTGTGTTTTGCCTAGTATTTCTGCAACTGTTTCATGAAGTCATTTTTCATTTCAGGTTTATGACAGAACTGAGATCATTTTACAGATAAAAACACATTTACCAGTTTATGTGCGAGACATGACAGTTTTTCAGATTGGAAACACATCATTACATCACATTGATGATCTTAACAGTATGCACATGTTACGCCCTGACAACAAAAACTTCAGTTGAACCATTTTAAGCAGTTTCATCAAAACCCAAGCCAATATTTTGTGGCTCTGAGACTTTTGTGTACATTTATGCACTTTTATCCAAAGTGACTTGCAATGCATTTAATGCATTTATCAGTTCAGAAATGACCTTGCTAGCACAATTCTCTACTGTTTGAGCTGTTTGAAAATTTTTAAATAAACACTTCATGCATCAACAGTGCAGCGACTTGAAATGAAACCCTCTATTTCTTTCCACAACCTCAGCTTAAAATCTCAGGGCATTAATATTGTGACATTCACAATATTCTTGCAACATGTGCCATAACTGTGGTAAGAACTCCTACATGTTGTATGTTTGTGAAGAATATCAACTGACGAATGAATCAGAGAAAGTTAGACATTGCAATACACCACAAGAAGGGGACAGGAAAACAAACAGCAAGAAATGCATTGGACATAAACTTTTTATTTCTGTATTTGGTAAATATGTCATGCACCTCCTTTTAAACCATTCTGAAGAAATTAAACACACCTTTTTACATTTAACATGGGCAATACTATGTGAGATGGAGAGTGCAGGACATTAAAATGAACACTATAGTACAGACAGAACATATAAATGACAATCATCCCTTATGCAGTCATGCAAGTCCTTTTCATGCACCATATTACATAACCTCTATCCCTGTTTTCTAAATGTTCTAATTACCAAACGGACTGAAACCGGGTAAGACACAACATAACTGTGCATAAATAAGAATATGTGATGACAACGAAGCAGAAAACTATAATTTCTGTCAATTCAAGATCTTGCATTATATATGATTGAGGTTTGAGTACTAGTGTTAGTTTTGTGTTAATGTAGCGCATTTATGTAAATTAAAGAATGTGCATTTACTAACCTTTTTCCATAGGGGGCAGAAACTCTCCTGGAGAAGATTTAGGAATATTGATAGATTAACATATTATATTGTATATTAACAGAGGTATTGAATACTGAGTAAATGATTATTGACACGAACCTTTTCGTCTTATCACTTGCGGTGTGTCATCTGATACAGAGAATGACATGGATAGTCAAAAAATAACTTATTTTAATACACAAGCACACATTAGTGATATAATTGATATGTTGATTACCTTTGTCTTCCATGAGCATGTTTGAGAGATAGGCCAAGAACATATCCCTCCTGTCAGCAAACTCCTCAACAGTGTCTGTGACAACTTTCATGGGATCAAAGCTAATGTCAGGAATACCACCTGCGAAAAATGAAATAATATAATGCAACTGAATACTCTTTTACAAACCAAATACCGAATACAAATGAAACACAATGTTTTGAGCTGATAAATGAACAATACCTTCATCTGTTGCAAACAGACTGGATAGGTAAGTAGAAACGGTGGTCTTTACTTCTGTGGCCTCCTCTGCAACTTTTTCAGCCAGCTCCGTGGAATCAGTGCTCATTTTGGGAAACCAAGCTGAAATATCGACAAGGTGCATTTATTTTACCTTTTTTGATATATCTATACACTACCGTTCAAATGTTTGGGGTCAGTGCAATTTTTTAATGTTTCTTAGGCTCACCAATGCTGCATTTATTTGAGTAAAAATGCAGTAACTTTGTGTGGATTATATCACTGAATGTCTAAAATGATACAAGAAATAAATACCTTCAAGGTTCCCGAATATGGTTGAAGAAATGGTCTTGATCCCACTTAAAATTTGCAGAGCTGCTTCACTGGCAATGTCTGCTGGATAAATGATTGCTACATCCAGGATGTCTATGCAGCATGGAAAGCATTAAACAGAAGTCAGTGAGCAGCTGAAATCATGTTTTACAGAAATGCTCAAATAATATGACTTATTTCTTTATGCATGGGAATTTCAAATGTTGATTGAAATATTTTCTTGAGTTAGAGCAAATCATGAGTCTTTGATTGCCTGTCAGCCTGCAAAACAACAACAACAACAGCCAATTATTTCTGTAATGTAGATACCTTCAAATAAGTGGAATAAGTAGGCCACTGGGAATCTAATCCAGTCAGTAACCTCATCCAATACAGTGCCACCAAGTTTCACTGTTTCAGTGATGCCTGTGTCCCCTGTTAAGTGTTAAAATAAGTCCAAAAAACAGACAGTTATACAGGATCAATGCTTATTTTGGGACTCATTGACAAGATGCATGTACCTTTATAGATTATATAGATTCTATGAGTGTATATACAATGTTGGTGCTTTGCAGTACCTTCAATGCCCCCAAACATGGAGGAAATATACTGTATAACAGTCTTGATCCCACTTAAAATTTGCACAAGAGCTTCACTGACCATATCTACTGGAGTAATCACTATATCCAGAATGTCTGAAGCACAGAAAGACATTAAACAGGTATTAGATGGTAATAAGACTAATGATTTCTTTTTACCATGTTCATGAGTTATTGTATGTAATGAGTCTATAATTGCATGTCAGCCCCCAGAACAACACTGACCAATTATTTCAGCATGATTAGTGAAGCAGGTACCTTCAAATAAGTGAAATACATAGCTCACTGGGGATCTGAGCCATTCTGTAGCCTCATCCAATGCAGTGCCCCCATATTTCACTGTTTCAGTGATTCCTGAATCTCCTGCATGGGAAAACAACAATATAATGCCAGTCAAAACTAAATAGTGTTTTAAACTGCTTATAAATTATTTTTAAATGCCACTAATGAACATATATGTACATACCATCGGCAGTAAATATTCCTGACAGATAAGACACAGATGAGTCAGCAGCTGAACTAATAGCTTCCACCGGATTAAATATGATTTCAGTAACGTACTCTGTTTTCCAAATAAAAGCAGAGAGAATTGCATACAAGTTATGTATGTCAACAAAATGTAATACGCTAACGTTACTTCTCAAAGGACTGGCTTAGTCAAAAAATTAAAATTCTGTCTCAATTTACTCACCGTTCTTCCGCAAAACACAAGTATATTCAATTATTATGAAACAAAAATACAAAGAGCATTATACAAGTATCAAAAAGTCACGTAATAGTTTTGTGTGAGGAAGATATGAAAATCAAAATCATGTAGATTTAGCTCACATTGGCACGTTCCCGTGAACGATGGCTGATTCACGAATGAATCATTATGAGTTGAATCTTTTTGCGAATCGTTTGGTCTGAATTGTTCGCGAATCAGATTGATCCAATTCTCGAGTCCAACTCACAGATTCAATGATCCGGTCCCAGACAACTCACTGGATATTAAGATTTGTTTGAATAACTACGGTCTTTTTCTCACAAAACTACTGAATAACTTCAGAACAGTTGAAATACAGCACGTTAGTCGTTAGACTATTTGTAGCTATGATACATTTTGCAACCTTTTTTGAAAACTGAAAGGTTTAGTAGCGAATTGTAATTGCACAGAAAAGCAGTGATATTTAAAAGCTACTTATTACTTTTAGCTACTAAAAAAAAACTATTTTTGTGTTGTGAAAGCATACCTTGAGCATCATTAAACCTATCATTCATATGGTTTATCCTGTTTTCAATGCCTTCAATGGCATTGCTGACTGCTAACACTGGATCAGAGCCGAAATCCTGGATGCCTATGAAAACAATTCAGAGTGAACCCAACAAATCCAACAACAGCACAAGTGTAATTAAAATAGGAACTGTGATAATTAGGCCTATTTAAAACTTACTTGCAATCTGGTCGTCACTGACAAAGTCAAACATGACAACACCTGCTATCGACCAAGAGATCAGAAGTGTGATGATGACCACCCATTGTGCCGGGCGAGTCATGATTCGTAAAATTCCATGGCTCCGGGCTGTAAGTGAGTCTGGGTGCGCTGCCCTAGCCGGGGCATCTACAGCGGTGGGTGGGATGGGCTTCACTGTGAGACCTGGAGACATATGGATGAATTTACACATACTGTAGGCCTACACCAAAGTCTATAGCAAACCTTGCTCCTAAATGTCAAACAAGTGGAAAATGTTACCCAAAGGTTGTTTGCTGAAATACTGTGCTCTTTTTTATTACTTGTGTTAATACATTCTAAATACTTTCCATATTTCTACATTGTTCTTTATTTCTATTTAAATACAGCACCATAACAACATGTACTGATATTTTCTGCAGCTGTTCTCTTGCATTAAGAGCAAGATGACTGACTTCACGCTTGCAAGAATAAACTGCTTCTCCATCTTGTGTTATTTTCTCCCTGCTGCTTGAGTTTAATGACATCATGAACTAAACAAAGAAGCTAATTATTAACAAAGTCTTAATATTGCAAATATTGATCAGGTTTGCTGGTTTCACCAAAATGTGACATGTACACAAGTAAAACATTTGGAGTTGCTATTTTATAATGTTTTTGGAAGTTTTTTATGCTCACCAAGGCTGCATTTATTTGATCAAATTTACAATTATAAACAGTAATATTGTGAGATATTATTACAATGTTAAATAACTGTTTTATAATTTTATATATTTTAAAATGTTTATTCCTGAATTTGAATTTTGAGCAGCCATTACTCCAGTCCTCAATGTCACATGATCCTTCAGAAATCATTTATCATCCTCATCATCATGTATCAATATGCTGATTTGGTCCTGAGATTTATTTTTATTATTAATATTAAAAACAGTTGTGCTGTCTGTTTAAAGTTTTTTGTGGAAACCGTAATACATTTTTTTTTTTTCAAGATTCTTTGATGAAGAGAAATTTTATTGCATTGATAAATCTAAATAAATTATACACTTCCGAGGTTATGAATTATTTTAAGTTAATAATGGACTTCTCTGTATTGATCTCGAAAACATGTAAAAATTTTCTAAGATACATAAATGTTATTAGTACAGCATATCATTTGTTTCAGCAGATAAAAATCTGTTTGTGACAAAACATACATATCAACTGAGCTGTCTTATATGGTACCAAAACAACATTTATTATGATTCAAGCTTTTATTTTTCAAATATTTTATTATTATAAAATATCATAACATCTACTTTTAATTTTTTGTCATTTATTAAGCTCTGTCTGTCAATCAAATGCAGGAGATCATGAGTACAAAACCTGCAGTACCTTTAGTTGCCTGAGCCATGGTGGTACTTCAGCCGAATGTCCTTTGATTTTGCTTGTGTAATCTTATTTGGACGGTTTCACCCAGTTGATGTTAAATCCCACTCAGGAGAAGATGTTCCTCTTTGTCGTCCCCATCTAATCCACGGGTGAAGCCTCACAGTCTCGTGAGAAAAGCGGGATGAGGGTTTTCAAAGTGCCGAATTTGGGATCATGGCTGGGGGAGAATGGGATGTTAGGTCAGGGCCATAAACAGGGGAGTTCAGGCTCTGGCAGGGGACGCAGCAAATATGTGCTGGTAATTTAGCCCATGTTATTGGTGCCTCACATGGGTGTGGGACGGGAAAAGTGCTGGGGTGCTTCAAGGTAACCTTATCCACTGTAAGCCTGGTTTATTCTTAGACAGTATACCGTATACCAGCAGCACTCTCTCTTGCCTTTTTAGGTGGTAGGGGGTGTGATCTACTGGAAGCAAAAGAAAAGGAGACAGTTGCATGTTCACAGACTCTAATGTCTTTGGTTTTTGGTGTTTCATATAATGTCATTAATTTAAAGCATGTACCATCAGTGATATTGCATCATATTATGTAATATTGCATTGCCACAGCAATCATGTTTTCAAAATAAATGATGATTTAGATGAAATGAACCATTGGCATTAGGATCTAGCCTATTACATTCAATTAAAAGTTAATCATGCTTCTAATTGGCACTCTTTATCAAATCTCACTGCATAGTTTCACTGGTGATTTCGTAGAACAGATCTGAAATACAGAAGCACGGCTCCTATTTTTAACTAGGGAACAAACTAGCTGAGAAGAGACGTGAGATGTGGACATTTATGTGGCACGGAACAACGTTTTGGCCGGAATGCAGTGGCCCTCCGTTGGACATGCAGGGAATTACAGAACTGCACTGCTGAAAGTGGCAGCAATATGGAAGGTGAGAACAGACCTTGTTTCCTGCTTGCAAATTATTTAATTGATTAAACTACTACAGATATTACACATTTTTTTTAAATGTATACTACCGACCAAATTTTGGGATCAGTAAGATTTCATTCAGCAAGGCTGCATTAAATAAAAAAATAATGACAATAAAAACTTTTACAATCAAAAGTGTATATATTAAATATTAAAAACATAAAAAATAATTTACAATTATATTTAAACGTAAAAATGTATATTTAAATAAAATGTATTTTTAAATATAATTACTTAAAAATAATAAATGCTGTTCTTTTGAACTTTCTATTCATCAAAGAATAGAAAATTAGTTTCCACAAAAATATTAAGCATATTAGAACGATTTCTGAATGATCCTGTGACATGGAAAACTGAAAATTCAACTTTGCCATCACAGGAATAAATTACATTTTGAAATACATTAAAATATAAAAGAGTTACTTTAAACTTCTAATAATATTTCACAATATTACTGTTTTACTGTGTGTTTTTGTGCAAATAAATGCAGCCTTTGTGAGCTTAAAAGACTTATTTCAAAAATATTAAAGAAACTTACCAACCCCAAATTTTTAATGGTCATTGCATTGAATAACTAAATCAAAATGACCACTAATGTTTAACAGCCAGAAACTTTCCAAGTGCTTTTTCTTTTTTAACATTTTATCTTTTGATCATTTAAAATCTAAAATGTGTATTAATGCATAAACATGAATTTAAGACCATCTTTGCAAATGTTAAATCTAGAAGTTTAAAATTTTGACAGAAATGTTAAATCTTGAAGAACCTGCAAAATGATCTTAACACAAAAGATACTCGATTATAATTTGATGATAGATGAAAAAACCAAATGTATTTGAATGACAATTTATTCTAAAAATGTTTGTGCATAAATGAAACAAAGCAATTAAATAAACACAATATTTATGAATTAATCCAAATATAGATGGTACAAAAATAAATGTGAAAAACATGAGGTTGGATTTTAACACAAATGCAGCACATAATTTAAATTATAGGCCCAGATAAAAGCAGATCTTCAATTAAACCCCAAAATATTGACTGAAATCAACACTATAGTTGTGAAGAGTAGGTGAGTAACTGCTCCTGAAATATGGCTCATAAAAAGTAAAGAATGACCCAATAATGAATATTCAGACATGTCATTTTATCGTGAAGGACAAAATGAGGGGCAAAAAATAAGGCAGACCAGCAATGAGTTATCTTGAGTGAAATTCTACCATTTCATAATATTTCTCTACGCATTTAGTCGTGTTATTTTATAATGCATGATATTGTGAGATACATTTAATGGACTCGTATTATTTTCTCTCACAACAGTAAGGATGTTAGCAGTCATTTTAGTATGGTCAAGCATAATGCCCACTTGGTCTCGTACTATTCTGATACATACATTGCTCTATTGTTAATCCAAAGTGACTAAATAGAAAATGCACTCATTCTAAGAAGCAGAAAACAAAAGAGAGACACTGAGCGCTTGCTAAAAGCAGGTGCAAAATAATTAGGCCCAGCAAAATCACTAAAACCAGTTCAGACATCATTACCTTCCGTGAAAGTCACAATAATGTGTCAGAAATGCTACCTATGCACTGCTGTATATGTCTTGGCTAAAACTGAGTGTTTTGACACATACTGTTAATTTAATATACAATTGACAGATTTCCTTTAATATTTAAAAGAGGCTGGTCAACATCCTACTGGAAGTGTCTAGGAATGATTTCCAGAATCATTGTAAATCTTTAAAATGACTGATGCCGCCTCTGTTGACCATGCTTTCCTCACAGCGTCGACTTTCTCGGCCTGGATAAGAACGCAAAACAGCATTATAAAAAGTAATAAAACAAGCCGAATACAAGGGAAAACTAAACACACTATTTACACTACATACAAACAAGCCATTCTTATCATTAATCGTGACTGATGTCTCTCCCCAGAACACTATTTTTGGCTTTACTGACAGATATAATGCGACTGCATGTCCTTTTTTCAATGGAAGATGAATTGTGTCAGACATTGGGTCGAGATGGCACAAAACTTGGAAGCTTTTCTCATCAAACGCTCTTTCCGTCAGTCTTTTGAAGGGCAGTCTGTTGTGGCATACTCTGTACTCTGTAGGAGCTCCGTGTTTAGAGGTTGTCCCCGGGTTGGTATTGTGGTTCAGTGGCAGTGAAGTAATCCTCCAGGAAGGCTTGTAGATACTCAAAGGTGGGCCGCTCCTCGGGGTCCCTCTTCCAGCATTGGAGCATGAGCTCGTGCAGGGAGCTGGGACAGTCCTGGGGGCAGGGCATCCTGTAACCACGCTCTACTTGCTCCAAGACTTCTCGGTTGTTCATGCCTGAGGGACAAATGCAAAGCATGTGCTCTTTAACTGACAATAAATAAATAAATAAATAAATTCCAGTATGATGCTGAGTTGTACTTCATTCATTTATTCAAGCTCTTAAAGGGATAGTTCACCCAAAAAGTCAGTGGGGTCCAGTGTTGTTTTGGATCCCATAGACTTACAAAAAACAGTTTAAACATTCAAAAATATCTTCTTTTGTGTTCATCAGAAGAAAGATAATCTTACAGGTTTGGAACTATAGCTGCTTTTCCACCGAAATTACCTGGAACAATTTGTCCCAGGAACTTTTTTTCCCCCAGACCTGTTGCTGTCTGCGTTTCCATCGTGGTCTAAAGTACTGTGAAGAATAGGCAAATAGTCTGGTGACGTAGGTCTGCGCGCGTTTCTCAATAGTATGCAAATTTCGGACAGGTAGTTCGGACTTCGCAAGTTCGACACGGGAGTGTGAAGTCACGGGGACGGGACGACGCAAGTCTGGTAATTCTGCAAATGGAACAGCAGCGTAGGCTACTTGATAACATCAGTCAGGTAGTCTTACTGCAGTTTTCCTCACTGTATTTACAATAAGACAAAATATGATATCAAACGCCACTGCCTCTTTTCGTTTTCATTTAAACATATTAATAGCCGCAGAAATGTAGTTCAAGGAAAGTACATACATTACAATGAAACGAAATATTATATCAAACAGTATTGCCTCTTTTCATTTTCATTTTAACATATTAATAGATTCATAGAATAATAGAATAAAGACCAAAGATTACCTGTTAGATTTACCCAAAATGAATTATATCTTATGTTTAACCACTACAGAGACATCAGAGCCAGCGGCAAATGTCAGAAGGACTAGCCGAGTTGTGGCTGCTCTCATCGGGATACATGAGCACTGAGCGCCCGCTGATCGTGTGGAGCTCACGTCTTTTAAACAACTACATTCTCGCCCGAAATACTTTTAAAACTACATTTCATGACACAATAACAGCTTATTTAAAAAAATTATGTGAATAAATGGTGGTTGAAATACAATGCTGCGTGAACTCAACCAATCAGCATGTTCAGCGCCAAAGTACCGCCCCCAAAAGTTCCGGACCTTTGAAAAAGTACTAACTCGCGAGCAGGGACTTTCTGAGGGGCAAATTTTTACCCGGAACTTTATTTAGATCCTGGTTCCTGCGGTGGAAACACACCGAGTACCGGCCCAAAGTACCTAGTTCCTGGGGAAAGTTCCTGCGGTGGAAACAGGGCTTATGCCTTTAATTCTGTCATGGGTGTGGAACTCACCCTCATGTCATTCCAAACCCATAATATGTTGGCTAATCTTCAAAACACAAATTAAGATATATTTAATAAACCTGAGAGGTTTCTGTTCACTGAAAGTCCAGGTAACTAATACTTAGAACATTTAAAATTATGCATTTAGTATAAATGTTGAAGATTCAAAATGGTCATAAAGGCATTGTAAAAATGAATCCATATGAATTTAGCGGTTTAATTAAAGTCTTGTGAAGAGATATGACCACTTTATATGATGAACAGATTTCATTTAGGCTTTAATCCACATGTAAACAGACATACACAGAGCGTTTCACATTTGGTAATGCATATGTTACACGCTACAACAAACTTTATTGGTTCTCATGCATCACACATGCATATTTGAGCTTCCATGTTTATCATATGTGATGTACTCTGTGTGTCTATCATTGTTTAGCCTAAATTAAATCTGCTCATCAAATAAAGCAATTGTATATCTTCACAAGACTAAATGTCTCAATTTTATATGGATTTGTTTTACAATGCCTTTATGACCTTTCTGGATCTGCTAAGTATTGGTTTGCTGGACTTTTAATGGGGGTACAGAAACCTCTCAGGTTTAATTAAAAATATCTTAATTTGTGTCTCGAAGATTAACTAAAGACTTATAGGTTTGGAACAACATGAGAGAGCAAGTGGTGAACTACCCCTTTAAAGGCATAATTTAAACAAAAAAGGTTCCAAATCGGCAAGATTTTCTTTCTGCTGCTGAACACAAAAGGAGATATTTTGAATGTTTCTGCTTTTGTCCAGACAATTTAAGTCCATGGAGTCCAAAACAAGATTGGATCCCACTGACTTTCACTGAAAGGACAAAAAACACAGTTCATACAGGTTTGGAATGACACGTGGGTTAGTAAACAATGACAAAATTCTGATTTTTGAATAAATTATACCTTAAAGAATTAATCTGGTCTCAGATAGCAAACTGTCTTTGAAAAATTGTAATGAAATTTTAGCCAGTTGCTGTCAGTGTTAATGGTCTAAAAATGTACCGTCCACCATCAGATCTCACCTGGATAGGGCACACGTCCTTTGGTGACCAGCTCCGTGAGGAGTATTCCAAACGACCACACGTCTGACTTGATGGTAAACCTTCCATAGAGTGCTGCCTCTGGAGCCGTCCACTTGATTGGGAATTTGGCACCTACAACAGAACACCGTATTTATGGATCTAATCTCAAAATGTGGCCTACTTGTGAATTGGGCAACGTTCCCAGGGAAATTACAGATTTAAATATGTGCATAAGGAAACAAACATTAATAGATCAAACACAGCGCTGTCATATGTTATATAACTTGTATAGCCACATCATCCCCATTTGAAAGGCTGCCATGTTGAAATGTTTTCATATGCAACTCAACATTTTACTATAAACACTTACAATAAATAAATAATATAAACACAGTAATACACATGATGCCAATATTAAAACGAGGAAATGCCCAGCGAACAAATACATTATTGCATTTCAAATGTTCAACACTTGCCATATGGTAATTATACTTACAATACATTTTAATAATAAACAATCCAGCAAAATATTCAGACATAGAAGGAAATGTATGGAAATTTGAGCAGCACTTAAATCATATGACTTAAAACCAACATATTATTGGTTTTTAACTCTAATAACGCAATGTACTTTTTTTCTGAATTGTCATGGCAAACTGTAAACTGAAGAAATGATGCTGCCATATGGCAACACTGTACCATAGAGGGATGATTACACCTATGAAGACAGCAGCTAAGGCTGATTTGGGAGTGTAACTCTCACCTTGTCGTGCTGTGTATTCATTGTCCTCTATTAGTCTGGCCAGTCCAAAATCTGCAATTTTGCACACTAAGCTGTCACCAACAAGTATATTGGCAGACCGCAGATCTCTGTGGATGTAGTTCATCCTTTCAATGTAAGCCATGCCTGCAGCAACCTAGAAGACAAGTGCGCGAGCAATGATTTAAATGTTTATAATAAATATTTTAATGTCCTGTGGTCAAGTAAGTGCTTTCTGAAACCAGATACTTTAATCTATTATGGGTATCAAAACATTTTACTAACCTGAGCGGCCATGTCCACTAAATTTGGCAATTTAAGCCCACGTCCTTCGCCATCCTTCAAGAAATCCAGCAGGCTTCCTGAAAGACGAACAGTTGCATGTGAACAAACCTGTGTGATTTCTTTGGGGGTATAACAGTAATATTGTGAAATATTATTTCAATTTAAAATAACTGTTTTCTTTATAAATACATTTAAAATGGAATTTTAAAATTGGGAATTTCCAACATCATTACTCCAGTCTTCAGTCTTCTGACACATTTCTTATAATCAGTGTTGAAAACAGTTGTGCTGTTTAATATTTTGGTGGAAACCGTGACACATTTTTCAGGATTCATTGATGAAAAGAAAGTTCAAAAGAGCAGCATTTATTTAGCACTTTTGTTTGCAAAATCTGTTCCTACCTTTGCTCATATATTCTGTCACAATGTAGATGGGTTCTTCAGAGACGACCGCATAAAGCTGCACTAGCTTGTCATGCCTCAGTTTCTTCATTATCTGAGCCTCCTCCAGGAACGACTCTGGGGACATTGTGCCTGGTTTCAAGGTCTTCACTGCCACTTTAGTATTGCCATTCCAAGTGCCTGCCATTCAGAGACGAGATTTCATAGTGAGTCACAGAGCCCTTGAAAGGAATCACACATAAATCCTTCCAAGACAGCTGGCTTTCTTTTGACGAGAGGAAATGTTCTCTGCCTCACTGACAGGCCTAGATTTATACTCCTGGAATTATAAGTAATGTATGGATGTCAAACTCATTTATTGGGCATGTGGTTAAGCTAATCTCTTACCCATCCAGACCTCTCCGAACTGTCCATTCCCCAATCGTTTGATGAGCTGAAGTGACTCCCGTGGGATCTCCCATACATCTTTGGTTTTAACAGACAGGTCAGCAAGGCGGGGCATGCCTTTATGGCACGGGACTATTAAACGGCAACAAAGTCCTGCAGCCCGGGCTGAATGCAGATATATTAACAGATTATACTGTTAGTTAATCATTTAAGATGGATTAATTTTTGCATTATGCATTCAATGCAGATTTACCAGAATAATGGTGCACAAGCTGCTGCAGAGTTTCAAATTGAGCTCTAGTGGTGATGTAATATCCTCCACTGTCCAATTTGCGGATCTTGTAGTGCTTCACATGGTCGCCTTTAGTTTCATCCCAGTCCTGTATGGACAATGAATACGCTCCTAGAATAAACATGAGCAAACAGAAAATTAGATTAGAATTTTTTTTTGGAAAGAAATTAGTACTTTTGTCCCGCAAGGATGCATTAAATTAATCAAAAGTGACAGTAATTACATTTATAATGTTACAAAAGGTTTCTATTTCAAATGCTGCTCTTTTAAACTTTCTATTCATCAAAGAATCCTATCACAAGTTCCACAAAAAAATTAAGCAGCACAACTGTTTTTAAATTTGATGATAATATGAAATGTTTCTTGAGCACCAAATCAGAATATTAGAATAATTTTGAAAGAATTATGTGACACTGAATGGCAGATGAAAATTCAGCTTTGCCATCATTAAAACAAGTGACATTTTAAAATATATTAAAGGGGTGGTTGATTGTGATTTCACTTTTTTAACTCTAGTTAGTGTGTAATGTTGCTGTTTGAGTATAAACAATATCTGCAAAGTTACGAAGCTGAAAGTTCAATGCAAACGGAGATATCGTCTTTTAAAATTCTGGCAGTTTAATGCCTACAAAAATGACTGGTAAGGGACTACGAGTTACTTCCCGGGTTCGTTACGTCAAGAACCCAGATAAACCCTGCCCCCGGGAACATGCAGCAAAGGGGGCAGGGCCATGTTGTGCTGCTTTAGAGAAGAGAAAGAGAAAACTAGGGATGCACGAAAAAATCTATTCATATATGAATCACGATTCTGTCTTCTAACGATTCTAACGGATTCACAAGTTTCAAAATCAATGTTCTAAAGCAGCGGTTCTTAATACTGTTCCTCCCGTCCCCTGCTCTGCTCTGCATCTCTCTCTCTCTCTCTTTCAGATCATCAGCTCAGTGAATACACTTATTTTCACATACTGTAGCTATGAGAAGCGTTATACATGGATGCGTGTGCGGTTGCCGTACTGTATTAAAGCTTTAATCAGAATAAAACCGTATATTAAAAGCTAACAGAAGCAGTAGCATTTACAAATAACAGCATATCTAAAAGTATGAGACAGCAACAAACAAAAAACTTAGGCCTATCATTAAGAGACGTGCTTGCACAGGTTCTGCACGATCCTCTTCACTAATATCCTCTGCATCTCAATCGGGCTCAAATTGATAAGCAATATAGACGACGCCATTGTTTACAATACAACCGGAGCACATGCCGCTGAGGTGAGGGGCGGGATGTTTAGACAGCTCTAGAGGCGGTTTAGCCAATCACAACACACTGGGCCAGCTAACCAATCTGAGCCCATCGTGTATTTCTGAGGGAGAGGCTTCATAAAACCAGGAAATGATCAGGGCGTTTATCAGAGAAGGGACAGAGAGGTGTGGAATAAAGGTAAATTATGTGAAAAACAATGCGTTTTTTAACAAACGAAGCATTAACACATGTTAGACTGCACCCCATAAATACAATCAAGCCTAGAAAAAAAAACAATCAACCACCCCTTTAATAGATATTTGAAATTGTAGAAATATTTTACAGTATTACTGTTTTTACTGTATTTTTGATGAAATAAATGCAGCCTTGGTGAGCATAAGAGACTTATTTTGAACACAATAAAATATTTTACTGACCCCACACTTGCGAATGGTAGCTTAACTGCAAATTACCTTTCGTGGTCTCACTCTCCCTTATAAGGAAAGTGCCTCTGGGATTTCCATTTGACAAGAGTTGCCGTTCTGCATCTTTACGGCCAAGTTTTCCAAAATACCAACTACAAAGGGATACACAGTGTTTGGTATGGTTAACAGTATGACCACATGACAAAGTTATGTTATTGCCTTGCCCCATTGAAAATACTACTAGAAGTAACGCAAATAACAGACATTGTTCTTCTGCATAGTCTTCCTATTTATATTTAACTTTTGTCTATTTTAGAACTAAAACCGAACTTACTCTTCTGCCTGTATGGAGTCTACTGGAGCCACATAATTACTGGGTATGTATCCTGTTCCACCTGTAGTGAGAGAGCGCGCCTCCCACCAGTCTCCTTCCCTGATATACAACAACAGGAGCAAGAGAACAAATAAACAATGAATACATTTCTATTGGGTCAAGTTTCAGTTATTGAGAAGGAAACTGACTGTACCGTAGTGCACATAAAAAATCAAATTTAAAAGGTAAAGTACAAATACACTATCATTCGTTTGGGGTCAGAAAGATTTTTTCTTAAAGAAATTTAATTATTTTTGTTCAGCAAGGATGGATTAAATTTATAATGTAACAAAAGATTTATATTTCATATAAATGTTGTTCTTTTGAACTTTCTATTCATCAAAGAATCCTAAAAGAATGTATTATGGTTTCCACAAAAATATTACGCAGCACAACGGTGAAAAACATGTTGAAAATATTGATAATATTAAATCTTTCTTGAACACCATATTAGTATATTAAAATAATGTGATACTGAAGACTTTTTATGGCTTTGACATCACAAGAATAAATTACATTTTACAGTTACATTACAGTTACTTGAAATTGTAAAAAAAGCACAATATTACAGTTTTTACTGTATTATTGATCAAATAAATGTGGCCTTGATGAGCATAAGAGGCTTCCTTTGAAAACATTAAAAATCTTACTGACCCCAAACTTTAGAACAGTAGAGTACATCCAAAGCGTTAGTTAATGTTTCAGACAGCATCCTACTGAAAAATGAATTTTAAAAAATATTCAGAAAGAATACTTTTGGATTGGATTATGAAACATTGTTTTTGACTGTCTCTTAAAATATGTTCTGTGAACTTACGTGCTATTTAGAATCTGGAACTTTTCCCCTTTCCTGAAGCTGAGGTCATCCTCTGACCTTGCTTCATAATCATAAAGTGCAACAAAGAGTGTTACTCCTGCAAAAGAAAATGACAAATAACATCAGCTTACTAAAACAATGCAGTTTTATAGGAATATTACAAAGTCTCCACAATGTGCAGTACAATGTGATCCAAAGGGGAAATTGTTGGGATATTTTTATAAAGATGTTATTTTAAACGGTCAACATTAAATGGTATTCACAACTTATTTTAATTTTATTAAATATTTACAAATAAAACAGGATATTCAATGAGGAAAAAAGTAGGCCATGACTTGATTTTATCAATTAGATTTGATTAAATCACAATACCAGAATGAAGCAAGGAGAAAAGGGGCTGAAAAATGAGGCCTTGTTGATATCAGCCAAAAAGGAAAGTTTTTTCAGAGACTTAACAAGGAAAACAAACATTATTTTATTTGGAATTATGTGGACAGATCCAGCGGGCTCAATAAAACTAGGAATGAGTTCTATGGAAGTTAATAAAGGTGATTTTTATGTCACATTGACTTCAACATTCAGGACATTTCAAAGATATTTCACTTTCTGTTCGAGTGCTAGAACAGCAAAGTCCCTTGTTTGTTCTACCTGTTCCACCCCGGGATCGTAGCGTTCCAGAGTGTGAAGAAGAGTTCACTCCACCAAACACAGTCACTCCTTGACTGACAGGCGCATGGAAGTTATTGTAGTTGGGTATAGTGGTGACTCCAAAGCTGGGGTAGTGCTGAGGTGTCGGATCAGCCCCATATCGATATCCTGCATGCTGTGAGACGCTAGTTTCTCTGTCGTCTGTGAGTTTAGTTGCCTCTTTGTCCTTGCATTGCACACAGCCCATTATCTATATTCTTTGTGGTGAAGAAAGGCATAAATGAACATTCATACAAAATGACATATTTATTTATTTCTAAGAGGAGATTCAGATTCATATTCAGAACACCTGATTGGAAGTAAATACCCCTAAGTGATTACTTGAAACAGACATAAATCAATAATTAATTCAACAAGTGATTCAGAAAGACATTTGGTTTTAAGCAAACAGTCTGTAATTACAGTGAAAACAAATGTCACTGAATATGTGATTCATTTCATCTTATTTGCAAATAGCATGATTTGGATAATTGAGTTAAAGAAATAGTTCACCCAAAAATGAAAATTTGCTGAAAACATATTCACCCTCAGGCCATCCAAGATGTAGATGAGTTTGTTTCTTCATTGGAACACATTTGGAGAAATTTGTATTACATCACTTGCTCAACAATGGATCCTCTGCAGTGAATGGGTGCCGTCAGAATGAGAGTCTAAACAACTGATAAAAACATCACAATAATCCACACCACTCCAGTCTATTAATGAATGTCTTGTGAAGTGAAAAGCTGTGTTACTAAGAAATAAAACCATCAACTTCAAACATTAACTTTAAACCATAATAACATTTCCTCTAGTAAAAAAAAAAGTATCCTCTTTTGTCTTCTCACATCAAAATCCACAGACAAATTTGTTTAGAACTGTTTTGGACTGTTTGCTCTTTTAAACGGTGCTTGATCTGTGCATATTTCTCTCCTGATTCAGACAAGATGACTTTTTCACTGGAGAAAGGAATATTATGTATAGTGGACTCGTACAGTATCTTAGCCAGAAGCAGAGGATTTAAGGTAAAAACATCTTAAACTTCTTACTTGTGGATTATTTGTGATGTGATTGTGGATTATTGTGATGTGTTTGGACTCTCATTCTAATGGCACCCATTCACTGCATAGGATCCATTGGTGAGCAAGTGATGTAATTTTAAAGTTAATTTTTAAGTTAAAGTTAAAGTTAATTTCCAGCAAATTTTCATTTTTGGTTGAACTATTCCTTTAATGTGGTTATTATCCAACTAAAGCAAGTATTCTATTCTATAGAACATTATGTTAATATTAACAAATGTTAATAGAAGTGGCCTGTTTAGACAAGACTGGAAATGTAACACATGCAGACAGTAAATGAAAACATATATTCAATAAACATACCAAGGCAAGCACTGGGCTACCACAGTGGAGTATTCGCATTCCATTCAATTAAAGATGATGTGAAAACATCTACGATTTGCTCCTTTGCCTGAGTGGGCAAAACAAAAGCCAAAGACATTGTTTTATCGGCAAACAACTTCTGGGGAACTATGACACACTGTGTTGAAGAATACTTAAAGTCTGATGTCTATAGAAGTTAAACATTCTTTAACATACTTTAATTATTCTGTAGAAAACAAAGAATTCAGAAGAAAGAGCCATTCATGCTTTTGTTGTAAAAGAAAATGTCTCGACCACAGACATTATAGAAAATAGATTCTAAGGAATACAGATTTACCTATATTGTTGTAGCCTATATATTTTTATACTCATCATGGCAAAAATACATAGGAGACATGTTAGTTAAGTCAGTAATACACTGATCCTTTTCATCACTCAGACTTTTTGTTCATGATTACTGCGTAAATATATTTACAGAGATTGCTAGGGGAATTTCAGGAACCAGTCCCTTAAATTAAGAGATTTATATAATTTTATGAGTCTCAAAAAGATTTGAATGCTGCTAAATGGAGGATTTGACATTCTGAGATTCAAAACATAGAAACATTTCCATGACTTTTGACGTTTTATTACTTTCCCAGACTATTTAAAAATTCCCAGATTTTTTTCCAGGTTTTCCATGACCGTGGTAACCCTGTATTTATCATTCTGCATGCATAAAGAAAGCAATAAGAGGAGAAAAGGTATTTTTATGCCTTAGGTCCACTGCATATACATCCGAACAGACATTAAACAACCAGAAAAATCAATAGTAGATTGTACTAAAAAATAAATAAATAAATAAAATCCGTAAAGTCACACAAATACTTGTGTGCTGAGACTGTAAACCCTGATAAAGGGTATTGTATGAGTTCATTCTGTTGTAAGATGACTACTGTCCAGTGACAGAGGCCTTATTCTTCCATTCAATAGTGTACATAAGGCTTTTTCTGCTGCGCATCTCTCCTGCTGCCAGAGACGAGCGCTTAGGAGCGAAAGCATCACACCATCCCTTCACAAAATACATTCGTTCTCGATGTTAAACCTCCCTAAATATCATGCGGCTGATAAAGCGAAAGCGTTATGATTAGTCCGCCCGCTCCAGCATTATAAAGCCTCCATCTCCCATCATTTCCATTAACCACAATATCCACTGGATACGAGTCGGCTGCACCAAGTGTATCAAAAACGACAGACCATCAAAAAAATGCTTACCAAGAGAGGGGTCGCCTGAGGTGTTTTGTATTTGACAGCAAAGAGAGAATCGAAAATAGGTCATTTGCAGACAGCTTTTTCTATTAATAAAATCTCGGTGAATTATGAAAATAACAACATTGGCCCTGACGGCTCCGGCTGCTCCTGTCGCCGAGCGTAACAGATGATGGCGTTGCTGAGGCGGATTCTCTGGGGACCGAGTGTGTGATTGACAGGACGCTCAGCCAATCAGGTGGCGCAGAAGACGCCTGCCTGCGTGCGCATATATTGTCTCCTCGATGGTCCTTTCTTGCCTCTACTATGCAGCGTGGGCTCAGCTGTGGTTACTATAGGAAAACAAGGACTGTCTGGTCATGCTCCACAAATCTCTCTGTAGTCGTCGACAACCTGTGACACCAATCATTTGGTGTGTAGTCTGAGTTAAAAAAAAAAAATACTTTATAGAAACGTTTTGGGTGTGAAACTTTTCAGTTTGTGTAGCCGGCCAAAAGTAAATCTCATTATCATCAAAGTAAATGCACCCTCATGCAAATCTTTTAATTGAAAGGTTGCACAGTGTCCTCAGGAGGGTGGTACTTTTCATAAATGTCTGGTTGGGGCAAGACATCACATTTTTGCTTATTAATTATAATATTTTCAATGGTTTGATACCTTGGTTTGACATTTGACCTTTTTTTGCTGTTTCATTAATTTTTTATTTTAGCTGAAAAGTCTAAAAAATCAGGTTCCATTAGGTAGCATACCCTAATAAATATTAGGACAATGTGTGTTCAATTTCTCTCTCTCTCTCTCTCTCTCTCTCTCTCTGTCAGTAGGCTAATGCTGGGAATATTCAAATCACTTAAAAGGATTATTTGGCCATACATTTAAATTCTGTGATTCGTGAACATTTACCCAGCCTCATGAAACCTATATGACATTCTTTCTTCTGTGGAAAACAAAAGAAGATGTTTGACAGAATGACAGCCTCGGTTGGTGTAAATTCTCCTAAAATTCTCCCTAGTATCTCCTCTTTCTTTTTTTTTTTTACAGTCTATGGTGTGAACAAAGAAAGTCATACAGGTTTAGAAGAACATGGATTTTTTGGGAATGCGATTGTGCCTACTAAAACTGACAACTAGCCCTAGTCTCCTCTTCTGAATGATCATATATATATACCACAATTTTTTGTATATTTTATATATATAAATTTTATATTTAATGTACATTTCTAACACTATACTTTATGTTGTATTTAGCCTAAATTGCATTAAACTAATTAACTCTACTAGAATGGCCTAAGGGAGTGATGGCAAATTTATGTATCTTTCTCTCATTCGGCCAATGTTATAGGGTAAATCTCTAGATCCCCCCCACCCCCTTTTTTTTAGAAAAACGTTTTTGTTTTGCTATTGGGGCAAACACAAATGCAAATTATAGACTTGTTGTAGTTTCCGTTCACCAGACGTTTATCCAACTATGATGACTTTCGCTTCTTAGAACCTCTGAAATACAGTAGTGTGAAAAATTGTTTGCCCCCTTCCTGATTTTTTTATTTTTTTGCATGTTTGTCACACTTTAATGTTTCAGATCATCAAACAAATTTAAATATTAATCACAGATTAATCAAATTCCCGGCTACAGTGCTGCAGTAATAGTGTTTGAGGAGGACTCTGCTCCCCCGGCATCAGTGATATATTGAATGTGTTCAAAATACAGAACAATTGGTGCTGTTTTCTACTCATCCTGAAATTGTCAGGTTGCCTAGCAACATTGGAAAAGTTAACTCTACCTTGATACAGGAATTCCCTCTGCCCCCATTTGTTTTTTTCCTTTAATGAACAAAACTTTGATTCTGTGCATTATTTTAAGGTTCACATAGACCTTTTCTCCAGCACGTCTGTACTTAAAAGTTACAGCATGTCTCTTGTGGAATTTTTATTGTACATTCTAATGAAAAT
Source organism: Spinibarbus caldwelli (assembly GCA_039654775.1). Lineage (NCBI taxonomy): Eukaryota > Metazoa > Chordata > Actinopteri > Cypriniformes > Cyprinidae > Spinibarbus > Spinibarbus caldwelli. The sequence goes on from CM077251.1 coordinate 7,597,961, forward strand.
GAAATATTCAATATGAATCACGCATCTCTTGCAAAGCTATCTGAGACATTTGTTGAAACTGCTTTAGACTTTAGATCAGATAAATATTAGAGAGGTCTCCTCCACTCTAAAAATTGTTGATCTCGGATCATTAGAGTAATTCCTAACAGAGCAGTCTGGCAGAAACCATGAGGATCATTATGTGTTTACCATTCGAATGAGTGACTACTATGTTAACGATTCCAATTACATCCCTGCAATTACTAATAATTGTCTATGTTACTAAACTCATTCTTGCACATTTTTGCAATTATTTTTCAGAGTATGTGTATATATATATATATATATATATATATATATATATATATTATAGTGCTGTCAAATGATTAATCGCGATTAATCACATCCAAAATAAAAGTTTTTGTTTACATAATATGTGTGTGTATATTGTGTATATTTTTTTATTATGTATAAATACACACAGCATATATTTTGAAAATATTTACATGTATTTACATGTATATATTTATATTCATATAATTTATATCATATAGCTATAAATATATTTAATATATAAATGTAACATTTTTCTTAAATATATACATGCATGTGTGTGCATTTATATACATAATAAATAGACACAGTACACACACATATATTATGTAAACAAAAATTTTTTATTTTGGATGGGATTAATCGTTTGACAGCACTAATACAGTAGTGTGAAAAATTGTTGGCCCCCTTCCTGATTTTTTATTTTTTTGCATGTTTGTCACACCTTAATGTTTCAGATCATCAAACAAATTTAAATATTAATCAAAGATAACACAAGTAAACACAACATGCAGTTTTTAAATGAAGTTTTTTTATTATGAAGGGAAAACAAAATCCAAACCCACATGGCCCTGTGTGAAAAAGTGCTTGCCCCCTAAACCTAATAATTGGTTGGGCCACCCTTAGCAGCAACAACTGCAATCAAGCGTTTGCGATAACTTGCAATGAGTCTGTTACAGCGCTGTGGAGGAATTTTGGCCCACTCATCTTTGCAGAATTGTTGTAATTCAGCCACATTGGAGGGTTTTTGAGCATGAACAACCTTTTTAAGGTCATGCCACAGCATCTCAATAGGATTCAGGTCAGGACTTTGACTAGGCCACTCCAAAGTCTTCATTTTGTTTTTCTTCAGCCATTCAGAAGTGGACTTGCTGGTGTGTTTTGGATCATTGTCCTGCTGCAGAACCCAAGTTTGCTTCAGCTTGAGGTCACGAACAGATGGCCGGACATTGTCCTTCAGGATTTTTTGGTAGACAGCGGAATTCATGGTTCCATTTATCACAGCAAGTCTTCCAGGTCCTGAAGCAGCAAAATAGCCCCAGACCATCACACTACCACCACCATATTTTACTGTTGGTATGATGTTCTTTTTCTGAAATGCTGTGTTATTTTTACACCAGATGTAATGGGACACACACCTTCCAAAAAGTTCAACTTTTGTCTCGTCAGTCCACAGAGTATTTTCCCAAAAGTCTTGGGGATCATCAAGATGTTTTCTGGCAAAACTGAGACGAGCCTTTATGTTCTTTTTGCTCAGCAGTGGTTTTCGTCTTGGAACTCTGCCATGCAGGCCATTTTTGCCCAGTCTCTTTCTTATGGTGGAGTCATGAACACTGACCTTAACTGAGGCAAGTGAGGCCTGCAGTTCTTTGGATGTTGTTCTGGGGTCTTTTGTGACCTCTTGGATGAGTCGTCGCTGCGCTCTTGGGGTAATTTTGGTCGGCCGGCCACTCCTGGGAAGGTTCACCACTGTTCCATGTTTTCGCCATTTGTGGATAATGGCTCTCACTGTGGTTTGCTGGAGTCCCAAAGCTTTAGAAACGGCTTTATAACCTTTTCCAGACTGATCGATCTCAATTACTTTCTTTCTCATTTGTTCCTGAATTTCTTTGGATCTCAACATGATGTGTAGCTTTTGAGGATCTTTTGGTCTACTTCACTTTGTCAGGCAGGTCCTATTTAAGTGATTTCTTGATTATGAACAGGTGTGGCAGTAATCAGGCAGTAATCAGGGGGCCATGTTTTCACACAGGGCCATGTAGGTTTGGATTTTGTTTTCCCTTCATAAAAACACCTTCATTTAAAAACTAAATGTTGTGTTTACTTGTGTTATATTTGATTCATATTTAAATTTGTTTGACGATCTGAAACATTAAAGAGTGACAAACATGCAAAAAAATAAAAAATCAGGAAGGGGCAAACAATTTTTCACACCACTATATGTAAAGGGTCCACTGGTACATGCCAAAAACCAATAGTACTGCCATGTTACATGTCAACACACTGCCAAAAAATGGCAATGCATGTATATGATATGCAATGTTACAGATGTATTCAAAATCAGTAATCAGCAAAAACAGATCATGGTTTGGGCTGACTTTCAAGCATTTTCAATATTATTAGTTTTAATCTTAGAAAATGAAACTCTGCCAGTGGACTCTCGTCCTAAACCAACATCTGTTACTGCAGCGCCGGCCAACAGTAGTGAGATTTTGTGATATTTTAATATTTATACTCATTAAGATTTTGATGAGTCACTTCATGCTATGTATAGCTGACTTTTCAAAATGTCTTGGTGACGCTTCACTCGTTAAATTCTATTAAAAATATGGTGATGTGTGTTTTGTAACCTTTTGTAACCAATGTCCCTAAAATAATCTAAATCTATTATGCTATTCATTTATGTCCTGTTATATTAATTTTATAATACATTTATGCTTTTTAAAGATAAATATCCAGATTGCACAAACCGGTTCGGTGTAGTGAATAGGGTTTAACGTGTTAGGGCTTCTCTGTTTAACAAAACATCCATCAGCTTAGTATGCAATGTAAATCTTCCTTCATATTTCCTGGATTACTCAGGCAGATCATTCACTCATTCAGACGTAAACAAATATTTCACCAGTGCAGATTTACAATATTATTATTGTTTATGAGCAATCTGCTGTGATGTTGAGCAGTTGCCATGGTGATGTGAGTTAGTATGGTGATGTGAAAGCGCACTTTAGACTATTTCAGTGCATTCAAAACAGCTCCTTCTGGGTTGACAATAAACTGTGACTGAATCTAGGTCACCAGGATTCCTCAGAATGAGTTCATCATGCATGCAATGTGTGACTGGATGTTTATATTGGAAAATTGTAATCCACGGTTGGAGTGTTGGAAATTAAATGCTCACAAATCTATGTGTTGGCCTATGTAGTGTCTGTTTAGACAAAGTGGTATAATGCATACTCAGCCATTTAAATCTATGCTGTTTGCTTTCTCCCTTCATATTTTGAAGAAACCAAAAGAAAGGTTGTTTGAGAGACTTTATGACAACAGCAAAGACCAAAGAATAGAAAGAAATAAAAACAGCAATAAAAAGAAAAGTAAAACCTTTGTGACTGGATTCATTGGTTCTGAATCACCAGTTGCTGGTTGCGCGCCCTTCCTCCCCCTCCAGTGCTTGAGTGTAGCCCCTCCCCCCGGCTTCACGCAGGCCTCTGATTGGCTCGCGCAGCTCTTCTGTGACGTCAGGGGTATTTGGGCGTTGTATCCAGCATCTCATTATCAAAAGAGAACAATTTCATTATCTCCATCTCGTATCCCAAAATAATATATTTTATTTGAGAGAGTGCTATAATTAGTGTTTTTTCCCGATCAGCTGATCGCAGCTTTACCTCTCGTTATCTTTTTTCCGCGGTTTTATTTGAAAACAGACGCTCTTGAGCGCGAGCACGCGTCGCGTCTGAGGGAGAAGCTCGCGCTCTTTGTTCATTCATTTGATCTGCGATTCTTTGTTGCGTGTGAAAGCATGGGAGCGCAAATCTCCAAAAACGGAGCAAAAGACGAGACTGCTGCCGAAAAACCAGCCGAGGCTGCGAATAAATCAAACGGGCAGGTAATAACTTTAATTATTATCTTTGTACAGGCGTGTGATGTTTTGAAGGGGTGTGCGGTACCAAAAACCAAGTCGGTTCAAATGAACAATGAGCCGATCAACAAAGGGACTCTCCACTTTCCACTGAAAATCAGCACTTTGTATTAAATATCGACTTTATTGTTATATAAAATTGAATGATGGGCATAAATTTGTTAGATTCAGTGTAAATTACATTTTTTCTCATTTGCACGTTGATTGGAATGGACTCCCAAAATAACCAGTGCGTTTGAACGGCGTTATTTTTTCTTTTAAAATCATATAATTTCGATTACGTTAAAATTCGGTGATTTCATTTCGATTTTTTGAAAACGAGTTAAATAGGAGCATCATCGTAGCTTTATCAAGATTTTCCGTCGTGCAAACCCATTTCGGTAAAATCACCACGCCTTTATCGCATCTTGTTGATAAAATGGAAGTACAAATAAGCTTTGAGACGCAATCCATGGGTTTAATATGAGAAATGGCTTTAATATGAGAAGTGGCCTTGCAAGACTGTCTGTGCACTTAAAACGATGATCTCCAGGGTTTGATCAGCGCTGGTGGATCTACTCGTCCATCTTGCAACGCTTTCACTTAAATGGCAACAGCATCAGCCAGATAAAGTGCATGAGACTTCACCCACGTGGCGAACCTATAGACTCCTCATAGTGTTTTCATACAGCCTTTTGTATGTAGTAGGTTGTAAATATGCGAATTGAATGCAAACAATGTGTTTTTAATTTTTACACAGTGCAAAAACACAGCTCATATGAAGCATTTTTTTATTCCCACAGGAGAATGGCCATGCTAAAACCAATGGGAATGCCTCTCCAAATGCAGAAGCAGCCACGGAGGACGTGCAGGCCAATGGAAAGCACTCTGCCGATGGGGAGGTAAAAGAAGAGGAAGGAAAGGCCGAGGAAGGAGGCGCAGAGAAGGCCGCTCCTGAGGGCGAAGCGGAGAGTTCTGCCGTTGCGAATGGTGAAGACACGGCCAAAACAGAAGAAAACGGTTCTGCTTCGGCGAGCAGTGAGCCTGCCAAAACCAAAAAGCGTTTCTCCTTTAAGAAACCGTTCAAACTTAGCGGCTTCTCCTTTAAGAAGAGTGCCAAAAAGGATGCTGAAGGTGGAGAGGCGGCGGCGGCAGCAGCTGTGGAGAACGGTGAGCAGAAGAAGGATGCTGAACCTGAATCTGAGGAGGCCAAGCCTGAGGCCTCCAGCGAAGAGAACAAGACGGAGGCTCCAGCTGAGGAACCGAAAGCTGAGGAACCAGCTGAAAACAAAGAGGAAAAACCATCCAGTGAGGTAGCCGAAGAGAAGCCAGCTGAGGAGAAGCAAGCAGAAGCTGCTCCTCAGGAACCAGCGGCCGCAGAGAGCTCAGATGCCCCAGCCGCTGCCACAGAGTAAGATGGAGGTGGAAAGCCCGTTTTAGATGAAGTTCGAGGAGCACAAACATGGAAAATTTGTACAAAAACCAATGACATTTCAAACCTTCTGTTTTCTCCCATACTTTCATCCATTCTTGTTCCATCCTCTACATTGTATATGGCATTTTGAAGGAAGGAAGTTGGATGGAATGATTGGAAGTGAAAGGCACATTTTCCCCCATGTTTTTCATAATTGTTTTGTAGCAGTTGAGTGGGTGTGTGCGGATGAGTGAGATTAATAGAGCATTGCTTGTTTCAATTGTTTTTTTTGTTCATTTTCTTTTGTAGGTGAACTATGTTAGTGTCGTAAGGACATTGAGTTGAAATGTTAGTTGAAGGTACTGGTGCCATACAATTGGGTAAATCAAGCGTGTGGAAAAAGGAGCTATCAGAAACAACACCACTGAACAATTTACTTATGTTATTTGTCAGTTCTCATTTGATTTTACTGTCATCATTACATGAATCACTAGAACAGGTGCTCAAAACCTCAGCAGCTGCATTGTGCAATACCGCAGCATTATGTATTGGTATTGGCTTTTGTCATTTCTGGATTTTACGATGTTGAAAATGGCTTGATCATATTTTCTTTCTTAATATCAATGGTATCAACTGAAGGTTTTTTTTTCCCTCTCTTTCTGGAAATACTCCTGTTTCAATGAGAATGATGTTCTGAAATGTTTAACATCAAAACATTTGACCTGTCATGTGTAATGCAGTCCAAGTGGTTTTTACTCCAGCAGAGTTCCACAAATGTTTGAAAAATTGCCGGTGCAATCGTCAAGTAGATTTTTTTTTTTTTTTTTTTTTTTTTTTTCTTTCCTGTAAATACTTCAGCACCATCTCTACTTGATTTTTAAATGGAATGTAACTACGTGCAAATCGTTCACAATGCTTCTTTTACCCCTGCATTTTAGGGGCGCTCAAAACAAAAATAAAGGATTTAGACAGACAATATGAGTTTTGTTGAGTGTTGATTTTACAATATTCTCTTTATAATATAAATGCATTTGCCTTAAATTTATGTGATTGAGCAATTTTGAGAATTTTACAAGAGAATAAAGTGAAATGTTGTTTTGGTTGAGGACTTCTGTCCATCCTTGACTATTTCTACCATCAAACCCATTGTGCCAACATATTGAACAACAGCACCATGATCAAACTTAATTATGTGATTAAATGAGGGTTTGTAGACTACTCCACCTCTTTCTCAAATCACAAAGACCTTGAGGTATGAAAAACTTTTTATTATGTTTTGTATATTTATCCTCAGCACTGGTAAATACCGTTCTAAAGCCCAAGAAAAGCCAAATGCTTTCTAAGTATAAAATGAATGTTAACAGACACTACTCGGATGTTTTTAGCCTACCACAGAAGCTGAAGATAATTTAGAACCATGCATTTTCTGCGTTCCAAGAAGAACCCCACCACTAATCTAGCAACCACAAGATGGGTGTTTTCACCCAATATTCCTGTTCTTAGTTTAGATGCTGGATCTTCATGTTATATATGGCAATGTTAAACTTGTGGCTCCCACCTCTGCTCTAACAGATGGTAACGACTTTAACCTCCAGGTGCTCTTTATTCAACCACATCCCTCAAACCCTCCAAATGCAGTGCCTTGTGGCTTATAGCTCCCAGTTTCTGATTGCCTCTACCCAGCGTCTTCTGTTTGACTTGTCTCTCCACATAACCCACATCTTTTGGTTGACTGGGTGAAATTAACACAGTCATCCAAGCATACTCCTTTACTTCCCTCTCCTGTTTTTAAAGAGACTGCTCTTGAAACTACAGAATTTATTATTATCATTATAGTTTTTTTTTTTTTTTTGTAACCAACACAAAATAGAAATATATCCCTTTAGATATGTGTGCTGTTGTAATTCTGTTGCATCGTATACCACTTTGTAGTTACTCTTGTTTATATAATCACAGCAAATGACTCATGAAATTATTCAGCATACCAAAACACAAACACAGACAAGAACGTTTTAGGAAATATTTTATTTTAGTCATTATGGTTTACAGAGCAAAATTAATCATTCGGGATAACATTTATAGATGTTTATTTGTTTGCTTGTGAGTTTGTTTTTCATCATTTTCACCATCTCACAATATTCAAGTCAAATATAAGGATGTCAGGAAGACCATTCTCTCTGTATAATCAGTAAGGATATAAGGACAACAATAACAGTAAAATAAAACAAAGATTTGAAGTAGCCACTGTGATCAGCAACAAAAATACAAAAAAAAAGACAAAACAAAAAACTAAAAAAACAACAACAAAAAAAACAATAAAACAAGGAAAAGACAAGCAATTATCAGGACACAACTTCACATGCTCGATCCAGACACACACAAAAAAAAAAAAAAAAAAAAAAAAATTAAATTGTTAAGGTCTTTCTATCCCTGATAACATATTACATAAATTACTTCCTTCTTATTGGCACCGCTGCTTGGAATTTTCAAGTTGGGATGCTTGTATTTCTCAGAACAACAGCACGGTCTGTTGTGCATCAAGGTTTGCAGAACAGGATATTTTGTTTGAGAAATAGTGATGTTTTAGAAGTGATGTGGTTGATCACCTTATCACGTAGAGGCAATCAGGAACCCAGAGAAAGAGCAATGGACATTATCAGCGGCAAAAACACCATTAGCCTCATCATCAGGGATCTGGATATAAACAGTGTCCTGCTCATTGAGCTGAAGGACAGAACTACCAGACATCTGGTCTACAAATCCCTTGTTGTACTCATCATAGGTGAACATGACTGGATCACCATTTTTATAAAGTGCCACTAAAGCATTAGCACCGTTCACATGCATGCTATAGGAGAAGTAATAAATTCCTGGAATCTGGCAGGTGAACAGACCTGTCTCGGGATCATAATGCTGCTCTGCATTATACACAATCTGATCAAACTTAATTGGGGTACCAGATGGGGGATAAGGTGTCACAGTTGCAACAGTGAATGCAGACACAGGACTTTTGACAAGAACTGGGTATGAAGTTTCACTTTGGGCCTTCTCAAATATGACCTCACCAGGAGGACCAGGAGGGCCGGGAGGTCCAGTAGGACCTGGAAGTCCAGCAGGTCCATCAGATCCAGGAAGTCCAGGTGGACCCTGAGGTCCAGGAATTCCTTTGGCAGCCAAACCAGCTGGGCCAGGTGGTCCAGGAATACCTGGGTGACCTTTAAGGCCAGGTGGGCCTGAAGGACCTGCTGGGCCAACGGGGCCTCTTGCTCCAGGAGCACCTTCCTCTCCTTTTTCACCTGCTGCTCCAGGATATCCTGTTTGACCCTTTGGTCCAACAGATCCAGGTGTTCCTGGGGCACCAGGAGCACCTGTTTGGCCAGCATCTCCTTTGTTTCCAGGAGCACCTGTAGCTCCCCTTGGACCAGGTTGGCCTGTAGCGCCTGGATAACCCTGCTTGCCTTCAATGCCTTGGGGTCCCTGTTCTCCCTTGTGCCCCTTCAGCCCTGGAGGGCCCATTGGACCTTGATCACCCTTATCACCTGTTGCTCCCCTCTCACCTGGGAAACCTCTTGCCCCTTGAGGACCAGCTGAACCCATAGGACCAGTGGCACCTGGATATCCAGTGTGCCCTTTAGCACCTGGCTCACCTTTCTGACCTGTTGTACCTGGGCTACCAGCTACTCCCCTCTCTCCTTTTGCACCAGGTTCACCTGGTTTGCCATAACCTGGAACACCAGGAGCACCAGGAGCACCAGCTGCGCCTTGTTGACCTTTGGGGCCAATAGGTCCAGGAAAACCTGGAGCACCATTGTCACCTGGCTTGCCTGGAATTCCAATTCCAGGAGCTCCCGTTTGACCTTTTGGACCTGGTGCACCCATGGATCCAGGTTCCCCATCACGGCCAGGTGAGCCTGATTTACCTGGTTCACCAGGAAGTCCAGATTTGCCAGGTCTCCCAACACCAGGCTCACCAGGCTTTCCGGTAGCGCCCACTGGTCCTGCTGAACCTCTCTCACCTGGTGGCCCCTGAACCCCAATACCCCTTTCTCCTTTTTGTCCTGGCGCACCAGGAATACCTGGATGTCCTTTAAGACCTGGCGCACCCTGTGGTCCCACTGCTCCTGGCAGACCTGCTGGTCCAGGTTTGCCTGTTGCAGAAATGCCTGCTGGTCCAGGGCTACCAACAGGACCAGGCATGCCTCTGGGGCCTTGTGGACCAGGTGCACCAGTATCTCCTTTATGTCCAGGTGCACCTGTGGCTCCAGGTTTGCCGGGTCCACCTGGAGTACCAGGTTTTCCAGGTGCTGAGTAACCAGCAGGACCAGGTGGTCCAGGGGGTCCCTGTGGCCCTGGCAGTCCTTCACCATCTTCTCCTTGTTCTCCAGGGGGGCCAGGAGGTCCTGGTGGGCCTGGCTCACCAGGGCTGCCTGGTTCTCCTGCTACAGATACCACTGTAATAAAACAAAAAGCATATCAGTAGTATTCATAGTCATTATGTACATCAGTGGCAATAATCAGTTATGGGTGGAATTGCCACTTTGGAATTGAGTTCATGTAATTTGATGTTGATAATACACTACGAGTACATTATACCTGTATAAAAATGATAATATACAGAGTTTCTGGAGATCATGGCAGATTTTAGAAATGTTTGACTAAAAGTGGTCCTATAACCATATAGTGCCTTGTTAGTAATTGTTTGACTATAGAATGGTTCACAGATATAACTACAGGCTTTTTAAAATAGAGCTGTTTTCCTAAGAAGCAGGAAGTCAGTATCAAGTTGAGTATGAGTATGTAAGTATGCTCTACAGATCTTCTATAAAGTCCTTTTTTATTCAAGATCCTTTTATAAAAACAGTGTTCATACATCAGAAATAATTAATTTTAAAACTTCAAATAATACATTTTAAAATGTCAAACTTTGTGTATCGTTGATGCATGATTATACATATCTATACATATCAAATCTATACATATACATTTATACATACATTTGTATGTTAATATATATATATATATATATATATATATATATATCTCTTATCTTTTTAATTTTTGTGAATAAAGAACTTGTTTCAAATGTTATATTTTAACTTTAAATCTTATATCTGTGATTCTATTTTATTTAATTTCAGAAACAAGTCACTTCTTGCAGTTGCATGCTGCATTGTTTTGGTGTATTGTTGATAAATAAACTTGACTGGACAAAGGCAATCCAGCATAATTATCCAAAGACTTAAGGGATGTAACTCTTTCTTAAATATTGTATTGTGATTTTAACTTAAAATCCGAGGTACTTCAGCATTAAATGTATTTTATATATTTTGTATTCATACTACATATATTCATAAAAATCAGTTGTCTGTTTTACATTACAGTATCGTTTTGTGCATTGTGTAATTCCACTTTAGAATGTAATCCCTGTTCTAAATATATATATATTTATGCGGCTGGAGCTTCAGTTTTATGATTGCTTTCATGTGGTCAAATCTATTGGTTTATAAACTGCATCATACCAAAGGTCATTCTTCTAGGCACAGCTTTTATGAAACAAAACAGATGTGTCTAGATTTTGCTGTGACACACCCAGACAAATCACTTTTCAACATGTCTCTAAGAAGCTAATTTTAAATAGCTAACTTTCAAAAGTTGGTTGGTTTTGATGTGCATATACTTTCAAATGTAAAACAGCACTGAATTGCTTTTACTGATCATATAAATCTGTACAGTATTTTTTGTACTGTAATACCAATCTAAGGATTACTTCTATGAATATATTTGAACTTTGCAGATTTCATCAATCTATGCAGTTAAACACAATGTAAGAAAACGGATTCAACATACTGAATTTTTCATACAGTATATCCTTGCTTATTGTTCAACACTCCAGACTGAAATTTAGTGAAAGATATTATAGAACAAAGATGTATGAATTTTACATAGAACTAAAGGATCAGTTTTTGCTACATAAACAAAAATGATTTTAAAAATGACTTCCGATATATAATCAGAGACAGCAGAACAGACTTCATAGTATGATGCATCTTTAAAGGCATGACATGTTTTAGCCTACAACAAATCTACAATTTGAATATTCAAAACCTTAGACAAGTTGCATCACACTATTGGAGGAAGCACTGTGTATCAGCAACCAATCAGTGTGCTGGATTCTACTCATGCAGCTTTGCTATGTGCATACCTAATTTTTGCCTAAGATTTGTTTTGCCTCATTTAGATCAAGTACCACAGACAGAAGCAGATCTTCAGCACGCTGCAGAAAGCGAAGGGAAGCATTTTTCAGTATTAAACATACCATGGCTTTTCACTGAGTAAGGCTGGTACTGAGGGGCCTTCATCACCTTCTTGACAACATATCTTTCACCATGGGCAGCCGTCAAGGCAACCAGGAGAAGAAGAATGCTTGCTACTCGTAGGTCCATTCTCTGAGGTCAAATCTGCAATGGAATTGAAAGAGTTAGATGTGATGACGTAAAGAAAACTGCTGGTGGTGAAGGCTGAAAAATTCTAATGGAGCAATTGGTTCAGCCATGATTAAAGTAAACAACAGCTGACAACCATAAACTATGATTTCATCTTCCATTCCATTAATAATAACTTGGTTAAAACCATAACTCAAAGTAGTAATAAGAGCGCCCTCCCATCTGCACCTGCTAATAGATGTCATGCAATATCAGGGCCTAGTTTTCCAAAGCCCAAGGAAAAGAATAAAATGCACACCTACCGGCATACTTGGGATCCAAATAAATAAGAAGCTTAACACAGCCGGGGCTCCCACTTCTGAATATCCTTATGGTAGGAGCCAGACAGGATCTGCTGCTGCCTAGCACAATGATGAGGGTTTTTATACCATATCTGGCCCTTGCATCATTAAAAAAGCACCTACCACACTAGTACCTCCCCTCTCATCGCAAGGCTGTAATTACCAAGCAGATTTGCCCACTGTTGGCATGTCACTTCAGGATGGCTTTTTCTTTGAGTGTTTAGACCCATGATTAGATCTTGTTAAGCTCCCCTCAAAGCTACAAAAGATGCACTTTAGTCCTAAATTTGGGTCGAACAATGTCATTTTTAGGGTATGGATAGCCTGTCTGATGTGGACTTCCCTATGTAATATTGTTATCTTTAGAAATATGATGTAAACAATAATTCACAAAGAAGTTAGTTTTACTTTCTAACGGTGTGGTCTATCTATCTATCTATCTATCTATCTATCTATCTATCTATCTATCTATCTATCTATCTATCTATCTATCTATCTATCTATCATTTTGTTGTTTTTGCTGTTAGCATTACAGATGTGTTTTGTGTAATATTTTGACTATAAACTATATCTATAGACAGACAGACAGACAGACAGACAGACAGATAGATAGATAGATAGATAGAATCCAAAAAAGAATGAAAAAATTGCACAAAACAGTACTGACAAAAAAACAAAAAAAAAAAACAAAACACTGTTGGAAAATAAATAGTTAATTATTGCATGTTTAAATAGTTAATTACATCATGTTTCTGTTTTCAGACAGATAAAAAAGTGTCTATAAATGCAAATTTCTAAATAAAATGATTTCAAAATGTTTTTAAGCCACCACAGAACTGCTATTGAAAATCACTTTCCCAATTTCAGCCTTGTCTGGTTGTCTTTACAAATTCCTCAGTTTTTTGGACTGTCTGGTGCATTTGAATTCCTCCCAGAAAAACATATACAAAAACATTAGGGGGAAGACAGATCCAGCAGGTTGGTGTGGTAACGGAAAACCTCCTGCTGTCCATTACAACAAACATGATGGATCCAAATGTGCCTGACCATTAGAGAACATATTTAACTCTTTTCCTTGAGAAATGCACATACAGGGGCCACTTTGACTCTGTTTGTTCAGCATGTCTGTCGGAGAGTGTGTGAGGCTTTCATAAAATTTACTATTTCGGGCCAAACAAGTTTATGGTTCTTTACGTGTGTATTTTTGTAAGTGCTTCACCCAGAAACAGCTAATAAAGAATGTATAAAAAGACGCTCTGGAAAATACATCTGACTTTGACTTTTTTACCCTCTTGTGTGGGGCTTACGCTGAGAATTTCACGAAGCGTCCAGAAGGGGGCGCACATTTTGTACAGTAGTCTTTAAGAGCATGTCTGTGAATGTTTTTGGATTTGTCAGCATCTTCATCGCTAAGCATTTCTTGCCATTATGGTCCTTTCATCATGTTTTATTTCCTTAAATTAGGTCTTCTCACACAGATCTCCCTCACTTTCTGAGGCTGCTGCTGCTGGATTTTTTCCAAATTTATTTTTGGGCGCATGGGAAACGTGCACACCCAATTAATCATACCCTCTACAACACAAGAGTGGTCTTGAGGTATGATCATGATCAGCTATGTGCGGCAGTCAACTCCTAAATCTTTACATAATAACATATACTGTATGGTTCAGCCCATATATGATTTTATATACGATGTAGGCCTACTCCTTTTTACTGAAGCAGAAAGACCAGGTTGAATGGAAGATCCCTTTGCACACATGATGGAAGATTTTGCCACATAGCGTATCATTAAGTGTTCCTTGAACATGAAGTTTGTTTCAACATCTCCAATTTTCATAATTAGTCTCAATCATGTATAATTTTCCAAAGTGGTGCCTTAACATACTAAATAGTTTTGAACAGTAATTGCATTTGACAAGCATTGTTTTAACATGTTCTGCTTCTGAGAAAATGGAGACATGCTGTTTTATAGACGTTGCATGACATCTAAAAGAAAGATCTCAATATCAGCTGTCGGCAGCATGTGTCTGATTACAGTCTACACTCATACACTTTTCCTCTTCCTTTAATTCTGATAAATTATTCACTCTTGTGTTGCTTCATGTTATTTCGTGAAAAAGTGTGAAAAAGGTGAAAGGATTCTTATATTGATAATTTACAGTGACCAGGTACACTACTGTTCAAAATGTTTTTGAAAGAAGTCTTATGCTCACCAAGGCTGCATTTATATGATCAAAAATACAGTAAATGCAATAGTATTGTAAATACAACGTAAAATTTTACAAAATAACTATTATAACTCTAAACTTTAAAATAAATTTAGGCTACTAATATTTTGTAAAATGTAATTTATTTCTGTGATGGCAAAGCTGAATTTTCAGCATCATTACTCCAGTCTTCAGAATCTCATGATCCTTCAGAAATCATTCTAATCTGCTGATTTCTTATTATTATCACTGCTGAAATCCTTTCCAGGATTCTTTGATGAATAGAATGCAATTAGGCCTAATTGAAATACACATTTGTGACAATGTAGAAGTCTTTATAGTAATTTTTAAACAATTCAGTGCATTCTTGCTGAAAGTAAAACAAAGTAAAAAAAAATCCTGACACAAAACTAATATATGTCAAGCTCACTAACTTGATAGCTTTGTGTTATGAATTAAAGTTTAATTAGCTAATTGAGTTGAATTTGTTGTGTTAAATGAATTGAGTCACTGAGTTGAGTTGAAGTATGACATCATTTAAAAGGATCATCCCAAAACAACTTAACAAAAATAGTTTATATTAAACGTCTATGAAAAATTGCTTGTGATGCTCCTCATTTGTAAGTCATTTTGGATATAAGCTAAATAAATAAATGCAAATGTAAAGTAATTATTTGTAAAATGAACTGATCTGGTTCTTGAGTTCAACTCACTGGAAGGCAAGAGTATCAGAGGAAAAACATCTGAAATTTCTCCTTCTGTGTTCCACAGATAAAATAACAGCACATGGGTTAGGAATGACATGAGGATGAGTAAACAGTGAGAGAATTTAAATTTTTGAGTGAACTATCCCTTTAAGTGTCTTTTAATGCCATGAACCCTTTCCTCTCTGCTGCTGACAACAGTTCTTTCTAAATGTGTCATTGCACGTCCTGCAGTGAAGTCTTCAGCAAACATTCATTTTTGCAAACTATGTTTGTGTTTACAGCCCACTAAGCAGGCGAGTGACTCAAAATGCTACTAACATTTAGTTTAATGACAGAGCAAGTATGGGTGGAGTCTGTTTTTTTTTTACATTTTCAGGATCAGTTAATTTATGTCTTCCTTTTAAAAATCGTCAAAATGAGCAGCATGGAGGGTTTTTTGTCCCTCATCTCAAAACCTGAGAGCTCAAGACGTGTCCACCTGATGAAATCATGCTTGTGTTTGCTGTAGAGGTCATTAAAAGTCTATATTGTCATGTGAGTGATTTAGTTTTCTTTTTATGAGCTGTGGGATAGGGCCATAAAATGACACAGCACTTAAGTTATGGTGACTTCACTTTGCAGTAACAGAGGAAAAGATGGAGAACATAAGAAATACACTGTCTTTCAGCCATGCAGGCCTCTGTTAAATTCATTACACTCTCTGACCCTCTTGTTGTGGTTACCGTCTTACTTTATAATAACCATTATGGCCTGAATTGTAGGCATTAATAAAAGTAACAAGATACTGTACATCTAAATTAATTGTCTAACTACTGAAAGCTACTGGTGAATATGTGTATTCAGTGCAATTACAGACATCAACATTCAACTATAATGATTTCTAAAAGGGACCGTTGATATCCGTAGATATTTGGTCATTCAAAAATAGTGTTTTCATGGGAAAAAAAGCTACCAGTACAGAAATCACAAATATTTAAATTACCGTAGATGTTTTGCTATTCAAAAACAGTTGCGTATTTTGATAAATTAGCTACAAATATAGAGATCATAGCTAAGAATATTTCTATATTTTTTAATCAAAATACACATTTTCATGGTAAAACATCTATAATGCACTGCATTTCATTACACAGCTACTTTTGAATGGCAAAGCATTTGTAATGCGATACATTTCATTATAATATAGATGTTTTGCCATTTAAAGGCACCTTTGTATTCTGACAAAAAAAAAAGAGTAATTTTATTTCATAGGCCTAGATGTTTTGAAAATATATTTGCCATTCAAAAATATCTGTGCATTCTGACTAAGAAAAAAATTGCAAATAGGCAAAAAAGTTTGTTAAATTAAACAATACAGTTAGGACAGTCTCCCTGGATCAACATGGGGTCAAGTGTTTTACTGAGGGCTACAATGGTATAGTGCAGGTTTGAACCTCCAGCCTTCATTAGCTTTAGCAATGGGTTATTTGAAGATACATGAAAAGAGGTTTCTGGCTCACTTTCCAGTGACCAGAGCACTTCCTCACCCAGGAGAAGAACATGCTATATAATAATTATTGGTTGATGCAACAGGGAGCTGCCTATAAGTGAGAGCTAAAGATACCCCATCTGGATTGGGACACAAATTTGAGATTTCAATAAACTAACTGTACCACTAAAAGCTACTTTGAGTTTTATGAATGGAAGGGTGGATGGGAACTACTCAACGAGATTGTTGGTGAAATTACAGGGTCTTGGAAATAGACACTCTGAAACCGGTCTCTGGGACGTTATTCATCAAGCATGAAACGTCAAGCGAACGCTGATACCACCATTGTTGTTTGTCCCAAGTGGCAATAAAAAGATCACAAATACTTGAAAAACTTGAAAGTGAAAGGTGTGTTGTTGGTGTCAAGTGCGCAACTCTGAGTTAAACGCATTACTGGCTTCACTCACTTTTCATCTCAACCTATAGGTGCGTCTTCTAAAAGCATCGGCAACAAAGAAACACTTTTTTGGAGTTGGTATGTCTGATCCTCTATCTTTCAGACATGTCTCGCCTTTCACTCTTTTATGACAGCATGGGAGAAAAAAAAATCCTTTGCTTCAGGGAATCAGAATCACTTAAAGGAATTGGTTAAATAAAGCTACCTAATGACTTTTTCAGAACATAAATTTTGGCGGTTAAGTCCTGTATTTAAAGATAATAACTGATCCAAGAGTGTCTTTCAAAGATAATTGCAGGTTTTCTGTCTGCAACAAACAATTTAAGCGGTTTTAGAATAAAACACGACAAACATCTAAAAGCCTGAAGAACACTTTGGAGTTGAGGAAAGTGTTCTGAAATGCAGTAGTCAAGGCATTGTGAGATGTTATAATAGACACACAAAAACAACATGGCTTTATCAAGTGGATTAATTGTTAACACTGCAAAAGCTCCGTGACATGGATCACAAAACATGCACACTTCAAAAATGTGTATCTGAAGAGCACTTGAAGTAAAACTTATGTTAGTTTGAAAGACTAGTTTGATGATATTGTTTAAAAAAACGATATTTTAGAGCTGCCATTCATGTGACAAAAACTAGACTTTCTCCTTGATCTTGAAAAATGTCAATTGATACAATTTACAGTAAAGATGTGATAAAATTAATGTAACGTTAGATCTTCTGTATTGTGACGTATCCAAGTAAATGATTGGAGAAGTCTGGCATACGTCACTAAAGAGAAATCTGACGTTTTCACTGGAAAATGGTGTTTAATTAAACATTGCTTTGTCAATAAAAACAAATTTATTTGAAGGTATAATTCAACATAACATTCTATAATATGCATTTATGATATAAAAAAGATAAATTTAATGTACTATATTTATTTTATGTTGGCACCTGCATACCTAAGTAGCTGCACATTCACATCAAGCTGAAATATGTTTTTGAATTACTGTATAACTGTTTTTAAAGATATGTAAATCAAGACACTGACAGCTGCTAACTTCACATCAGGCCTCTTGGCAGCATAAAAATAAAACTATCTATCAGATAAAAATTATAAACAGGAAGCTCTCACAATGCGTCCCTCCCATTATAATCAATAAAACTGTCAATCACTGCAAAAACCTTGAACGTGGGAAGTTGAATAGCTTGCACTGAACAAAACTCTGGCGAATCGAGCAATATGAGAGGATTTCTTTCGTGCCAGTGGACAGGTAAGGCAAAGCTCGTTGTTGAGTGTCAAGTGATGTCTTTTACCACTCATTTGTGTGTGTCATCATGAACAAAAGTGAAAGATACAACGCGCACCTGTTGATTAGCATCTACGGCCATTGCAGAAAGGCCTCGAGACTCATTTAAATTCCGCTGATTCGCCATTGCAGTTTCTTTGCTCAAACAAAACCACTAGAAGGCAAAAAAGTGCAACGGCTGATAACGCTTCCACTTTGGCAATATGTGGGAAATGAGACCCCCCCCCACTGAACGTGATTTTGAGGGGGCCCCATAGAAAAGTCAGTGCACAGGGCCCAGAATTCCCAGCGACGCCCCTGCGGATGTCAATGGAGGAGAGGCTTCACTACGCTGAACAAACAGCTTTTTAGAGATACAAAAAAATTATCATTTAATGAATTGACAGCCTATCGGCTAATCTTCAACATGTTTTACACTAAACAATACTTTTGCATTTAACTATTTTTAGAGTTTACATTGAAAAAAATGCCATTTCATAAGAGAAGTCACTGACTTTTTGTGACAGGTGGGATTGCGACTTCTCATTCATTCCTATGGTCTCCGTAAATGGCAACTGAGGGTACGTTTACACTAGTGCGTCTTCATTTTAAAACGCAAAACTTTCTCAATGGTTACGCCTGTCGTTTACACTACTCCGGCATTTTCCACCCTCCAAAACGGAGACTTTTGAAAATACTGCAGACCCTGTTTTAGTTGGAAAACTCCGGGGTTGCATTTCAGTGTAAACAGAGCAAAACGGAGGCTTTTGAAAACGATGGTATGGCTGCTTACATTTGCTCTGCGTATCCTTGACGACCGTGTAAATGATAACATCATGCTCATTGTTATACTCATAGATATGTATTCCCCATTCAACCGCTCCAAGCATGCAGACACGTCCACCATCTAAATAATAGAGAATCAACATATCTATGGTTGCACCTGCACGAATGGTCATGTGACATGCGTTTTTTTGGTTGTGTAGTGTAGACGGAGATCATTTCTGAAACGCAGTGAAAACGCCAGTGTAGACGAGGATCATTTTCATTTTAAAATGCCATTTTTAAACGAAAATGTACTAATGTAAACATGGCCTGAGTGTCGTACAATTCGAAACTGAAATTCAGTGATGTCAAGGATGTAATGTGATTGGTTCTTAAGGCACATGTGATCCAAGTTGACCGTTATGCTTTCTCCAATAGTAAGTAATACCAAAGACTATAGAATACCCAAGACGTGTCACTTGTGTAATTTTGAATGGGTAAAAATGCAATGCTCAATATGGCCGCTCTGTCGAATGAAGCCCACCTTCTGAGTAAAAGAGCCAGTTGCTAATTGGTAAAGTCAGTGCGTCACTGCATCTGCCGTTAGAAGTCCTGGTTGCTATAGAAACAGTCAGCGTTCTGAGACGTGCACTCAGGACTGCGCATGCGCACTGACTGATCTAGCCTGAAAATGAAGCTTTTTTAAAAACTATTTGAACAAAATAAACAACATTTATGATACAGTTGTTGTCAGATTTCATTGGTGATTTCAAATATGAAATTTAATCGTTAGCTTGGCGAACAGTTTTTGAGAAACTGATGTTTCCCCATTCAAAGAGATAGGATCTGCACTTGCATGCCCGAGAGGCACTTCAAAGATGGCCACCGAGTGACATGACTTGCCTTAAAGGGACTTTGGTAATACAGACCCTCTCATCTCCCAATAGTAAGACAATCTCTGGCTCAACGGCCACGTCTGTGATTGGTTGCTATCGTCACCACTGAAAGACATTGTTAAAAGAAAATATTGACGCGATAATGATATGAAGTAAAACAATTCCAGACTAACAATAAATTCTTCTATTAATTTTTCTGTTTAATTGAGAGCAAGAAATGCAGGAATTTGGTGCTAGCATTGCATAGATAGAATTGGGCGGTGATTTTACCTTTCCTCTGCAGGTCTTAAAGATAGGCATACACACTTTGAAATTATTGACCATTATTCACTGAAAAATGGAGGCTGCATTTATTGGAAAAGGTTAGAAAGCTTGCAATATTCTTTTTTAAAAGGTCCATAAATGCTTAGATGATGTGTTGCCTAAGTGTTACACCTTACATTTCCTCTTTGAGTAAACAGTAGATGCTGGCCTACACTGCCAGATAGTTATAGTAACGTATATTTGTGAGCTAATGCATTTATAAACTATGCCAGTCATAAACAGTTAGAGCCCGGATGAGTAGACGGGTCCTCAGCGGAAAGTCTGTGCTAATATAGGAGCTTGGCACCAAACTATGAGAGCATTTGATTGTGAGAGCTGCAGTGATCTCTGTAATTTCAACATGTGCCAAAGTTGCTCTTCAGGAACCACAACTGATGACCTGTTGACTTTTAAGAACCACATGTAAGATGGTCTTTCTGCCCCACATAATGATCTCTTCTGAGGTTTTTTCCTCAGTAGCAACTTTCCAGCCTCAGAACAGAAGTGAACACTATGAAGTTTAGTGTTCCAGAACAAGCAAATTCCTTTTCGTTAAGTTTTTCCCGTATGATAGCTGGGTTGTGTGATAAGACATTCTTGAGAATTAAGCTATAAATTAAGTTAATTTTTCGGTAGCCTTGAAATGCAATATACTCTGTAAGAAGTGTTGCATTTTTTTTTTTTTTTTAAAAGGCACTTTTAAGGTGTTTATGTTGATTTAAGGGGACACCTAAGCTATTTGTAGTGATATATGAATAAATTCAGAGAGGGCAGTTTGTGGTTTTATGGTGTACAAATAGAACAGCTGAAACCACAGGGCTAAACTTGCCAGAAACGTGGGTTTAGAGCCTTTGGTAAGTTGTGTTTGGTTGAAATTCAGCTATTAGTGGTAGAAATAAAACTTCAAATTTCCTCTTCTACAGACGTTCCAACTTAGAACTGACAATTGCAGACAAATTACCTTCAGAAGATTTTCTTACTTTGTTTGATTTACTTTTCCTTAAAGATTTGCCCATGCTACTCCATTAAAATATCCGCTCATTCGTCCACAAACCAAAGCAGACAGCCAAGATCCAAACATTTTCATCTGGAGATGTTTTCTTTATCCTTCATCACCACTTAAGAGGCAATTTTGCTCAGAAATAAACTAGCCTTTACTTACTTTCTAAACATGGCATCCTTGCATAAACTACTTATGAATGATACATGTTATTTAAAAATAAATGTTGTCATACTTTTAGTAGAATTCAGAAATGATCCTCTTGTTTGACTGGAAAAAAATCATCACTTTAAAGACCCATAGTTAAAAAAGTGCCTTTTGTTTTTCATGCAAAGTTGAACATTTAAAGTCAATTGAAGATTTTTATCAGTGTTAAACTACATTTACAGGTTTCCGCCTGTGGGTTTGTTCCATTGAAATTAGCCAAATTATATCGTTGGACCTTGGAAATCCACTGTAATCTATACATTTACCCTCCATTATCTCTCTAAGTTCCGTGACATTTCTGAAACGCCCTTTCCAAATTAAAGGACAGAAATGCGCCAGAGCCCGACATTATGAGTCGTGTGCTTTTTAAAGCAGCACCTACTCAATCTCCATCTATCTTAATGTGAGATAAGCGGCTGACAGTCAACTTCACGCAAAGTGCTTATTATTGTGAATATGCTAAAGGTATTTTTGATATTCCTAAACTGTGACAGGTTACTACAGGTTGAAACCTTTGCATACTTGCAAAGACATATTCTAACATTAATATGCATGGATATTGAAGTGCACAGTTTTTATGCCACTAATAAATCATGATAGTGCCTCTGACATTTATATAGAGATGTACCTTGCTTTTTATAAGGTCACATCTCTCCTCAGCCAACAAACTCTTTACAGTAGCCCGGTTCAGTTAAAACACACTCGCCCACTGTGCTTAATTAAAACCAGATTGGTGTGTTGGAGATGAGGAGGAAAATTATTATGAGAGATCCACTTTTTGGATAATGTTCAGTATGAATAGCTATACTGATTTAACTGCTTCTGCATTAACACAAAGTTTTTAATTCTTTTTTTTAATCATTTTAAAATGGCAACATTTTTTAAAAAATGGTAAAAATCCTTTAAAATCGAAAAATCATTTGATTTACTCATCAGCCATAATAAAATAAATGGTCATTTTATACACTTCAACATAAAGCTAGAGGGTGCCAGAGAGGATGTGATGTATAAATCTGTACATTGTGGTTCAACAGGTGTCTTCATGTGAACTTTATGAAAATTGATGGCATGTGTAATGTTCACTGTGCAACTGTTATTGGTGGTCTTGTAATTTCTCAGCATGTGCCACTGGGAATTGCTTGTGCGTAGTTTCTCTCCCACCAAGCTACGATTTGTTTGGGTGTGTTCATTTGTGGAAACTGATGTTGCTGAATTTCTAATTACTGCATGGCTGATGCTGTTTGTAGTTTCTTAAGTGTATGTAAAGGAATGTTTAGTCTTTAATCAACAGTGTTATATTCCGGATGAATGCGCATAGTTGCTGTAAAAGAGGTTAAGAGTAAATTTTGTTGGTCGGAACATGTCTAACTTTTTCTCATGAAGAGTATACACTATTTTAAAAGTCATTTATTGATTCTTATAATCATAATATTATCAGTATATTATCAATATAATCATTATATTGTCTGAACTATCAGAAATTTCTCTTTTAGATTAAGGAGCGGCTTCCAGGTACTGATCTTAATTGCAAAAGTAAATTTGTGTTCCCATTGTTTTGCATGAATAGTTATGTGCTTTTTTTTTTTTTTTTAACAATTTATACTTCAGCCGAAATGAACACCCTCTTTAAATGCATGAAATATGCTTAACCTTTTTTGTTGAGCATCGCAGCAAATTCATGTGACCAACTTTAAAAGGAGTGAAACTTTGTCATGTAATACTTCTAAACACAAACTATTCGAATGACGGTTTTTGCACATTCAATTTTATATGGGCAGATATTTTCAATTAAATCAACTAAACTGCAACAAATACAATTGCCTGAATAAAAATTCCTTAGGTCCTACTCTACTGATCATTCCAGATATTTTAGAAGTACTTTGTGCTTGACCACTTTCATCAGCGATACATAAAATAAATGCAATGACATATAAATAGAACAATTATGCAGGATTATGTGTATGGGTAAATAGTGGTGGTTTAACCACGCTCAATAGTTAAAAATGACTTTTAACTGTAACAGAGAATTTGAGGGTTAACACACTAAAAACAAGGATAACAATGTCATAATGTGAACTTCCATGAGTCAGCAAAAGCAATTACTGTCCTTCCCAGAAGCAGGGATGCAGTAGGGTTAGGAAAACTACTTTAAATGTATATTACACTCAGGTCTTCAAGTTCAAAACCAAGTCAAGGGAACCACCCATGAGCATACACTCAGTTTAGTGCCAGCATGGCAATATTGTTTTATGATTCCAAGATCTGTAAATTTCCATATTTATTTCACGGCTTGTTATATCATATTTAAACTCAATATCTTCATTTTCCCTTAATTAACACATTCGAGCCAAGAGTTTTCTATGGACATCGACCAATCTCTCAAAGTCATTAGTCCTTATAGTCCCACTCATTATGTTAATAACCCGTAAGTAGAAGATAAACAGGTTTTCCAAGTATGGCGTGTTCATGAATCTATATTTATTTCTCAAAAACAACTGCATGCAAAAGGCCCCATTTACTTCAAGTTTCAAAGCCAATTCACCTTGCCAGCTTGCATAGCTCTTTTGCATACTAAACAAATTTAATTTTAGCCCTTAAATAGCACTCTGATGACAAATTGGAAGGCAGCTGAAGTTTGACACTGCCATTGTTACATGTTAATTAGACTGATTGCATGGCCGTCAAACATGCTAACAATGAGCATTCGGTCCATTGTGTGAGGGTACGACAGCTAGACAAAGCAGAGAAAGATGTGTGCTGGGAATGAGCAAATCCCATATGCCCAGCTGTGGGATTATTCTACACGCCACACTACAGGCCATGTCTGGGAGCCAGGATAGATGGTAGGAGCCTGTGGTCTTTGCCTCTCCCCCGGTGTCTCCAGTGGTCTACGCTGTGACTATCCCCTGGTGGCCTGGCTCCAAAACCGAAGGTAAAGAAAGCTATGGAAATGACAGCGTTGCTTATAGGGGTTGAAAAATAGATATGTTTTGATCATCCTTTGGGGTGTTTATTCTCGGATTTCCTCACTGTAGCATTAGCTTCTTCAAGGAAACTGCAAATTAGGGATGTTCTATCTTTATGTTTCTTTGGTGCTTTACCATTATTGCTATCCAAAGGTTGCAAATTAAGATTCTCCTTGTGTCTCAGCAACCACCGAGGCCAGAAAAATGCGTCATAAAGAATACGTTGCAATCATTTGTGGCTTATTTGCTAAAACTGGCCGAGATGCACTTCCTCTTATATACAGTACCAGTTCCCATGGTTGTACTGTATTTAAGCAGCTACCTGACGCTCACAGTGTGATGTCTTCTTGTTCAGATGCCCAACAGATGTCTCAGGATTATTGCATCTTGGCATTGCTGGCACCAACAGCTGACTGAGCATCTTTGTGTTTAACTTAAAGAAATAGCTCTCCTAGAATATCAGTTATGTCATTATTAATTCACCCTCATGCATTTCATTTGTCTGGAGGAACACAGGTAGATGCTGAGTTAGATAGTGTTGAGGAGCTGTCAAACTTGTGCCTTGACTTGTGCGTTGTCTCTTGCCTTGCACGTCTTCAAGCCAAACCAATGGTTTGTGAGAAACATATTGAAATTAGACATTTAAAATGCATCATTTTTATTTTTACCAAAACGTGTATCTAGTTTGTTTCCATGTCTAGAATCAAAAATAGTGCATCAATTTCTGTTTTTCGGCATACATTTTTTGGAACAATATTAGGGTATATATTGTGCAGGTCAGTGACACAAGTTTTACTACATGCACATGATGTAATGTTACCACACTTTCTCTACAGTACACATATAGTATAACCATAGTTTTACAGACTCAACCTCTCTAACGTTTACTCTCATGACACATTTTGTCGTGGGTCTTAAATCATAAAACAGTAGCATTTTATATCCCCATTAAATTCAGCCATAAGTAAACACAAACAAAGTATAAAACCGAATTCCATTTGGAAGTACAGGGTATGTTTCCAATTCATTTCTATATAAAAATGTTTTGAAGTAAACACAGGCAATTTAGATGTCTACCTTTTTATTTAGAAGCACGAGATGTTTTTTTGTTTTTACTCTTTTCCTCTGTCTGTGGTGTAGATATTTATAAAGATGACTGGTTCTCTACCACAATTTATTCTGTAACTGTTGATTTTTGCATCCATCCTGTTTCCTCATGTGTAAAATGACCATCTGTGCCGAAGCCTTTAAAGATCCCGGGCTTCTCTCCAGGGGACATGCTGACTGGCCATATAAGCAAGTATCTGCACCAGATTGCTTTATTATTTGTATCGGTGAGCATAAACAACACCTGAAAGGTCAAGTGAAGCTAGTTTAAATCAAACCTACTAAAACTGCTGCAATACTGCAAGCTTGTGGGTTTGTAGTCTCTTTAGGCCTGAAATGTCAAAACACTGAAGGTCCCAAAAGGCATCTATCAAAGAAGGGAGGGATCCTAAAGTAAACTCAAGGGTCCACCCAAATGACCATCAGCCCGGCCCTGCACACAAGCGGTCGGCTTTAACTGGGGGCAGAATGAGTCACAGTCAGTGTGGTCATATTGAATATTAAACTATCTTTGTTGAACATGGACCCATATGGATGTACTTTATGCACAATCACTTTTTTGCCCTAATGCATAATTACACAATATGCACATTATTACAGCATACTTCATGCATAGCAAATGCAAAGTAGAATTACACACAACCTGTTTGGGTTAGTTTTTGCCTCAGTTTTATTTCTATTAAAAAAAATAGTTGTTTTATTTAAACCTATTTATTAAACTATTTATTTTGGGACCTTTTTTTTTTTTTTTTTTTGGTCCATCATGACAATAATTTAATTACAATTAAGCACATTACCTATTTTCCACATTTATTTATTTCAGCCAGTTTGGATTTATATATATATATTAAAACCATATGCTCTCAAAATGCATCCCTTTAGCTAATTTGCCTTATGAATACAGTTTATGAATACCACCTATACAGATATTAGATAAATACATACAAATAGTTTGGCACATCAATCTGTGTTAAAATTTTATTTGTAAACACAATAAAATGAAAGCCAGTTGTGCAATAATACTTTAGTGGCAAGAGATTTATTTCTAAGAGGAATGGAAGCAGAAGACTTTATGCAACAGTGAATCACTTTGACATATCACAGTCTGTTTGGTATATTCTGATTCACTTGGATAACATATTTGAGGCGTTTTGTGATTTATTTTTTCATATCCACAAACTAAACAGTCTGGTCTGAGAATTTGTCCACATAAGGTGGCTTGTCTGAAGAGCACCATGTCCCGAAGTGGTATACAGCCTGGGTTTGTCAGACTGCCAGTTCTTCACCATGCTTGGGCTAGAAGCAGACAGCACTGAGCCAACCCAGTCCAGTGGGTGTAAAAGAGATGTCGACTTGTTTATAATATAGTTTGTTTTCTGGAACCCATGTCGAGGCCCATAGTATGCAAAGGTCATTTCAGCCAAGTCAGAAGACATACAGCCTCAATGAATCTACATGAAGCATGAATAAACATGGCTGAAAGAATAGTTTATTTATTATATCTATTATATCTATTTATTTATTAAATCTATTAAAGAATAGATTATTATTATTTATATTGGCATGCCTAGGCTTTGGCTTGCACTTGAATTGTATGTGTGTTATTTTCAGAGAAAGTTGCAAAAAGAGAAAAATACTTTAAAATAATGCAAAAAAAAGCTTAGTTCATTTGAAAGATATTAATACTTTTATTCACCAAGGATGCATTAAATTGATCAAAAGTGACAGTAAAGACATTTGTAATGTTACAAAATATTGTTACAAAATATTTTTTATTTAAAATAAATTCTGTACTTTTGAAAGATATTCAAAGAATCCTAGGAAAATCCTAAGAAAATATGTATCATATTTTCCAGAAAAATAGTAAGCAGCATAACTGATTATAACATTAATAATAACGGGGCATATCAGCATATAATGATTTCTGAAGGATCATACAAGAAGATTGGAGAAGTGGATGCTGAAAATTCAACTTTTCCATCAGATGAATAAATTTTAAAATATATTAAAATTTAAACTGTAATATTTCATAGACTTACCGATTTTTCTGTCATTTTTGATCAAATAAGAGACTTCTTTCAAAAACAATTCAGACTTTGTTTCTTGTAATTCTGAGGGGGAAAAAAACTCAGAATTGTGAAATTGTGAAATATAAACACAGAAAATAAAAAAGTGAGAACTCAGAAATCAGTTTCTTTTTTTTTTCTTTTTTTTTGCAATTCTGAGTCTATATCTTGCACTATAATATATTTTTACTGTAATAATAAAATTAGAATATATATTTTTAATGTGCATACGAATATTCTTATGCACATTGTCATTTGTCCAGTAAATTGTACAGTATCATCCCAGGTCTGTTTTATAGTATATGTGCAGTTGTTGTGGGTTTCCTGCTCGTATTTGTGGCTTGCTTTGTTGGTGTCTTAGCATGTGTCATCTTTCTCAGCAATTTGTGCTAGTAATTGCCTTACTGTCCAAGTAATTACTGTCTTTATTGTAGGCAACCTAGTAAAACAGCATCTGCTGAGAGTATAAATGTAAAGTGAAAATATGTGAATAATAGTGTCTTTGTTGTTCAGTGTCCGCTTTCTCCACCGTGACAGGATATGTGTGTCAGCTCTCCTGTCGGCCTGAGCAGGAACTCAGGCCCTGTAAGACGTTTCTGGCATGAATTGCAAACACATCCTCTATCAACTCAGATTTTTTCATGCGTTGCTTCCATCTGGGAGCATAAAGAATAACATTAGAGTTGCTGTTTAGGTTAAACTGAATATTTGAGTGTTTTTTTTTCCCCCTCACATAAATGGCTTAATTTATAGTACATCTCACCCAGACATGCTTGTGTCTTAGGGTTTCCACTTTGGCTAGGCTCATCTCCAGACCTCTCATTCTTTTGTCATGCACTGTTCCTCTCAGTGATTCACAGAGGAACCGCAGAAGCAGTTTCAGAGACCAGGAGTCCAGCAGCACCCTCAACAGATTGACTAAATCAAAAGACGCTGCGTTTTTGTTCAGCAGATCCAATGCCATGATCACATGTTGACAGGACTTGAGGTAGATTTGAAGCAAGTGAGAAACATTTCCTCTCGTCCAGCAGATGTCCTCCAACAGTAGCTTTCAGCAGCCTGCTGGTCTTTTTCTTCATGGACCAAAACCTGCAAGGCCTTTTTGTGTTTACCAGACTTCCCAAGTAAAATTGCTCTCTCCACATGAAGAAACGAGGATGTTATTTGGTCTGAGGCAATAAAGGGTATAGTGGTTTGTTTCATCCATGAACACTTGCAACAGTATCAAACACATTTAAATTTGAATTTCAGGTTAGTGTAGTTAACCTATTAAAATCTTTATCTGCATGTATTATGCTCACCATATATGGTGTCCACATTATAGAAAGAAGATTGCCAAAGTAATTGCTGTAGTTTATGTCCCATCTCTTTCTTTGCTTGTTTTATTGTTGCAGTCATCCTCGATTGACTGCAATATCCATTTGACATATGATGTGATGAGCATGGTATGATGCTTTTCTTCCTGTGAATAGAGAGTTAGCTTCTTAAATGCAATGTTCAGTCACGGAAAACTTGCATTAAAGGGGTCATTTTTACAGAATCTTTTGTCACTTATTTTTTTAAATGTTTTTTTAGTTTTTCTCAATAATTACACTCTCTCTGACTGTTTCTTTTTTGGTGCTGTGCACCCCATGTTGTATAATAAGTAGTTTCACACACAAATTTTACACTTAACTTTGGTTCACTGGGACCATATTACAGAAACATCCTAATTCTAGAGTCCTATCTGTTTAGTAACCATGGTGATTTCTGTTTGAAGCTTGTTAGGGCTAAATTTGAGACTTAACGTTCTGTAATAGGCCACTGAGATATAGAAATAATAGCATTTATCCTGCTTTCTCTTTATTACATCACTGTGAATGGCCAGGTGAAGTTTCTGATTGTCCAGTTCTGATGTTTAAACGTGGACGGTCATGTGTTGATGCAATGCCACAAAACTACAGAAGTTCAGAGCGAGTCGGTTTTTATAATTAAGTTTCACTAAAAGATCTTTTTGACTGATGAGGAAGTGTTCTGTTATGAATGTTACAAATCTTTTCATTCCAGAGTTGTTTTAAAGCTGAAACCAATGAAACCAAAAAAAATTTAATTAAGCTGAAATAAAATCTAAAATATTAGATGAAAAAAAACTTAATGAAATTGATCAATTTAAGTTTAAGTAGTTATTAACTGAAATAAACCTATATCCCCAAAAAACTACTTATGAATATTTTTAAAAATAAAATGAACTAAAAATGTCAAAGTACATAACAAAATGACTAAAAATGAAACTGAAACTAAAATAAAACAATAAAAGCAAAATAAATTCAAAATATAAAAATAAAAGCTAATTCAAAATATTAATAAAAACTATAACAGTATATCAATAATACTAAAATAACACTGTTCTATATATATATAAGCTCTTGTGTATGTCAAAACGCCAATGTAAATTTGATTCCTAGCGACCCGTTAAAACAATCATTAATTACAAATGGATAAGTCACCTTGCTGTGTAATTCATTGACTAAATATTCCAAGTAGAGAGTCATAGCAAGTGGGTAGCTGGTAAGAATGGTAAGGACTTCTTCTGGTGCAAATGTAACATAGCCGCTTGTATGCGTCTTTGTAAAGATCAGTATTCCAGCCTATATTAAAATAAAGAGCATGTTTTAGAAAAAAAAAAAACCCACAATAACTCTGATGTTCAAAAGTTTAGTAGTAAGATATATATATATATATATATATATATATATATATATATATATATATATATATATATATATATATAAACACTTTTTGAACTTTGTTTTGACGTTTGTTTGAATGCTGCTGAAAATTCAGCCTTACTGCCACAGAAATAAATTATATTTTATAATGAATTATATTTTATAATGAATTAAACTGGACAATAATTTATTTTAAATTGTGATATTATTTCAATATATTATTGTTTTCACTGTATTTTTGATCAAATAAATGCAGCCTTAGTGAGCATAAGACACTTCTTTCAAAGATATTCAAAAAATCTTACCAAACTCAAACTTTTGATGAATAGTATATTATAGCAAGGTTGTTCTTAATGTCTTAGCGCAAATTCCAGATACGTAATACTGTTTCTTTTACTGCCAAGGGCAAAAGAGTAAACTAGACTTGATTAAATCTGTATAACTCTGCCCTCTGCTGTTGATAAACAGTACAGTTAAAATGCTTGCCACTTTGGTCTCTCTGAAGAACCAAGTCTACAAATTTCCAGATGATGGTTTTGTGTTCCAGATTTGAGAGAGTATTAACTATGTGCTGGAATACGCTGATGTGTGAAGGGTCCTCGCTCTGCTCCTCCACAATTTTAACCCAGGTCTAAAAACAAGAAAAGAAAGAAATGTTCTTTCCTTTCTGATCCATCTTTATTTATTGCTCCGTAGATCTTTCAAAAGATACCTGAACTGCATTGAAATGCTGTCCTTGACTTTGACAGAGCAATCCAAGTGTGAAAAACCTGTAATGGCAGCAAATTAGTTTGGCTTCTCACTAGAAAATAACCTGTAAATGCTGAAGCAGCCTTAAATGATGAGCACAAAACATTTTGTGCTGTTCCAAGTCAGGCACACACATTTGGAGGTTACAGTTATTCTGCGACGACACAAGCTGGTCCAGTTTTCCATATTCACCTTGTTCCAAATACAGCTTAAAAAGTGCTGAGTCGATGTCCTGAGGACACATTTGGCCCTGTCCTGTTGGCCTGACTTCTCTCAAGAAGTCATCCAAAAAGATTAGGTATTGCTGAAATGTCGGCCAATCGTCTCGACTTATCGTCCACAGGTCCTTGGCATTGCTGACTGCAGTTGTCTGAGGTGTAAAGTCTTCACTCATAACAGGCATGGCTGGATAAAGGCTAATGATTTCCCTTGGGTCTAGTTCACCTTTACTGGAAAATAAAGGATTATAGTGAAAAGGTGTAGGATGTTGAAACAATTTCCACACAGAAATTGCTGGTAAACTTCACAAAATACATGAAATTATAAAGCAGAAAGACTGAAAAATTACTTTCTTGTAAAACACATTAAAGCATTATTTACATAAAAAGCTCTTTTGCTTCCACAAAAGCCTCTCTATAGAACTTTATCATTCCAGATGTACAGATGACATTTTTATTTAGATCCTAAAAGTCAAGTGATTAATGGCATAAATCAGGATATATGTTATACAATTGTTGTTATAATATGTTATACAGTATAAATATATTAGTTTCCCCTCCAATTATGAAGTTGGACTATAAATAAATAAACAAATAAATACATTTAATATATAATATATATATTAGGATTGTCAGTTTAACGTGTTTTTCAATTATGAAAAATAACGCAATTAAAATATATTAATATTCATTTTAAAAACGACTCGTTTCAATGATTCAGAGTCGACTCTTTCTTTTGAGAGACAATAACTTTATACACGGTGCACTTTCAGATTTAAAACTTTGCAGGATGTTTTCGTTCACTTAGAGCTGTGTTACACACTGCATGAAAGCTCATTTTCAAAAATCCATAATAGGGGCACTTTAAAAAAAAAAAAACATTAAAGGGATAGTTCACCAAAAATTAATTAATTAATTAATTCTGTCATCATTTACTCACCCTCGTGTTATTTCAAACCTGAATGACTGACTTTCTTTTGCACAACATAAAAGAAGGTATTTTGAATACTAAGGTGTTTTGGTCACTAGTGACCTTCATGGCATGAACAAAAAATACTGAGATGTTTCTCGAATTATCTGATTTTATGTTCCATACTTTATGTTAGGCCATTGTAGCCTAAACATTTAACACAGTAATAGGTTTAAATGATCTTTTGGGGGTATTTTCACAGCCAGATTTAGTTTGTGATTAAATAGATTAATTAATCGCTGGCTGCAGAACCCTGTAATTAATTAGATTAAGAATTTGAATCTACTGACAGCTATTATTTATATATCTATATAATACATTAAATATTTAATATGTTTACTTTAGTTTGCTTTATTATTGATAAGCTAGTATATTAAAACTTATTAAATATTTATCATAGCACATTTACAATCATGTAGCATATTTGATGAGCTCATATCTGTGAACATGTGCCTATGTGATCTTTATTTAATACTACTGTAAGATGATTTTCGTCTTGCTGGAAAGATATCTGTTCATCTGGCACGAGTGCTTATGTGAATTACCTTGCTCAGTGTGTCTAAGACACTCACTGACCTCATGACTGTTAAACATTATGTGTAGTTTCTGTGTTTTAAGATTATTCTCATATGGCTCTGTCTTTCAGCAGGATATACCTACCTATCTAATATAATCTATGTGTTATAAATGATGATTGAATGGGATATTATTGACACAAGGGGGTCAAAGATTGGCAGGTCAACATTATTCATGACCCCCTGCTGATGGATGCTGGCTTAATGGATTATATATTTCTAACATATTAAAGAAAGATAAGACAAACATCCACTTTGTTAAGTAATTCATCATCAGTCTTACCTTGTATGAATCTTTTGGCAGGAGATCTTGAAGTCTGTCCAGCAGCATCAGGGCTTCATCAACTCTCTGACACTTAACCAGCTCTTCAATCTGATCCTCCAAAGTAACTGGTGATAGCCGATGAATCTCTTTGTCAGCAACAACAAAAACACTTTCTATAACAGAAAAAGATAGGAAATAGTTAAAAATGTGCCATCAAATGACTATAAAATGAAAAGAATGATGTTGTTATTATTAGTGTCTACATATTATGGCAACAAGCTCAGACTGCATACTCAAATCTGATTGTTTTAAAGCAGTGGTTCTGAACTCCAGTCCTTGGGACCCACTGCTCTGTACATTTTGTATATCTCCCCTTATTTAATGCATCTGATTCAGATCATCAGCTTGTTAGGAGGGAGATCCATTAATTGAACTGAGTGTGTCAGATTCAGAAACATACAAAATGTGCAGAGCAGTGGGTGTCATTAAGAACCATTGGTTTAAAGTCAGTGTGAATGTGACATATTTTGTGTGAAACACAACAATAATAATAATTTTAATATGTTTTTAATTAAAAAATATTTTAAAAAGAATTTAAATTTTTTAAGAAGTAAATATACTATATACAAGCAGAGCTGGGTAGTAACTGATTACATGTAATCTGGATTACGTAATCAGATTCCAAAAATGGAGTACTTGTAATTAGAGTAAGTTACATTTTAAAATACTCGTAATCAGACTACAGTTACTTTTTTATGGATTACATGATTACATATTATTCACACAATAGCAATAAATTATTCATAATTCATAGCAACAAAAGTCTCAATTTTTTTCTCTCCTTATGGGGACTTATTGTATAATTAATTATTGTGAGTACATGAAATAAAATGTAATGTCATTTTAAGCATGCAGATAAAGGCCTTAAATCACTCGAACCCCAGTATTTCTTTTTCTATTGCACTGGCTTATTTTTCAGACTGTTTTTACCTTGTTTTGCCACTTTAAGTTTAAAATGTCTTTTATAATTGTAATTTTATTAGTCTTTTATTTAGTCTATTACAATTTTATTTTTATTTTATAATTATAAAAATTCTTACCCAAACATCCAGGCCCATTTAAAATGAATTCTCCTTTTCCACTTTTGTTGGCAATGATATTTTGCTTTCCCAGGTATGTGGGAAAAGATCGAGGGTGGTTTGGCTCTGATAATCATGGAGAAAATATCTGTCACGAGTGGCCACACAAACACGTCCCATGCGCAGCCAGAACCACAGGTTCCTGCAACAGAGCCACCTGTCTCACACACTCCCATCTGTCCACACACACCTTATAAACGCTCACTGTTTTCCTCTTGGTCGAAGCTGCAATGAGCTCGACGGAATCAGTCTGAACCGCTGACTCGCTGACATAGAAGAGTGATACGTTCTGTATTTTCTTCAGGGCAGGAATGACTTCCAGGGAGAACATGTTAAGCACCGTGACCGAACCGTCCCAGAGAACTAAGAGATGATTCAGAACAGGGACCGCCGTCAGCTGGCTGATAGCTCCGCTCCGGCCCATCTGTCTCTTCCCCACCTCCCGCACTGAAAGGCTTTCTTCAGTGCTCGTGTTATTTACAGTGAGGTACTCAACGACTCCCTCTTTGGTCCCTATATAGAGGTTATTACCAAAACACTCCAAACATTGAATACTGAATTTGTCTTTTCCTTTCCCAGAGGGCATTTTTTGAAAGACTAGCACAGGAGTGAAGACTTTCATAGTTATTTACTCTTAATTTAGGTCTCGGTTGCAAAAATACACCTAAAAATAAATGAGAAACCTAGTACATTGGGCAGAGAAGGAAAACAGCCTTCATTAGCTCAGATATCTACATGCTGTAAAGCTAAATAAAACGAGTAAAGAACGGTCTCACCTCATTAGCGAAGAAGCTGTCAGCGTTATGGACGTTTATTTTTTACTCAAGTGTATTTTGACCTTGCCATGTGACTCTCATCCTGAGAGGACGTTGGTGCCAGCAGTTTTACTGCTTTTACTCTGTCTCTGAATGGATGGTTGGTTGCACAATGCCATATGTCTAAGAAAGGCTATAGACATGAAACCTTTAGTTAAATATTTCTTTTATGTGTTTTAAAGTGTATAAAAGGAAGCTAAAACAGCATGCTTTCTTCAACAAATGTATTTTTATTTCACATGTACTTTTGCTCATGCTATCAATTGGGATTAGGGTAGGGTTTAGTTTAGGAGTATGTTCATTTCAAATGCAATAGAGCATTAAAGGAATAGATCACTCAAAAATGAAACTCTGCTGAAAATTTATTCACCCTCAGACCATCCAAGATGTAGATGAGTTTGCTTCTTCATCGGAGCAGATTTGAAAAAATGTAGCATTACATCACTTTCTCGGCAATGGATCCTCTGCAGTGAATGGGTGCCGTCAGAACAAGAGTCCAAACAGCTGATAAAAACATTACAATAATCCACAAGTAATCCATATGACTTCAGTCCATTTGTTAATGTTTTATAAAGTCAAATGCTGTGTGTTTGTAGTAAACAAATTCATCATTAAGGAATTTGATGGAGTCTTGTAGATTACTTGTGGATTATTGTGATGTTTTTATCAACTGTTTAGACTCTCATTCTGATGGCACCCATGTTTGTTTATTTTCAGATTCATCTTGCATTAACAACTAAATATTACAATATTACAGGTTTTTAGAGCCACCATTTTGGCCACAATAAAGAACCTTTCTTAAAAGAACATTTTTTTTTTCTTAGAGTGAAGAACATTGTTATAATCTAAAGAACTATTTTCCACTACAAAGAATCTTTTGTACATAGGAAAGTTTCATGAATGTTAAAGTTTCTTCTATTTTTAAGTGTGCACTATATTTGAAGCCATCGTCATTTTGAGTGTTTCCACATAACGATACAGCGGTCAGGTCGTACAAGTCAGAGCTTTCAGAAAATGTCAGATTTTACAAGCTGTAATTACAAGTTCTATGAGGACGTGAACGCTTTTTATGAGTCAGAATCATGTAATTACAGTAATTCTGACTTGGCGTGAACGTACCTCTACTCACTTTATTTCGCCAGTGAAATAGAAAATTACTGAGTGCACCTTTAAAAAATAAAATCAAAATGGGAATTTAGTGGCCTTTAGAACATGTTTGTTTTTGACTGTTTAATCTAGTAAAGTCACAACAAATTAGCAGTTTTCATGCATATAAAATGTTTCTCTCCATGCAAAATGAACCAAAAATATGAATCACTCATCTTGCTCCCAGAGTAATTTAAGTCATTTATAATCCTTCCGGACTTTCACCTTCTTTATGGTGGCCCTTAATGTATACATTGTAGTTGTATTTAAAATGCATTTATTTCATTCTAAGGATACTAAAAATATGATATATTTATGTACTTAATATAAATACCCTGCAAATGTACTTTTAGTATACTAAACTGGTATACTTGACGTCTGCTACAACTAATTTTGTGCTTAATGCACTTTAATTGTGTGGAAGTAGTGCTATAGTCCAACTAAAGAAGTATATTTTAATGTGCTAAAGTGGAACTATTGCAAGTACACTTCAGGTATACTTTAAATAACTTGCATTTAAAGACTGATGTTTTTTAAAGATCATACAATCCTCATTAGAAGTGACATTAAAACACATTTTAGGCTTAATATTAAGAAATGTGCATTGTGCACAAGTAGCACTTTAAATAAGGTTTAATTATAATTTTTATATCTGTAAGTCTCGAGCAATATGTCAGTAAATATGTTAATAGATTTGAACTGTACTTAGTATGAAATAAATGTATTTTAAATATATTACTTTCTTACTAGGGGTAGGGTTTATGCATGATTATGTATCTTTAGACTTAAAAAAAAAATAGGCTGTAGACAAGAAGAAAACAAAGTTTATTGACCAAAAGTGCATTTCATGTGACAAACTTCTAAAATTTTCAGTGTTATTCCATGCTGGTTCAGGCTTTATAAAGACAATTGTTTCCAAATCAATGTTGAAAGCTTATTAATCTATACATTAAGCATCCTAATCAGCAGGCTGTACAGATAATTAATCTAATCTATTCATTGTTCGTGTTTATTCATCATTCCATTTATATGAGTGGAAACCCAATCTATTTTGCCCTCAGTAGCTTTCCTACTTTACTTGGGCGACTATGCTGCTGCTGTGGTTGTCTGACCCAGTCGGTTGAGCTCACTTCTCCCTGCCACAGTCAGTGCACAGGATGTCATCCCTCTGGGTGAGGAATCCACGGCCCACCAGAGACACTGAGCACTGCATACACGTGAAACACTCACTGTGCCACTGCCGCTCTTCAAACGAGATGTACTTAGCACCTGCCAAGCCTGGACACACACACACACGTGGTTGTTTTACAGTCGAGTACAATGCTGATGAAATTTTTAATTTCAATTTAGAGGCATATAAAAATAGCCGCCAGATGTCAAGAATGAAAACATACTAGTAATTGGTTTGGTGCAGCCCACGCATTTCTTGGCGTACAGATTGCTGAAGCAATCCAGGCAGTATGGGTAGTTTTCTCTCGAGGTAAAGCGCTGGCCTGCCAGTTGTCTCTTGCATCCAATGCAAGTGAAACACTCTCGGTGCCAGGGCTTATCTTGATACGTGACACCGCCAGTTGTTATGGCCTACAGAATTGAAAGTGTGGATCTCAGTACAGTGCAATAAATGTGCAATATTGTCCAACACTTAAAAAAATAATTCACCCAAAAGTGACAATTCCAATCCAATTCCTTAATATGTTACATTGTGGCAAATTCATATGAATTTGTATGATGTGATTTGTATGCAAACATTCTTTTTTTAAAACTATAAATAAACTGAAAGTACATGAAAGAGAATTGAATTGATAGGATTTACCCACCAATTTGTCAAAATAATTTTCCATGCAATTGTAAAAAATGGGGACTGAAGCTTTTAAGGTTAAAAAAAGAATGCAAAAGCCTTATAAAGTATGATAGTAGTAGTCTATTCAATTCATATGCTATATTCCGTGTCTTTGATGGCAAATGATAGCTTTGTTGAGGATTTTAATATGGTTATGGTGATTTTATATGCTTTTTGAATCTTGAAAGCTCCAATTGCATAAATACATTTTTATTTTCTCACACAAATTTTCTCTTTTCGTGTTCCACATTAAAAAATAAAGTCATACTGGTTTGGAACAACATGTGGGTGAGTCACTTTTGAGTGAACTATAACTTTAATGGACTGTAATAGTTTTTCATACTGAGTCTGAGTCTTTTCATACAGTCTGACTCCTTCGCAAATATGACTTACTTTTTACAAGCACAGCATTAGGAGGCAATTTGCTTCACAAAACCCAACTGCAAATCATCTATAAGTCTATAAATGACACTGTGTATGAATTCAAACAAATTAGCCACCAGTTCACCAAAACACAAAATAGTTGCAAGTTGACATGAGTTAGCACTGAAATTCTGTCGTTGTTTACTCATCCTAGTGTCATTCCAAACCTGAATGTACTGCTTGTTCTATTTTATCTGCTTGAGGCCGAAGCTTTCAATGTTCAAAAAAGACCTTCACAAACTTTCTCTTTTTGTAATTCACATTAGAAAAAAAAAAAAACATTCTGGTTTGGAGCAATAAGAGAGTGAGTCATTTTTGGGTGAACTGTAGCTTGAATAACAGTAATACTGTTTTTCAAATGTCTGATTCCTTCACAAACACACAGTATATGACTTACTTTTTTACAAGCACAGCATTGGTAGGCAAATTGCTTCTCAAAACAAGGCACACAGAAGTAATTGTTATCTTTAGGGATGAAAGACTTGGTTCCTATTGGCTGCTGACAGCGTTGACACAGAAAGCACGTCTCATGCCAGCTGTTGCCTTTGTACTCTATTTTTCGTGATCCTAACACATGAACAGAAGACAACCTTTATAGACGAAGATCCTTAATATTTTATTTTAACTTGATAAACCACCTATTTTTAATACAAAAAACATGCTAGTAAGATATTTTCAGGAAAATTAATCTAGTTACATTTAATGACTTCAGAAAAGATTAAGATACAAAGAGTTCTACCTGGCATGATAGTCTTCTTGCAGGTGTTACACTTTGAGGAATACTCATGAGAATAGCACTCGGTGCAAAGCATAAGGTCATCTTTAGCAGCAAATGCTTTGTCCACCAATGATCGACTGCATTTGGCACACTTGAAGCAATTTTCATGCCAGTGCCGGTCCTTGTAGGAGAGATCCTTCATTATGCATGCAGAGAAAGTCTGGTTAAAAGCTTGCAAATCTGTTCTGACTTTCTGTCACTCATTAATCTTTAATTAATGGATCCTTTTCACATTTCCAAGGTTCTTAAAAGCAAAAGTAGTCATAGTTGGGTAAACTTACAGCGGTGAATGGATACTACAACAAATATAATTTGTGTTCCCATCTGATCCAATAGCAAAAAAAAAAAAAAAAAAAAAAATCCAAAATAGCGTTTCTATGATATTGATTACTGATTAGTTTTGAAATATAATGCCAATGTACTATACTACAAAGTATAGCCCATTGTTCTCACAAGTTTTTGATTTATGGTTGCATTGTATTAAAAAGATTTTTAATTCAATTTTAATTTAATTTTCAAAAATCAATGTCTGAATTATGATGTCAGTAATTGCTTATGCCTACCTTAGAGTTGCAGCCAATTGGCAAAGAACACACTTCACAGCAGTTAGCAAACAGATTCTCATAGCACTTTGTGCAGTATTGTGTGTCCTCTTTTAGGATGTATTTCTTTCCCAGCAAAGTGTCCTTGCAGTAATGGCAGTCGAATCGTTCCGTAGACATTGTTGTTTATGTCTTAAAAGCAGTAAACAGAACCGTAAAAATGTTACAACATACCAGGCTAAAGCAATCAGGGAGGTGTCATCCACAAAATACGAACGCCTCTTAAAATAGACACAACATGCTAAAATGATGGTCTCTGCAAACTAGGTCTCTTCCGTGGGATCCTAAAACCAATTTAAGGTATCAAAAGAACAGCCTGCCATCTGTAATAGTGAGTAAAACTCACCTTCAGTGGCTCAGTGGGCTTCTGAGGGGCTGCAGGGTGAGATGGCCAGTGACTGAGGGGTTGCATTAAAACGAGCCTCTATAAATACGATTGCTCTTATTAGCTGAAATCCCTGGGGAGAATGGCCCAGTTGCTGATCTCTGCACCTTTTATGGGAGTCCAATCACAACGCACGCCTTGATGATATGTGAATGGTGCCACTGAAATGTTATTCCTTTTGTGTATTCTTATCAGTGATTGGACTCTGAGAATAAATGGACAAGTACTTTTTCTTTGCATATTATTCCTGTTACAGAAGTTACAGAAATCAGCATTTTAGCTAAATTAATTTGTGTCAAATGAATCTTTAACACATTATCTTCATAGTTACGATGCTTCATGTCTCACGTATCAGTGAAATTAGCAATTGCTCTGTCCTCAGATACCGGATATCTTACTGTATCCACATCTGAGCCCTCAAGCAACTGCTGAAGGCTTAGAGAGAGTTGAAAGCAAATGTTGCAGTGGTTGACAAGCTTCTCTGCAACCACTAAAATTGCCTTGGATTGATTGGACCTCTGTTTACAAGAACTATGCAGCAATTTCCACAGCTTAACAGGTTTCACACAGGGGGCTCTGTTACATATCTTTAATGTAAATGTCATCTAGAGTTGGTTCTTGATATTTACATTTAAGGCATATATTCAGATAACAGAGAACATTCTCAGTACTTTGGCTAATGTTATGGTGAGATTCTCTCAAAGAATACACAGTATATATCAAACGATCTGTAATAACAGACAAAGCAATAGTGATCACGTAATGAAAACAGTTACTTGCACTTTTGTGGTGTTACATCAGATCCAATATAGTCGGCACAGCATTGTCTTTTAGTTTCAATCTTTCTGAAAATACTACGAATTCATTAAATATAAAGTCCAACAAATAAAGTTTATCGTTTGGTTTCTGTGTAGACCTGCATTTGCTGCTCTTGTCATTTACTTGCTACCTGTGTGAATTGGTGGGCGGGTCTAAACAGGCAGTGATGTAGAAGCAGGCGTTGATATTCTTCTGCAGAGGTGGAGTTTAGCCACACTGTTACGTCATAAAGTGGCACATTCCTAGTTTTGGCAGATTGGCTTCAATATAAGCTGTTTTTAGACTAACGAGAAAGTTTTGAATTCTGAAACTTACAGAATGTATTAATAGCACAATGACCTCTTATATATCAAAAATCAAGGGAATTTTGGTTTCTCAGTTCATAAACACTTTAATAATGTTCTTCAAATGGTAGTTTTTTTTACATTGTTCACATAGTGTTTTCTGAGATGTTTTAGTTGGATGTTGTCTACCATTTTTTAAATGCTACTACGTCTCAGAACTCTCAGAACTCTATTAGTGGATATATCTGGAGTTCGCTGTATATATATTGGTGCTGCAGGGAGGATGCATAGGCCAAAACCAGGAAACGAGTTAGCATTTAAGCACTTCTGGTTCCATCATCAAAGTCGATTGGTTTTTTGAATAGGTTTTTGATTAAATGCCTGAAAACGGGTCTGTGGTTAACACAATCTCACTATGTTTTTACATTTTATTCTACATCATGAAATACATCAGTATTACTTTTGATTTTTGTTTTAAAGCTTTTACTTGTCTTGAAAAATGTGGTTCCTAACAAGTATCTAAATGGTATCTAAATGGGACTACAGAGGTTGTCACTATTATAACGTAAACTTTCAGGGAAAGTCTTTTTTTTTTTTTAAATAAAGACTGAAAGAGCTGTCATTGTCATGCGACCATGGTGTAGTTAATGATTTTATATAGGCTTCATTTGTGAAGATTATGATAAACAAAATGTGTA
Source organism: Spinibarbus caldwelli (assembly GCA_039654775.1). Taxonomy (NCBI): domain Eukaryota; kingdom Metazoa; phylum Chordata; class Actinopteri; order Cypriniformes; family Cyprinidae; genus Spinibarbus; species Spinibarbus caldwelli. Next base: position 7,639,928 of record CM077251.1, read on the forward strand.
AGAATGAAACTTTTAACAATATTCCAAAAATCAATGAAGAAACCCCTCATCACTGCAGCAATCTATATATGTAAATATGGTATCAGGCTGTAAAACGTTTTTTATTCTAAATGAAATGTAAGAATTTAAGGCCTATTGTATAACTTTCAAAATTCAAACTTATTTTAAACTTTCAGACAAGTTTGCTTTTCTATCTTTCATCTGTTTTGTTTACTGTAATAATTTTGCAAAGTTTGCAGTCATCATCATATATAAACATTATGTGTACCAAACTGTAATGAACAATTTTGTTTGCAGTATTTTACACTTGACACTTGAGTGGCATCCAACTAATTAAAAATGAGTCTCTGAGTTTGTAGTCATATCATTTATCAAGAGGATGAGGGAAATGATCTCTGTGCAAAAATAGCTCAGAAGATCAGTGGGTAAAGAACTTAATCCATCATGCATGCAAATATGGAGGTCAGTCTATAAGAGAAAGTAGTGATCAATGCTACCTCAGATTTTCTGCAATTTCTGGCTCACATCATCCGTCTTAAAAGAATGAACAGGAAAAAAAAAAAAACACATTCATTGCTTGGCAATTTATTCAGTGTGATGACAGTCAGTTCGTATGATTCTTCTTTGCAAAAGTGTCTCATAAAGTGAAGTGTCCTGGATGCCAAAAGTGACAGTTTGGAGAACCGCGTGCCACAATTACGTAACTCTCGACAGCAGTATTTTGAGTCTCATTATCTGTCCTAAGCATTCATGTCTGTCTTTTCGTTCTCTTTACCAGGTGTCAACATGACCTGCTAGATGTTTGAATTGATGAACATCCATCACCAGGGGTTTTTAGCTCAGAGCACGGCTGTTGCTACCACTAGATTAATGTCCAACTGCGCAGCTAGCAGCCCGTCTCAGAACAAACAAACATGCACTGACTTTCGGTTGCTAGGCATCCTAGAGCATGCGGCACGTTTGACTGAAACTAGACAAGTGAGTCCAGAGTTAAAAGTGTGTGTGTTTATATTTGTTTGTGTGATTAGAAAGATTAGGAGGGGAAATTAGAGGAAATATCTGAATAATAAATGAAATATAATAGATGGAATCTATTATAGAAGGAAGTAATCAGAATTACAACAAAGTAACATTTTTGCAAATATGTCTAAAGTGTCAGTTCACTAATATTTCTAGACCTTTTGCCATTTTCAAAAAAGTGGCTGTGCGGTCAGAAACATATTCTACACAAGTACCTGAACGCAAACACTTTCAACTATGCTTGATGCGAAAGTGCAATTATTTTACTTTAACAGTCAGTTATTTTCTTTCAGGTCAACTTCCTTTATAGTGGAGCAATTATTAATGCAATAACAAGCAAGTAGTCAACATTTGTATACCTAGCTACCTGAATATTGACATATCTGATTTAATGGAATAGCTATTTGAAATAAATTATACTGCCCTGTGAGCAAGTTTGTTCCCCTTTCAGTCGGTCACTCCGAGTCACGTCGGATGACCGACGAAATTGGGATCTCGCCAGAGAGACCAATCCACTTCGAGTGTAACTAAACGAGCCAATGGACATTGGCATGCGATTATTGCATCCAGCTGCCGCTGATCACAGCGTGAGCATAAGAGGCAGCTGATGCACCGCATCAATTATCCTTTCGCTTCGGAGCCGAGCGGTAGTGGTTAAAGCTACTGCTCTCCCTTCCAAGAGAGTGTTCTGTGAGCGAGTGCGGGCGTTACGGCGCGGCAGCGGTGGTCACGGTGTCCGGGAGAGAAAGATCGTCTTCCTGCTGACAGCCACACTAGGAGTGTGCGGTGGCCAGCTCCCCTGCGTGCTTCAGCACTAAAAGAGCATTTCTCTAAAAGAGCAACACGGGTGATCGCGTCTTTTTAAAGATGTCTTTTCACCCGTGCGTTTCTGGGTGTGGTCGTTTCCTGGCGCCTCAGGATGGTCACGATCGCTTCCTCACGTGTCTGGGCATTCAGCACGCTGAGGTGGCTTTCGTGGATGGTTCATGTTCTTCTTGCGGGGACATGACCATCTCGGAGTGCGACTCTGCTATGTCAAACATGGCAGAGTCCCTCTGCCTGCCGTGATCCGGCGTGCACACTGGATCCGGTGGAGTTAGAGGTGATTTGAGGATTACGGTGAGGGCTTCCCCAAGTGGAGCTCCTCACCCCTCAAGCACTCCGCAGCCGGTGGAGCTGCCGAAGGAGCGCGCTGGCCACGCGTTTCCTTCGGTGCCCCCTCTGACGACCAGATGTCGATCACTGCATCGGAGGGCGGGCCCTCTCTCTCCGGGGATGACGACCCGGCTGCGTTGCCCCCTTCGGGTGTGGTAGCGTTGTCCGTGCCAGACCCAGAGATGACGGCTATGCTTTCCCGGGCCGCCGAGAATGTCGGGCTCGTGTGGAATCCTAAAAAGCCACCGTGTCCCGATCCTTCGAGGCTGGGCGAGTGGTTCCTCGGTGGGGGTGGCGCTGGTTCTCAGCGCCCCCCTCCGGTGCCATTCTTTCCGGAAGTGCATGAGGAGCTGACAAGATTGTGGAGGGCACCTTTCACTGCCCGAAACACATCTTGTAGTTCTTCCGCTCTCACCACCCTCGATGGTGGAGCCGCTTTGGGGTATGCGGGCATCCCCTCGGTGGAACGGTCTGTGGCCATGCAACTGTGTCCAACAGCCGCTTCCACCCTGCGGGGTGATCCGTGTCTCCCCTCACGGGCCTCTAAGTATTCGTCAGGTCTAACTGGCAGTGCTTATAGAGCCTGTGGGGAGGCGGCTTCCGCCCTCCACGCTATGGCGTTGCTGCAGGTCCACCAGGCCAAAGCACTGAAAGACCTGCACGAGGGTGGTCACGACCTGGCGGTTCTACATGAGCTGCGTGCTGCGACGGACCTCGCGCTACGAGTGACGAAGGTGACCGCACAGTCTCTGGGTCGTGCGATGTCCAGGAGCGCCATCTCTGGCTGTGTCTCGCTGACATGAAGGAGCAGGAGAAGGTACAGTTCCTGAATGCTCCCGTGTCACAGACCGGCCCTTTCGGCGACGCTGTCGAGAGCTTTGCCCAGCAGTTCTCGGCAGCCCAGAAGCAGACTGAGGCAAACACATCATGCGCCGGAGGAAACCTGCTGCTTTCACTCCGGCTGCAGCCACTCAGCCTGCTCGTCGCCGTGGGCGCCCCCCTGCGGCCGCCCCCGCTCCCGCGCAGCCGCAGCAGCCTTTCACCAGGCAGCGTCGTGGAGCCGGTCGCAGGCAGGACGCCCAGCCCGTCCAGGCCCCCGCCAAACCTGGCGGCAAGCGCAAGTGCAAGAGGCCCTGGGACGGTCGACCCAGAGATGGAGGAGACTGCTCATCGGGAGATGGTGACTGCACCACTCCCTCCCCCGGAGGAGGGCCGGGTGGAGTATCTTTTGTTCATTTTGTTCCGCCGCTGGCCCAGCAGCCAGCGGTACCCAAAACATCAGTAAAGAGCGGTCTCCTCAATCTCCGGGTCTCAAGAGGAGGAGAGTGGTGATCCGTGCATCACAGGATCGCTTCCCTCCTCCTCTCTCGCCAGCAGGCAGCGGGTGGTTGCCCAAGAGCACCCCTCCTGCCCATTCGTGGAACCAGGTAAGGGCAGTAGCACTCCAGTCCCCGCTTCAAGTCGTCAAACGCCGGGCTGTCACAAGCCTCAAGCCGGGTTCCTGTGTCTCCTCCCACGCGAGGAGAAATCAGGTGAGTGCTACACTACACACCCAGACCCCGCCCCCTGCCGTCACAGGCCAGGCCGTCACAGGCCCTGGGGCCGGTCCCTGTGTTCCACCTCGCTGCCCCACCGCGGGCATGTCGGTGGGCCCGTTGGCCCCGCTGGTGCGGTCTCTCAGAGCCTGGTTAGCGCTCCCCAGCCCGTCCCGGTGGCTCCTGCGGACCATCAGACTCGGCTATGCGATTCAGTTCGCCCGGCGTCCCCCCAAGTTCAGGGGCATCCGGTTCACTTCAGTCAAAGCCGTCGATGCCCCTGTCTTGCTCGCGGAGATTGCAGTCCTACTGGCGAAGGATGCAATAGAGCCGGTCCCTCCAGCCGATATGAGGTCGGGGTTTTACAGCCCTTACTTCATTGTGCCCAAGAAAAGCGGTGGGTTACGACCGATCTTGGATCTGCGAGTTTTGAACCGTGCACTTCACAAGATGCCGTTCAAGATGTTGACGCAGAAACGCATTTTTGGATGCGTCCGTCCCCTAGATTGGTTTGCAGCAATCGACCTGAAGGACGCGTACTTTCATGTTTCGATTCTCCCGCGACACAGGCCATTCCTGCGATTCGCGTTCGACGGTCGGGCATATCAGTACAAGGTCCTGCCCTTCGGGCTGTCCCTTTTCGCCTCGTGTCTTCACCAAAGTCGCAGAGGCGGCCCCTTGTTCCCCTGAGAGAACGGGGTGTGCGCATTCTCAACTACCTCTACGACTGGCTCATACTTGCACAGTCTCGAGAGCTGTTGTGCGCACACAGGGACCTGGTGCTCAGGCACCTCAGCCAGTTGGGCCTTCGGGTCAATTGGGAAAAGAGCAACTCGTGCCAGTGCAGAGGATCTCTTTTCTCGGCATGGAGTTGGATTCGGTCAACCAGACAGCACGCCTCACCCAGGAACGTGCTCAGTCGGTGCTGAACTGCCTCAAGACTTTATCAGGCAGGACAGCGGTCCCACTGAAACTCTTTCAGAGGCTCCTGGGGCATATGGCTGCAGCTGCGGCCATAGTTCCGCTCGGTCTGCTCCATATGAGACCGCTTCAGCACTGGCTCCATGGTCGAATCCCGAGGTGGGCGTGGAAACGCGGTACTCACCGGGTTCAGATTACACCGGCCTGCCGCAAGACCTTCAGCCCGTGGTCAGATCCTTCGTTCCTTCGGGCAGGAGTGCCCCTGGAGCAGGTATCCAGGCATGCTGTGGTATTCACGGATGCCTCGGCCACCGGCTGGGGTGCCACGTACAACGGGCACGCAGTATCAGGGGTTTGGACGGGCCCCCTTCTGCGTTGGCATATCAATTGCCTCGAGTTGCTGGCAGTACGCCTTGCCCTGTGCCGCCTCAGAGGGTGCCTTCGGGGCAGGGACGTTCTGGTCCGTACGGACAACACTGCGACCGTTGCCTATATCAACCGGCAAGGCGGTTTGCGCTCCCGTCGCATGTCGCAACTCGCCCGCCACCTCCTCCTCTGGAGTCAGAAGCATCTGAGGTCCCTTCGTGCCATCCACATCCCAGGAGTGTTCAATCAGGCGGCCGACGAGCTGTCTCGAGCGGCACTTCCTGGGGAGTGGAGACTCCATCCCCAGGCGGTCCAGCTGATTTGGAGTCGGTTCGGAGTTGCTCAGGTAGACCTGTTTGCATCTCCAGAAACCACCCACTGCCAGTGGTTCTACTCCCTGTCCGAGGCAACGCTCGGCACGGATGCACTGGCACACAGCTGGCCCCAGGGCTTGCGCAAGTATGCGTTTCCCCCAGTGAGCCTGCTAGCACAGACATTGTGCAAGATCAGGGAGGACGAGGAGCAGGTCCTGTTAGTGGCTCCATATTGGCCCAACAGGACCTGGTTCCCGGAACTCATGCTCCTCGCGACAGCCCCTCCCTGGCCGATTCCTCTGAGGAAGGATCTGCTTTCTCAGAGACGGGGCACCCTCTGGCACCCGCGTCCAGACTTGTGGAAACTTCATGTGTGGTCCCTGGACGGGACGCGGAGGTTCTAGGTGACCTGCCCCAGGAGGTAGCGCTCACTATCGCTTCAGCATGAGCACCGTCCACAAGACGGGCCTATGCGCTGAAGTGGAACCTGTTCGTCGAATGGTGTTCCTCTTACCAGGAGGACCCCCGGAGATGTTCGATCAGAGCCGTGCTTTCCTTTTTGCAACAAGGGTTGGAGCGTAGGCTGTCCCCCTCCACCCTTAAGGTATATGTTGCTGCTATTTCTGCCCACCACGACCCCATAGAGGGGAGGTCGGTGGGGAAGCACGATCTGGTCGTCAGGTTTCTTAGGGGGGCCAGGAGGTTAAATCCTCCGAGGCCTCCCTCCCTTCCCTCTTGGGATTTGGCTTTGGTGCTAAGAGCCCTACAAACTGCCCCCTTTGAGCCATTGCAGTCAGTCGAGTTGAAGTTTCTTTCTATGAAAACCCTACTCCTGACTGCATTGGCCTCAATCAAGAGGGTGGGGGACCTGCAGGCATTTTCGGTCGACGAGTCGTGCCTTGAGTTTGGGCCGGCTGACTCCAGTGCAACACTGAGGCCCCGGCCCGGCTATGTGCCCAAGGTTCCTACCACGCCCTTCAGGGACCAGGTAGTGAGCCTGCAAGCGCTGCCCCTGGAGGAGGCAGACCCAGCCCTAGCTTTGCTCTGTCCTGTACGCGCACTGCGTCAGTACGTGGATAGAACTCAGAGCTTCAGGACCTCAGAACAGCCCTTTGTCTGTTACGGAGGACAGCAGAAGGGGAAGGCTGTCTCCAAGCAGAGGATGGCCCACTGGATAGTGGATGCCATCACCTTGGCCTACGAAGCACAAGGTGTGCCCTGCCCGCTCAGGTTGCGTGCTCACTCCACTAGGGGTGTCGCATCGTCCTGGGCGCTGGCTCGTGGTGCCTCGCTAGCAGACATCTGTAGAGCTGCGGGTTGGGCGACTCCCAACACGTTCGCTAGGTTTTATAGCCTACGTGTCGAACCGGTTTCCTCCTGTGTTCTCACCTCAAACGGGTAGTGGCACTGAGAGGGCCGGCTCAGAGTCGGCTTGCGGCGTCCTTACGCCTAAATTCTCCAGAGAGTTCCTTAACCAGGCAAACCCTGTTGAGTCCTCCAGCACTCCGGCGTCCGGACACGGCGGAGCGTCCGGCGCCAGGACTTCAGCCAATGAATTCTTGAAATCTGGTGCGAGGCTAGTGCCCATATGAGAGACCCTGTCGGGATCCCATATGTGTATTCCACGGTATTCTTATTGGAGCCGTGTTTCCCCTGGCGGACCACGTTCTGCCATCTCTAAAGATGCAGCCTGAGCCATCTCAGAGACTTCCATGTGCAAAAGGGCCCTCTGGGTTACTTCACATGTTTGAATGTCACTTAAACCCCCTTTGGGAGGAGGTGACTCCGCAGTGTGCCTCTTCCAAGTGGAAGGGCACGCTTCCCAGTGTTATCCTAGTCCTACTGTTTGGGTTGCTCAAGGAACACCAGTAGTTGACCTTCTCTGTGTAGAGCCCGGTCCTATCGTCTGCCTTATAGGAAGGGTCAGGAGCCCTACACAGGGCACTGGAAGGGGCAGCTCCTATGGCGCTTTGGTAGGGATCCCAATTTCGTCGGTCATCCGACGTGACTCGGAGTGACCGACTGAAAGGGGAACGTCTCGGTTACGTATGTAACCCTCGTTCCCTGAAGGAGGGAACGGAGACGTCACGTCCCGTCGCCACAGTCGCTGTACCACCGCTGAGCTGCCGGGTCGCCGGCTCGGCTCCTCAGCGAAAACATAATTGATGCGGTGCATCAGCTGCCTCTTATGCTCACGCTGTGATCAGCGGCAGCTGGATGCAATAATCGCATGCCAATGTCCATTGGCTCGTTTAGTTACACTCGAAGTGGATTGGTCTCTCTGGCGAGATCCCAATTTCGTCGGTCATCCGACGTGACGTCTCCGTTCCCTCCTTCAGGGAACGAGGGTTACATACGTAACCGAGACGTTACTGTCACATTAGTGCAATAACACAGTTGGCAGTGTTATTTGAGTATTTATTAATATACTGAATGAGCTTTTATTTTTATTTTTTATTTTTCATGTTAATTTTAATTAATATATATATATATATATAATTTATTTTTTCTGTTTAGCTTTAGTTCAATTTTTATTTTTAGTTCAATTTTAGTTATTTTAGTACTTCAACTTATTTCATTTAGTTCCCAAGGTAACATTTTTAATTTTCATTTCCGGTTTTTATATAATATTTTGTTTCGGGTTTTTATCTAATATTTGTCTTATGTTTCATTTTTTTAATTAAATATTTTATTTCAGCTTCATTTCAATTAATAAACAGTTTTAGTATTAGTTAACAACAACAACACTGACAGTTCGGTCCACTAGTCTGAGACCACACTGAAAATCTGATATTTAAAAATCCAGTTTAAAAATAAAATAAAATAAAGTAATATATAAGTAAACTAAAAATATAAGATTAAATTAAATAAAACATTTAAAATATAAAATTAAGGAACATTTTAAAAAGAAATAAAAGTATATGTATAGCACAATATATAACATTATGAAAAAAATAAAAAGATGTCCTTGTTGTGTCAATTTGTTATGGTCATAATTTCTAATGAAAAAATGTTATTAAATGAGAAAAATGCAAAATAGAAGGTTTTTTTACTAATGGTCTCTCACTTGTGTGTACAACAGAACAGTGCACTTCCAATGCATTGGCCAAATATTGATGCCTGCAGTTGTGTCTCTGCCACATGTGCTTTTTTCCTTTTACAAATGGCAGAAACAATAACCACATTTTACAATCATACTTACCAACTGTCTATTTAATCTGCTGTGACATATCTGCTGTAAAATCTGCTGATCTGACACTGATTATGGGAAGGCATCTCTTCAGCTACTTCATTCTCACACATTCTACTCAGGACTAAGATGCTTAACAATGTGTTGACAGCATAAGTGGAGTCATTGGGTTGAGATCAGGTGGCCTTCACAGTAATAAGTGGTCTCACACCATTCAGTTTCTCAGAGTTGACGATTGCCTTTCACAGCTGCCCCGAGCAGGCGAGGATCCGCAGAGCTCTCAGTTGGAAATAAGATAGGCTTGGTGGACAAAGAGACAAAGAGGCAAAATCCAAACCCTATGATCTTGCATAACCGTACACCCCTTCAGGGATCCTGAGACGCTATCTCAGCGATGCCCAGGCGGGAATGGTGGGACAAGTTGACAGGATGTGCCGTAAAAGCTGATTTAACCCACCCAAAGTCGTAATGATATTCTGTTCTCTAGGTTTGAGTCAGGTTTTATAAGCCACGTGATTTAAGGTATCATTTGTTTATTTTTGATAAAAATAATAAGAAATATTAAACAACTTAATGAGATTAAATAATCTCATTTTTGTTTAGTTTAATGTATTTACTAAAATAACTAAAACTGAAATAAAATGTAATAACTATTCAAAATATTTAAATTCAAAATATTAATAAAAACACAAAATTGTACTAAAATAACATAAATTTTGAGGTAATGAATTACTAATGAACAAAACCCCCAAATTACATCGCTACTTACCAAATAAATAACTACATGGACATGGACGTGGAAATAACTACGAGGACATGGATATTTTATTTTATTTTATTTTATTTTATTTTATTTTATTTTATTTTATTTTATTTAATTTTATTTAATTTAATTTAATTTTATTTTATTTTATTTTATTTTATTTTATTTTATTTTATTTTATTTTATTTTATTTTATTTTATTTTATTTTATTTTATTTTATTTTATTTTATTTTATTTTATTTTATTTTATTTTATTTTATTTTATTTTATTTATTGAGGAACCTGAAGCAATTGTCTATAGCTAAAGCAAACATTTATTTTATTTATGAATTCCTCATGCATATGCCTTGAGAAATGAAAAGAGAAATGAAATGGCTTTTAATTTTATGTGTAGTTTTCATTGCACTATATCAGTACATCAGATGGTATAAAATCTGCTCGGTGATCTACATTATTTTCTCTGTTTGTGGATTTTGTTGATCAGATCTTTAAATATCCCAGTCCAGAATAGAATTTAATTCTTGAACTCTGTCTTATATGGATTTACACACTGATTATATTCTGGTTCTCTGTATATGCCCACGCAAATACACACACACACACACACACAAAGAAACATAAACACTCCCTCTTCAACATAATACTGAAATATGTAGTAACCGGATGAACTTTACCACCTCATTTGGCATATAGCCTGAACAACTGTCAGTCCTTTTGTTTTGAGGAACAGGATTAGACAGCATCACCTCATTGGGTTCAGAAGGATAACTCCAAATGCCAGAGTATCAGCACAGAGAGGTCACAACAACAGCGAGGGATTTGATGGCCTGCACACCAAACTGCCCCTTTGGTGTCATCATTCAGTGTACGGTGGATTTGGTGGGCTATTTTTACCAGCCTGAGATGTGTTGCTGAAAAAGCAAGTTGCAGTTTGACTAATGCGGGTGGTGCAATTTTGTAGGCTTGCAGTTGTGTTTTAAAGAAACAGTTGACCAATATTTTTTTACTAATCTTAATTGTTTTTTCAAACCTATTTGCTGTTAATTTATTTCAGTGGAGCACAAAAGTAGTATTTACACAGTGTGTTTCCCCAATACAAAGCACTTATGCAAAACACTTGCGTGATTTGTAAACTAAGACATTTAGGGCCAGATTTACTAAACTAGTGCAAGAGCGCAATTCCAAAACAGCGCCGGTGGATGTGGAAATTTCTGCGGGTGATTTACTGACAACACACAAATTAAAGAACACAGACACAACATTTCATTTACATATCGACCAACACAATGTACCAAGTGCAGCGCAAATTAGCAATTCGCAAATAAGCAGAGCCGATGCTCATCAGGTGTGGGTGGTCTACTTATGACACAGGCGCAAAATAGTTTAAGACGTTTTTTTGGAGGCGTTAAATAATGGTGCAAATTCCAGTAATTTGATGAGTGCAAACATTAGTAAGCCATTTTGCGTGATTCATTTGAATACTCTCCTCCCATAAATTTGGCGTCTGAAACGAAAACTCCTACAAATAAATATATAATTAGGTCAGGCCCAAAAATAACTCAGTGCTAATTCTTCACTGCGCATCTTTAGTAAATCCTGACCGAACTATTTTAACGCCAAAAGACGTTTGCGCTGACGCAAGCTGTTGGTAAATCTGGCCCTTATTGTTTGCATCACACATGTTTGCAGCCACATATGTATGGCTTTTCAAAGACAGTAAACTTGCTCGGTAGCCCACCTGGTACGAGTTCAGTGAAACGTGACAAACAGCTCATAGACTAAAGCTAAAATGGCATGGTTGCTTTAGCAAATGTGTTTATCTCACTTTTTTCTTTTATAGTTACATTTTTAATTTTGAGTTGCACTGATTTTAGAGCCAGAGAATAACTTAAATTTTGGCTGTGTGGTTTCAGATGACTTTGTAGACATTGTTATACAAGTCTTTTATGGTATTTTATGTATGTATGTATTATACTGTATGTATGTATGTATGTCTTAATCACAATGAAACATTTGGGTTTATGTAACAGCAAATATATAGTTTTGGAAAAATTTAACAATTAATTTAACAATGTATGGTTGAGTAAATAATTTTTATTGAATTATTCCTACTTTTTTTTCCCACACTTGAAGTCAAGATGCGAAGCAAAATGTTCTGTGAATGTATTTTTATTTTCAGCTCTTTATTTTGCTAACAGACATCTACAGTAAATTATTTGGCAAATAACAATGTTTTGGCAATTAACGTTGCAATGAATAGTTCTATACACCCTCGAGTTCCTCAGCACAATAGGAATGTGGGTCATTTCGCATTCGAGTCCATAATGCATAGAGGAGATATCATACTCCATGCCGGTGTCAGTGCGACCAGCCTACATGTGTGAGTCAGCAGGGGCTCTGAGTCAGACACCGCTAACACACTCATAATGCAAAGGCTGTTTTAAAGGGTACCAAGAGCTCATAGCCAACATTTGTGCACAGGAGATAAAGATACAGAGGTGAAGAGAGAGACAGAGAGATAGAGAGAGAGAGAGACCACAAATCAATACAAGTCAGTAATTATGGTCAGTAAGTAAATAAGCAATCTCTGATTCACTTTATACAGCAAGATGAAACCATAAACAGTTCATTCTTTTTTTCAAAGTTCACATTTTTAGTCACAATACATCTTTATATCGTAATCAGTTCAATAAATCACACTTGAGAATGAGAGAAGCTTGTAGGTTTTAAAGTTTTCCAGTCCAACAGTGTTCAGAGGACTAGTTCCTAATCCCAAAAAACGATACGGATGTTCATTGTGGAAACCGCTTTAGGGACAGAAAATGGCCTCTCCGTAACACTGACATCTTTGTCTCCAGCAGGAGACTTTTCTTCCTCGGTGCAAAGGCTCAGAAAGGGCTTATTTTTTCCATCTCATTTCAGCACTTCATCCTCACGGCATTCGCTACTGGTTTGAAATCGTCCAACAATACAGCTATTTACAATGCATAAAGAGCATTCACGGCAAACCGATTATCTTCGACAAACACTGATCTGAGACGTGTAGTGGAGCTTGTGTTACTACACGTCATCTCGATTTTCATCGGAGTTCATATAAAAAAAGTCTGTCTCTGTGCACATTTGAGTAATATACAGATGGACATTGTTAAAATAGCACACTTTTTTTTTTCAAAACTGATGGTCCCTCATGAATACAAAAGTTAAAATCCCAGGCATAAATTATTTAACCGCTGATGATGGTGTTACTGTTCATACAGTATGCTCAATTTGACAGACACTGAAACACAACAACAACAATAACTCACAATAATGTGTGCTTCAGACATAAAAACAACATATGTGATTCATGACTTGTGAGTGCCTGGGCCTGGAAATGATCGATAATTCTTATAAACAAAATGTTTACAACAAGTATCAATTAAAGTGTGCTTTTTCATATTAGCTGAGCAAAAATCAATGTCTTAATTGCTTTTGTCTTGGTTTCCAGTAAAAATATGCAAACATCCTTAAAATAAAGTAATTTTTTCTTGACGTCAGAGCTGGGTAGATTACTTACAAATTGTAGTCCATTACTGAATTCAAATTACATGAGAAATATTGTAGTTACTAACATAATCCGGATTACATATATGTAAATTAGTCTGACTACTTTTTGAATTACTTTTAGATTGCTTTTGATCTAACTTGTTTATCACATAGACTTAAATGGGATTATTGTGTACCATATTGATATAAAAAACAAAGAGAAAGAAAATATATTCCACTCTTTGTTATCAACATCATGAAATGCATTAAACATTACATTACAGTGAATAATGTGTAATCATGTAATCCATAAAAATGTAATCTGATTATGACCATTTAAAAAAACATATATATAATCTAATTACAAATACATAATTTTTGTAATCTGATTGTGTAATCCAGATTACATGTAATCAGTTACTGCCCAGCACTGCTTGAGATACAAAATTGTTTATGATAATAAGATTTGTTTCACTTAAAATATAATAGTTTTTTAATCTACCAAGTGCATTCCATTTGCTCAAACAGTAGCGCATGCTGCTTGCAATGACAAAGCCAGGGGTTCAAGTCCCAGGATAAAATGTATACCTTAAATTAATCTAAAATACATCAATATAAATAAATGCACTTTTTTGATACCCATTGGCTTGCTTGCATGCTTGCTTATTTATTTATTTAATTATTTTCAAATTAATTAATACATTTTTTATTATTATTTATTTTGCTTTAAGGATAAAGATAGCAAAATTTAGTTTATGCTTAAAATGAGGAAAAAAATATTTTGGCACATTGTTTTTTTCATAATTTAAAGGTACAGTTCACCCCAAAATGTAAAATTCGATAGACATGAGGTTGAATAAATTATGAGAGAATTTTAATTATTGGGTGAATTACACCTTTAAACATTAACTTCTCAAAATGATTTTTGATTTATGCTTAAAACTATCATTTAAAAAAAGAAAGAAAAGAAAAATATTGTCATACACTATTTCTTCTCAAGTAAAAATATCTTGTTCTAAGGATGTTTAGATTTTTTACTACTGGAAAAAAGACAAAATGGCATTCGATTTTTGCATTGACAGTATCAGCAGCTCAGTCTGTGATCCACAGCTGAAAATGTTCTCATTGATCAATAATAGAGTTCTTCACCCTCATCTAATATTAGACTGACTACATGCATGTAAGCACATCTAAAACAGTCCTTCACCATGAAATGAAAGCCGATCTGAGAAATGGGATGATGTGAATCCCAGAGATATCAGATCAGAAGCATCATATTTCAGAAAGAAAACTTTGGCAGCAAACAAATCTTCTAAGCTTGCATCTGGAAAAGCGAGTCATTATGCTTCTTGCATTATGATTTCATTCGTCTCGTACATCTGAGCACGTCTAAACATTTGGCAACATTTGGAAAAAAGTTTTCTGCATTCCTGTGAATATGGCACCACCCACACATGACTGTATGTATATTAGCCTCCTGCTCTCGATTCAACACTTCACTGTTAAACAAAAGTGACATTTAAATATTTCAAAGACAGAATTCACAGTACACATTGATACTTCACAGTATCACATATCCAAGCCATGTAAGCTACTTAACAGTGATATTATCAGCAGTTATTCAGTACAGTAAAACATTATCAGCAATGACGCACTTCTGGCATTTTGTTTTTCAGTAGCAAATGCATGTTGGTCACTAAGGTGTCCATTATGGCATGGTAAAATATGAATGCGCAAAACAACATCCAAAACCATGGAAATGAAAGGCTGGTTGTCTCAAAATACATACACATTACATTTACAGTACATGGACATTTTGCACAACATAAGTTCTGTAAACACTGCATAGATGACTCTAGCACTAACATTTACACAATAATCAATGATATAAATAAAGCATAAAAATCTTCAGAAAGTGCTCGGTTCTCATTAAATAAACATAATTCCTGTGTAGTTAGGTGTATGAAAACAGCAAAACTGAATTTTAAAGCGATATTTCACTCAAAAATTTAAATTTTGTAATTTAGTCACCCTCATATAATTTCAAATCTCTATGACTTACTTTCTTCTGTAGAACATGCATGAAGATTTGGAAAAATTACTTTTGTGTGTTATTTTGGACTCCATTGACTTTCATTGTATTGGCAAAAACTATGGAAGCCCGTTTCCACTTCAGAATTTAAAACATAAAATAATAAAATAAAATAAAATAAAAAACTCACAATTTCACAATTCTACGTTTATATCTCACAATTCTGACTTTGTTTCTCAGAATTCTGAGTTTACGTCTCAGTTGTTGTTTTTTTCTGCCACAGAGTGAAAAATAAAGGTAAACGCGACTTATCTCAAAATTCAGATTTTTTTTCTTGCATTTACAAGATTATATCTTACACTTCTGACTTTTCTTCTCTGAACTTTGAGATAAAAAGTTGCATTTAACTTTTTATTCCATGGCAGAAACATAACAAAACAGTTGAAACAGTCTTCAAAATATCTTCTTTTGTCCCTCCATGTTAACTCTAAAATCCATGATTTGCATCCAAAATATCACTTACAAAATATCTCCTTTTGTGTTCCACAGATCATATGGGGTTGGAATGACAAGAAGGTGCGTAAATGATGACAAAACTTAAATTTTTGGGTGAACTGTCCCTTTAAATGAATTTGTGCATTTTGGTCAAAATCAGCTTTCCAAATAAATACATATTTATTAAACTCTAAATTGCATCATTTGCATCCAGATTAATAAACGCCAAACACGAAATAAATGTACATCTACTTTGGGACATTTTACAAAAATAAAAGTCTGTAAGTGCTTACAATAGACCCTCATTGGAATTAAGTTATATGAAGCTCTTATTGTCAAGCCACTTTCATTAATCTGGTCCAGTGGTTCAGTTGTGAATTAACCCCAATACCATTTGTCAAGATTGTTAATTGCTTTGTACTCATTGTGCTTTCTAATGTAATCACAAGCCAGACACGTGTGCTCGGCCCAGAAGTATGCCTTTTTCACCTTAAAGTGTTTACGCCAGTCAAAGTATTTCAGGTAAAGCTCCTCGTTTTTGTCAAGGAACAGGAGGTAATCAGCCAGCTCCTTTGGAGAAGGGAAGTCATCGACGTGGATGAAAGCGTTTCCCTGCACAAAGTTCTGATAGTTCTCCCTTGGTGGTCCGAGCACCACAGGTACGGTGCCGACAGAAAGCGGGTTGTACAATTTCTCAGTGATATAGTCTTTGTGAATCGAGTTCTCGAATGCCAAATAGAATTTACAGCTTGCAACTGTAGGGAAATAGTCCTGGTCGGAAATGTACTCACCGAATGCTTGTCCGTATGCATGAACCTCGATGTGTTTGTAGAGTTCATTGTAGTATTTCACTCTGACGTGATCTGGATTCCAATTGCTGACGATCCAACAAATCAGCTTGTTCTTGCTTGGTGGCACAAAGTCCTCTTCTCCTTGGGCTGCGACAATCGATCCATAAGGCACTTCTATATCAGCATCCTGCCGATAGTTTAGCGTTAAATTAAACAAGTTTTCAATTCCAGGTAACTGAGATGAATGCGAAGGTGATTCAAAGTTCATCCAAATCCATCTCTGCAACGTGGGCCGATATGCCGGCGGCATGTTGGACAGGTCGCTGGTGATGTCCCTGTGATGTATGACCACGGCGTCGGATTTGTTGTAAAGGTTTCGGTCGGCGGTGACGAAGCAGCCATCAATGCTGAACAAAGAGCTGCAGACGTTCAGGTCGTAGGTTTCGCCGAAAGGCCAAAGCCAGACCAGGATGGTGGTCTGGTTCTGCTCACTTCGGGTGGAAAGGAGGCTCTTCATTCGGGCTGTGGACGTTTCTGACTCGACCGGGCCTGACAACCAGCTCGTAGATGGTTTGATGTACATTAAAAACAAAGTCACAAAGCATCCTAATAAAAAGATACCAAGCAGGAGGGGTCGTAGGATTCTATAAGTTGGTGCAGATGGCATACTCTGGCCTTTACAGGAAATAGCTAAAGATCGAAAGGCAAAAAAAAAAGGTTATGGGTTATTATATGAAACAGCTGCTTATTAGGTAGCGCTATATTTAATTTTTGACAGGAATGAAAAGGAGGCTGTGAAGGACAGAATTACAGTTCGTTCAAGGGATTGTACTGTTGTTTAACAACATACCGACTGTTCAGTTGATGAAATGTCTTTACAAAAAGACTTTCAGTAGACAAAATCTCCATAAACCAGTTTTGAAAGTTGTGAATTGGCAAAAATTACATGATCAGTTTAAAGTCATTTCTTTAAGATTCTGAAGTCTTTAAGTTTTGATGCAACTGCATTGTGTCATCTAAAGCTAAATGATGATATGCTGGGTCCACCACTGACAGACGGTTCTTTGACCTAAAATGACCTGCTGCAATGTTTAATTCGGACAGGGTATAGGCCCATTTCTGTAAATTAATTGTTACTGTGCATGATGGGTGTGCCTACAGTACACTGCCAACACAGGTGAATGACAACACAAAATATAGCCTACTTCTGTATGTACATAACTATGTAGGAAATATTAATATTAATATACTGCATTAAAATTCAAGGTCTTATACCATGCATCATTTTGCTCAGAACAACAGTATAAATGCTTGGAAATATGCAATAGCCAGCATTATTTCACAGAAAAATGTAAGCATGTCTTTATATTATATTATATTATATTATATTATATTATATTATATTATATTATATTATATTATATTATATTATATTATATTATATTATAAAACTGGCATTTTACTAGCAAATCAGTTAGCATAGGAATAAACTGTTGTGTGTATTACTATTAATTTTACAGACACTGAAGCTGGTAATCTTAACTGCTTTCAACATATGCTCTTTACAAAATGAAAAAAAAATCATGTACAGTAAATTACTGTGCTAATAACAAATCTAACAAATTAGTTACATAACAAGAGTTAATGACTGTACAAGGTGAATTAAGTTGTTTGCACAGACCTAAAAAAAGCATAAATCTCTATTCGGATTTCAGAATGAGCACTTTGACATTTGCAATATATATGTTGAGGTGTATCATCCATCAGCTGATTATTTGTATGCTACTGTAATGAAGATGAACATAAAATCCTAGACTTTATAACAGAGAAGCATTTACATGTCTAGGACGTTTGACTGTACAAGGACACTTCAGATATTAAAATGCTGGCTGGTTTACACATTGAAGTCATGGGATTTATTAAGACAGTAGCATATGTGTGTGTGTGTGTGTGTGTGTGTGTGTGTGTGTGTGTGTGTGTGTGTGTGTGTGTGTGTGTAACTAATCAACTAATCACACGTACTGAGAAATCCAACATAAATGCAAAGTAAATCATCTTAAAAATTCACCTGACAGATATGCTGATATCCAGAAGATAAAATGATTGTATGTTCCAGGTTCTTTTTATCACCAGAAGAATGTCAGTCTTAAAATCATAGGTCTTCTCATGCAGGAAAAAAGACAGAAAATAGATTCCATCACTGTACAATCAATATCAGCTGGTAGATGTCAAGCATTTTAAGGATTAAAGCTGCAGACTGAATATCAAATAACACTTTGTGTAGGGTGGAAACAAACATTTTAGACAGGGGAACCAAATGAGGAAGTTTAATATTTTATTACTGAAAACTCCATATTATTTTATCACTGTTCAGAATATAAGGGGAGATAAGCTTCCCTCAGGGTTTCTGGTAGTCCTAGGCCTGCTGTAGGATTGTCTCCTCAAAAATAATTCTGGATCATTACCAAGAACATTCAGACAATCAGTTTTACATACTAGAACACTGCCATCTTCAGGATGTCAACAGATAATAGAACCAAAAGGCCTATTTACACCAAATTTCCACCATGGCAAGATGTTAAAATGAGCTAACGGTTTTAGGATCTAGAAACATAATCTTTTTTCTTTTTCTTTAATCTGTTTTTCTTTGTTCATTGAAAATTGTCATTATTTCCATTTTCTTACATTTCTATACTTATAAGAGTCTTTCTTAAAACTGCATTCCAAACTGTTCATTCTATGCAATTTTTTCAAAAGCAGACCAATGACTTCAAGACGCTATTAAAAACCATTAGTATCAAAATACACCGAATAAACATTCAATTAACTTATTCAATAAACTTCAATGGACTGAATAAAGAGCTCAATTAACTGTAAAATTTCACAGGGACATCTACCAATAATAAAAAAAAAATCTTCATGGCTTCCACTTAATAACACCCTCTTCTGTTTAACTGCATGTGCTTATCTGACACATATAAGCAAATTAACAATTGAACAAATTAATTAACAAATCAATGAGTCACATATCTTTCACATTCATTATCTTTCACAGTAACACTTCACAATAAGGTTCCATTTGTTAGACAGCATAAACTAACAATGAAAAATACTTCTACTTAATAACATCAAAAGTTGTATCTGTTAATATTGTCATGGACTTGAGCTTTAATGAAATAACAATGAATAGTTGTAATTTTAACACGGATTAATAGATACTACAACAAATGCATTGTTCATGGTTAGTTAATATTAGTTAATGTATTATCAACTAATGTGACCTTATTGTGAAGTGTTACCACTTTTACATGTACAGGTATGCAGAGTAAAAAGCAGGAAGTAAGCAATGTGACAATAAAAATGACATTTTCTATATATATAAAGAAATGATTTGTGATTATGAACGTTACACTACAACACTGATGGTTGAGAAATGAGCTTCGTTTCATCTCTGGAGTGTCCATTTGCCATTAATCCACATGTAAGAGCCGTTTAAAAGGTTTATCAGTGCATTTGAGACTCAATCATCTTATATGAAAGCAAAGCTCTCTAAAAGAGCGGGACACAGAAGAGGCTTCTGGGAAATAAATTACACCTGTTAAAGCAAACATCGCTCACATCCAGTACATAATTGAATATAATAGCTGCTAATGCATGATATATTTCTCAAGGTTTACAAACTTTGGGCTGTTTAAAGGTCCTGAGGGGAGGGTCTCTTAATTAGCAAAGTATTTGGAATTTCATATCCTGTTTCCTAACTGTCAACTGTATATTTTTGGCCAGCAATACACATATGATGCATGATTTTATTAAAGTAATCAAAGGTTGATGAATGTTGCATGCTTGTGTCTCTCTGGGAGTCTTTGAAAAGGAGAGGATTTTTGTTTTAAATGTGTTGTGATGTATTTGGGACACAGAGTTGCATGCTGGTAGTTGGCTTCGGTGTTCACGTCTAATAAATAGAAGATGTGGATGAAGGACGTGAAGATGAAAAGAAGAAGCATTAAATATGAAGCATTTGTGTAGTTTATTTAGCAGGCTTTACGAATTCGTGTCTGTCCCATCAGTGA
The DNA here is from genome assembly GCA_039654775.1 of Spinibarbus caldwelli. Classification (NCBI taxonomy): domain Eukaryota; kingdom Metazoa; phylum Chordata; class Actinopteri; order Cypriniformes; family Cyprinidae; genus Spinibarbus; species Spinibarbus caldwelli. The sequence continues at coordinate 7,660,106 of CM077251.1, forward strand.
CATGATGGTAATATATTTAACGAACACACATCTAAAATCGTTCAGAAAAAAATATAAATGAACGTGATACCGTGCAAGGTGGTGTGCTTTCGCCAGTGATGCTGAAGGTCATCTTAAAACAGACTGGCACACGCATCTGACATATTACTACACGAAATATGGCTATTCCTTAAATATGACACGCTCCCTCTCTCTAACATCTCGGCTGCTTTGTCTATTTTAAGCAAAACCGCATCGTATCCAAAAAGGACGCATGAAGCATCCCACGAGAATGATCGTCCCTGCGCTCGTGCCATGTTTAATTATTATAACTCAAAAATCCCCCAATAGATGAATGAAAAAATGATAGTGCACGCAGTGCGTGATATTTAAAGCCTGAACTCGTGTCTTACAATATATGCAAAGCATACAGGTAACCTTCGTATCAGTAAATCGTTTGTCTCACCTGTCCATCAGCAAACATCCTCGATGGAAAGCCACATCATGCGCTTCTTTTATTTCCATCCCACACACCTCGCATATCGGAATGGTGCTGAAAAATCTCCGATGATGGCAATATTCGGATAGGATGCACCTGAACCCATAGCCTTCGCATCAGTGCATCACTGGATGTTGCGATGTGTCCGCAATGATGACAGACTCAAATCAGCGCTTGCAAGTCAAAACATGTAAGATCCTATGGGTCAGAAACGGAGAACGCGAGCAAGTGCGTCGCTGGAAAGGACGCCATGTAACGCCGTGATGTGATGTAGAATAATGTCCCCCTCCCCACATGCGCTCGGATACCTTTCCAGTGTCCGTGCTGTTCATATGCATGGATACAATTATAGATTTAGAGTATTTGTGCGTGCGTGCGTGCGTGTGCAGTTAATACATGCAAATGCAAGAATGCAAAGAAATGCATGGAATGGGAAATGAAATAGGCTATAACAGTGGCGTTGGACTGGATTATGTTTTTACTCATGGATTATTCCTTTGTTCATCATTGCTGTTTGAATTCACTGGTTTACAGCCTATGACAGTCAGATGTGTATTATTTATAAATAAATGCATGGGATGTATGAAAATAATTTTAAAAAAACGTGGTTCAAATAATAAATATCAACTTCCTTCAAAATCTGTTTAATATAATAATTCACACATTCAAAGATTAGTAAATAAGCAATTGCATGATCAACTGTTTGAGAAAATGATTACCACAGGCAATTTGTTTATTTAAAGCGTTCCGGTCAGAATATCTCTGAATGCAATTTGTTGAGTTTAATAAGTCAGGTTTTCATATAAAGGAGTAAAAAGGCATGCAAGTAAAGAAAATGCCTAGTTCCTTCATGAAACTTTAGATGGCGCAGACTGATGGGTCCTAATGTAACTGATATTCACAGCGTAAATGACTTAGCACAAACTGATTGGTTCTTGTTGTATACACAGCCAATGAGCTTGCTGCTTTACATTTAAATGGCTGGTTAGCATTCACTCGAGCATTTCCCAGCAGGCTTTTTAGAGTTCTTCTGAAACCCTCCACCTTCCCCAGCTCCACCTGTATAGATCTGCTACAAGTTATTTTATATGCTATTTGTGCAGCAGCAGTATGTCTTAAATACTCAAAGCACCGTATCGCTGTATGCACTGGCAGCAGCAAGTTTCTGTACTTGCATGCAGCAGCAGCAGCAATAATCCACTACGACAGAAATAACCAACAGCAGCAGCAATTCAGCAGCAGCAGCAGAGCAGATCTATTCCGCCAAGACCAAATACAGTAGCATTGTCATATCCATTACCATGCTAAAATCTTCCGAAAGTTGTCATGATAGAAAGGTCCACAATTCAAAAACAACAAAATAAACTGTGGCCAAATTTTATTTTCCTTGTTGCTGTTTGAATCCATTGCATTCCACGGGAAAATGTTAAATATATAGATAAAATATATGCATATGTTGAATTAAAATGCAGAACACAATGTTTTTAATTTAAATAATTTATTGTTAATTTAATAACGTCTATTAATATAATAAATAATCAGTCAATTAATTGATCAATTAATTGTGATGCCAGAGCAACCATAGGCAATTATGTTGGTCAAACTTTATATTAGGTGTCTTTAATGTTATGCACTTAATTAAAATGTAAAGCATGTGACGTGGTGTGTTATTGTGTTGTTCTGAGAAAGACAGTTTATGAATATCATATGTGAATATTGAAAGACCTTTCATCAAACTGCAGTTTAAAATGCAGATTTGCAAAGAAAAAAATAATTTTTTTAAATCCATCTAAATTTTAAGCTAAACAATATTTGTAATTATTTGTGAAATTTACTAGAAATTTCTGAGTAAAAGACTGTTCTACATCATTTTTTTCAGTGTAGTTAAAAACACCTAGTATAAAGTATATCTGTTTTATTTACAGCTTCAATGCAGAATATTTCTGATTGCAGTTTAGCATTAATATTTGATGAGTCTAATCAGTCAAGTTGTCATATACAGTGGTAAAAGGCATGTAAGTAAACAAACTGCACACATCTCAAACAGAACAAAATAAAACAAATCATGGCCCTTGTAAGCACTACTTACAGTAGGGCAGTATTGCTTTTTCAGGATTAACAATAAAGTAATTAACTTTTCTTTACTCCAGCCATTTCTTCTGCTCCTCACTGAATTTTCTAGCCCATTTTTGTGTTATCTCTAAATAAACTGTAGGTTTATGAGGAAGGTAGTCAAGATACACAGATTTACTCCATGTCTTTGGGATGGCCTTTTCGATTTGCGTTCCTTCATGCCATTCATTGAATGAAGTTATAGAGATGATCTGTGGCCTTGCCTCCACAGCTGCATTAAAAGAGGTCTCGTAATACTTGCCATTAATGCGGTTCCTTGTATTCTGGGAGTTCCAGGGTCTAATGCTAGTGTCGATATAACCTGGCCCTACACTTGGAACAAATACCAAGTCATTATAGTCACAGAAGGTTTTGATGGATCTCCAGTTGTGATGTGAGGAGCCATAAGTAAAGCCGTTGGTCGCAAAATACGTGTAGAGTCCATCAAATCCAGCAGTCTGTATGTCCTTCTTCTGCCTTTCTTCCACAAGAAGAGCAATGAAGATACCATCATACAGTGTGTTCCTGATTGTCGATATACCATTTGGCTTTAGCAGTTGTGCCCAAACATCTGGAGTTTGTAAGTAGGAGTCATATACATAATACAGTGGAAGAAATTTGCCAGTGGTTGTTTTGTATCTATAAAAAGCAGGATGGTTTCCATATCTGTAAAATACAATTTACAATAAGTGCTATTAAAACACATATCTGTGGATTGATTTTATTTATTTATTATTCCATTGAACTAGAGAACAATTATTGTGAATGGGTGCAGTCAGAATGAGAGTTTAAACAGCTGATAAAAACAGTAGAACATCAATTAACATCCTGTGAAGTGGAAAGATTCATGTTTGTAATAAACAAACATTATTATTGGTAAGAAATTACATTTTTAACATCAAATAATTGCTTCTGACTAAAATGCGAGTTCTCTATCTGTAGAGAAATCTGCACACAACAAGCACCGTTTACAAGTAAAAACAGTTGATTTTGATGAGAGGACAACAGGGGATGCACTTTTTCATTGGAGAATCAATATGATTATGGACTCAAATTTTAGTCTCAAGTGATGGTTCAAAGTTAAAATGCCTTAATGGATTTGTTTCTTACAAACATGCAGCTTTTCATTTCACAACATGTTAACTGCTGAACTAGTGGATTATTGTGATGTTTTCATCAGCTGTTTTGACACTCATTCTGACGGCACCCATTTACTGCAGAGGATCCACTGGTGAGCATGTCATGTATTGTTAAACCTGTTCTTATGAAGAAACAAATGCATCCACATTTTGGATGGCCTGGGGCCACATTGTCAGCAAATTTAAATTTTTGGGTGAAATATTCCTTAAATATTAACCTAGATTAATAAATGTTGTAAAAGTATTGTCATTGTTAGCTGAAACACAATACTTTTAACTAACGTTAAGAAACTGAAAGTGTTATCTCTTTTTTATATTTTGTAAGTTTGAATGGCTAGAGATGAATGAAATGCATCAAACATACCGCTCCACAATATATTTAATATTTTCACGCATATTTGCATCATCTCGTCCTTTGTATGGTTCAATATGAAAAACAACCTGTCAGGGACAATAAAAAAAAATGCATGAGACACAAAAGAAAAGACTATGAATTTCAAACCTCCATCTATATCTATACCACCTTCAATTGATATTTGTCAGCTGCATCCAGAACCAAAGGCAGCAAATTATCAATTTCTTCTCCATTGTCATCATTCATACTACGTGGATACCACGAAACAGCTAGAACACCTAAAATAAGCAAAAATATTCAGTGGATAGTGCAACTGTAGTAAAGAAAAAATAATATACAGGTGCATCTCAATAAATTAAAATGTCGTGGAAAAGTTCATTTATTTCAGTAATTCAACTCAAATTGTGAAACTCATGTATTAAATAAATTCAATGCACACAGACTGAAGTAGTTTAAGTCTTTGGTTCTTTTAATTGTGATGATTTTGGCTCACATTTAACAAAAACCCACCAATTCACTATCTCAACAAATTAGAATACTTCATAAAAAAAAGACCAATTAAAAAAAAAAAAAAACATTTTTAGTGAATTGTTGTCCTTCTGGAAAGTATGTTCATTTACTGTATATGTACTCAATACTTGGTAGGGGCTCCTTTTGCTTTAATTACTGCCTCAATTCGGCGCAGCATGGAGGTGATCAGTTTGTGGCACTGCTGAGGTGGTATGGAAGCCCAGGTTTCTTTGACAGTGGCCTTCAGCTCATCTGCATTTTTTGGTCTCTTGTTTCTCATTTTGTTCTTGACAATACCCCATAGATTCTCTATGGGGTTCAGGTCTGGTGGGTTTGCTGGCCAGTCAAGAACACCATGGTCATTTAATCAACTTTTGCATCAAATCAGCATCTTTAAAAAGCTGGTCAGCAGAAGGAAGCATGAAGCGCTCCAAAATTTCTTGGTAAACGGGTGCAGTGACTTTGTTTTTCAAAAAAACACAATGGACCAACACCAGCAGATGACATTGCACCCCAAATCATCACAGACTGTGGAAACTTAACACTGGACTTCAAGCAACTTGGGCTATGAGCTTCTCCACCCTTCCTCCAGACTCTAGGACCTTGGTTTCCAAATGAAATACAAAACTTGCTCTCATCTGAAAAGAGGACTTTGGACCACTGGGCAACAGTCCAGTTCTTCTTCTCATTAGCCCAGGTAAGACGCCTCTGACGTTGTCTGTGGTTCAGGAGTGGCTTAACAAGAGGAATACGACAACTGTAGCCAAATTCCTTGACACGTCTGTGTGTGGTGGCTCTTGATGCCTTGACCTTGTGAAGTTCACCCAAATTCTTGAATCGATTTTGCTTGACAATCCTCATAAGGCTGCGGTTCTTTGTGCATTTTTTTCTTCCACACTTTTTCCTTCCACTCAACTTTCTGTTAACATGCTTGGGTACAGCACTCTGTGAACAGCCAGCTTCTTTGGCAATGAATGTTTGTGGCTTACCCTCCTTGTGAAGGGTGTCAATGATTGTCTTCTGGACAACTGTCAGATCAGCAGTCTTCCCCATGATTGTGTAGCCTAGTGAACCAAACTGAGAGACCATTTTGAAGGCTCAGGAAACCTTTGCAGGTGTTTTGAGTTGATTAGCTGATTGGCATGTCACCATATTCTAATTTGTTGAGATAGTGAGTTAATGGGTTTTTGTTAAATGTGAGCCAAAATCATCACAATTAAAAGAACCAAAGACTTAAACTACTTCAGTCTGTGTGCATTGAATTTATTTAATACACGAGTTTCACAATTTGAGTTGAATTACTGAAATAAATGAACTTTTCCACGAGATTCTAATTTATTGAGATGCACCTGTATATGTTTCAAAGAGGCTTCTTACCAACAGCAGCTGTTCGCAACTGCCGCATGTGTTCCTCTAAAACCGATGGATCTTTGGAGCTGTATGGACCTAGTGCAGGGTAGAAATTGGCCCCGATGTCTTCAGGAGGCTGGTGTCGTCCTGATGGATAACCTGAGGCCACTTTGGGGTCCCAGTGTGGTAAGAGTAGATGATCCCAGTGAACATATTTTCCATCAAACTGCGGGTTCCCATACCACACATAGTAGAAAGCGTGCACATTGTAATTTGGCTCAGGAAAATCTTGCATTTTGTTCTCCATTCTATCAGCTTTCTCTGCTGGTAACATCTGCACAGGTTTAGCAGATACAACAATGTTGTTATCTTGTTCCATTTGTCTTGAAGGTGGAATAAGTCTTAATGCAAACTGACCGTCAAAATTATTATCCTCAGGGCTCAGAAACTTTAGGATGACTGCTATAATAAACATGGCCAAGGATAAAGCAATAAGTGCACAGCATGATTTCCGCCTAAACCGTGCCATTACCCTGGAGGTTGGTTAAAGTACATTCCACAGAAGATGTTCAGTCAATGGTGGAGCAAATGTGTTAACCGAAACCCTCAAGGTTCATTCTTCATCTTCAATCTTCTACTGGAATAGCTGTAAAAATAAATAGCTCACTTAAACAAATAGACACATTTTTAGAGAGCTTTTTATATATTACTAGTTTTTGTTTATATAAATAAAAAATGTCACAGTCAGTAGGTCATATAAAGGCACCTTGTACATTTAGTTGCACAAATTACTTTATACTAACCATTAACTTTCAGCCTACGCTGCTTTTTACACTCAGTACTCACGCAGTAAGATAAAAGGGCAATCTTAATTGTTTGTTATTGTTTTATTTTAAATGGCTAGAACCTATGTAAACATGCAACAAAGCATTTAAATGGTTACCTATTAAAATAATCAACACATTTTCCATAAAAAAAAAATCAATAAATTGTTGTTATAAATAATTCATATTTTTAGAGCTAAAACGACAACCACTGAACACTTATCACAAAATCTCATGAAAAAGAGGTACATGGTACAGTTATTAAACACTGACACATGTGTAACTGAGACTGAAATTAACAATAACATCATTGTATAATTATAGCATTTTAAAAAATATATGCAGCATCATACCTCTGTTGACAGACATCAAGTGACAGATCTTTTGTATGAAAACAGAATATACCTGACACTTTAATCTAACGCGGAAGTATCAGTGACCAGTATTTTCTTCTGTCTTGTTTATTCGGTAATTGTAGATATCAGCGAGTTTTACTGCGATCTACTGGACGGGAGGCGAATTTACGAATCCTGTGAAGAAGGCTGAATCATGAATAATAATGAGGGGGCGTCACGCTCCTCGGCGAACGACCAATCACGAATCCTGATTAATATTCATGAGCCGAGCATTCTCTATAATAGCGTTCGTAACTCCGTAGATCGGAGAGCTGTGAAAACCATCCTTCACCGACAGCTGTCAGACGGCCTCTGATAGTAATCCATCGCCTCTTTCATTCATTGTCTGTTACAGTTTGCATCAGCTAAGTTCAAATTTCATTTCCTTTCACGTTTTCCTTGAGAGTAAAATAAATAAGCACGATATAAGTTCAATTGCAGCTTACATGTATTGTTACATTTAGAGTAACATGGTACAGAAAATGCCTACAGCAATATATCGTTGTAGTTTTACCCCTACACAAAAGATTTTTCGTGTTTGTCATTTTTATTAATTAAAATTAGCCTAATTTGAGGTATTATCGCATTTTCATTCGCAGCCATAAGGGAGCACTGTTTGCATTAAAATAAATGGGTTGGGAGGGAAGAGTCTGGAAGACTACAAGGCTACATGATGTGTTTATGCAGTTTTCTGAATGCACACTTGAAAATGTATATGTTCATATTGAGCATATACAAAAGGACACCCTTTCTCGTGAATTTCCACAAGATGGCATCAATAACATGAAATAAAATAATTTTTGGCTAATAAGTAAAATTAAAATGATGGGACCCACCCCCCCCCCCCCCCCCCCCCCAAAAAATGATGATTTGGGGTCTGCACACCTCAAAAATAAAAGGAAGAGTAAATTCTAGACAATCCCACTTTTAAATCTTGCTTATCGGGTGTAGTTTTTAGACTACATATATACACTCCACTGTCAACACTGTGCTGCTTTAGAACTGACAATCAATCCCTGGTGTTTGAAATGACTTCAGTGATTCTAACAAAGCTGGAAAGCAATAATTTCTAAAGCGCACCATGCACACACACTGTGACAGGTTGCACTGATGCTTTGTGAGGACGGATGCAGAGCTGAGGCATTTTTCACATCTTAAGGTCTACATTTTCTGCGATAAAGAGGACTTTGATGTCAGTGCCACTCTGTGCCTTTGAGAATCTGTCACAGTTATTTTTGAACCTAACAGTGAAATTATGGCTCGTTTGGATCGGAATCAAAGGAGAAGCAAGAGCCGTCTGCGACAACCCAATAATTCATATAATTGCTTGCCAGCTCCTTTGGGGTACAGTGAGATTAAGTGCTGTTATGCTTACTCTGGCCAAGCTCTAATCTAAATATACAGACAACCTCTATAAAATTGGATCTGTTTTTTCTGATTTATCCAGTTTTAATGTATGAATAACCTGAACTGTGGTTGCAATGCAGCTTTAACAATTTTTGGTACCATATAGGCTACAGTTATACTGTTGCACTTTAATAAATATATATGTAAAATAAATAATATAAAAATATAAATTAATTGTTTTTGTAACTTAAATATAAAAAATATAAAAATAATTTATTAATTAGTAAATTAATAAATTAAAGTAATACTAATAATTATAATAAAAATAATAAAAAATTAATAATAATAAAGGCTATTAGGTAGAACTGATTAGATACATTGGCACAGACTAAGTGCATGTGGTCCAACACATAATATTAATTTATTAATATTTAATTTATCATAATATTTAATTAATTTTTTATTCATATCTTAACTTACAACCATAACTTACAACACAGGTTACTGCTAAAGTTTTATTTTTTAATAAAATTAATGCATTTAAATTAATTTATTTCAATTAAATTTTATGATGAATTAAAAATTATGATGAATAATTTAATAAACAATACAATTAAACTGATCATTTACTTGAATAACTTGCAATAGGTTACTGCTACAGTTTTGCTTTCTTGTAAAACGTGGAAAAGGGTTTTAAATAAATTATATAAATTTGAAGAAAATTAATACAATTAAATTAATTTATACATTAATAATTAAAAACAAGGACAATAAATAAATTTAAATTAGAATGAATAATAAAAATCATTATTTACATGAATACTTACAATACTGCTACATTTTTTCTTTCTTGCAAAAGGTGGGAAAGGGATTTAAATAAATGGCAAATTTTTATTACAGCTGATAAAATAAAATTAATTTATTAAATTAATAACTAAAAATAACCTGAATAAATGTGTTAAACTTATAATACATAATTTAATAAACAATTGGTAAAACTTTACAATAAAGTTCATTAGTTAACAACATTAGTAAACATGAACTAAGAATGAACAATACTTCTACATCATTTATTAATCTTAATGTTAATTTCAGCATTTACTAATGCATTATTAAAATCACAAGTTGTGTTTGTTAACATTAGTTAATGCACTGTGAACTAACATGAACAAACAATGAACAACTGTATTTTTATTAACCAACATTAACAAAGATTAATAAATAGTGTAATAAACGCATTGTTCATTGTTTGTTCATGTTAGTTAATACATTAACTAATGTTAACAAATGACACCTTATTGTAAAGTGTTACCAAACAATTTAATTAACAATAAAATGTAATTATTTTTTTCTAGAGGGTTTAAGTCAATGCTGCACTAGGTGTCAAAGCCCCGTTATCTATGAAATCATTAGCACGCCAAATGCGTTATTCTCCTATCCGCTTATACACTTCAGAGGGTGATTAATTTACAGGTGTGAAGATGTTAGTTCGTTAGATTCACAGATTGTGAAACACTGAATGGCTCGGGCTATTTTTTTTCTCTTTACTATGGGTGCATAGCCATGACGTCATCGCCCCAATGTCAACAATGTAGCAATTTAGAGGAGGCGCGTGCTGGAAATGCCACAATCAGCAAAGAGCAAAGCAAAAGCACGCGGTCGCGAATATAACTCAACACAGACAGAGACTGAGCGCACCATTCCTCCGGCTTCAGAGAAAACAATAACCCTGCTCGCTGCTCCAGCTGCTAGCGAAGCGCGAAGAAAGAGACCATGTGAAGGCGTCTTGCAGAAGATCTTCGTGCGGGAACGACTGAAAGTTTAGGTGAGTGTCCAAGCCGCCGGAGGTGCCGCTCGTTACAGTTTATGTGTGTTTTGGTTTGAGCGTCTTGTTGTTTGTGTAAGTTGTTTGTGGTCTATGCCTCGCGTAAGAGGCAATGTCTCAGCACAGACAGAAAGCTTACGTCAACGATTTTGGATGTCAGTGCAGCTCCTCTGACTGACTGTACATTTTTAGGTCTGCAGGTTCGCGCTGCATTTAGTCTCTGGTACTGTAGATGGCAGGTGCAATCATGGTCTGGACCGGATGCACTCTGACTGAGACAATAGGAAACAGTGATTCAGCAAGACGATATTTAATGCCTTCGTGTGTAATATTTTTGTGTTCATCCCTCTCAAACATCTATTTATCTATCTTCTAATTAGTATGGCAAAGGCAAAATGATTTTTTTTTTTTTTTAGTTATAGTTAACATTAACTAAAGTAATATATATATATATATATATATATATATATATATATATATATATATATATATATATATATATATAAAAGAATCAGTTAATTACCAAGGCCATACCTCTCCTCTCATTTCCATATTCTTTAGCTTGATGTCCTAACATGTCTAAAATAATTCACAATAAATAAATTTTGAATTTATATATATATATATATATATATATATATATATATATATATATATATATATATATATATATACACACATTATATACATAATATTTTTTTAAATTTAATTTATTAGTAAAAACTATAATAGTATATATCTAGCTATCATCTTAGACAATACACTATGTAAAATTAATAGAAAACAGACTGAAAACTTAAGTCAATAATAATTTAATCAAAGAACTTAAAAGTCATTTTTCTCAGTGTTGGTGTTGTTACTCTATTTTGACTTTTAGTAGTTTTGACCGAGAACTTGCCTAATAAGCTGTATTTAAAAGTGGGCTAATGCTGACGTTATAAAACCATGAATTATCTGGAAATGCTCAGGTCTTTAAATAGAGGTGTGATGACTTTGGAGGAAGTAAAGCTGGTAAAGATCAACTGATAACCAAGCCTTTGGTACGATGAAAACATAAATCAAGAAATAATAGACTTGATTATTCCTTGCAGTTTCTTATATTTGGAATTAGTTTCAAAGTAGGGATGTTGAAACATACTTTAAAAAAAAACAACAAAAAAAAAGAGAAATTGCAGCACCATGTTGTAATGAAAGAAGTGCGAGAGGGCATTGGTTGGTGGCTTTGTGAATTTTTACAGTCAGCCTGCCAAGTTTAGCTTGTTTGTTGCTTTCTTATTACTATATTTTGTACTGGACCAGTTTAAAAACACTTATGCAACAAAATCTCTTCTGAAATATCATTGTTATCCTATCACTTTTATTACTATTCATGAAACCAGATGTGTTGCACCACAGACCCAGATTTGATGTGTTTTTGATTAAGCAGGGAAGGTAAAGATACGGTTAATGGGTGGATGAGGTGTTTGTGGATTACATCCTGTGAGATGAGATGTTTACAGGTCTCTGTGGTGCAGCATATAGGGTAGCTCATTTCCTGTGCTCATTGTAGAAATTCTAGAAATATTCAGATTGATTATAGATAGAAAACCCACCTTTACCTTTTAACTTAAATTTGCTCTTCCTTTGACACTTTTGAACATCTTACCTGCATCTTTATTTAGAGCTGTGACCTTAGTGTGGTAATGTCATGAGAAATCATGGTCTGAATGTGATAATGAGGCTCAACTGCACTGCAGTACCAATTACAGATGTTCAGTGCTTTCAGGATCTTTCTAACCGTAAAAGATTTGGCATAGGACTTGGATCTGCTTTAGTGTTCGTCCTGATTTTATCTCCAAAAAGTGTTTAGCAGGTCAAATCAATGGCCCGTGACTAATCAATGGTTCGTCTTCACTATGGATTGTGCAGAAACATCTTCTTAGTCATGTAACAGTGGTTTGTTCTTCTGATGAAAGCACCTGTTTTGTCAGCAGTTGTGGGTTTGTCGCTTATCGCCGGTTGAGAAACAGATGTTTGTCTTCTGCTTGTGTTTGCAACACAACAGATGTTTCTTCATTGGTTGAAAATATGTGTGACCTTAATGTTCAGCAGTGGAAGCTGAATTATTTGTCAATGTAAGAGCTGCACTGTACATATATCAACATCAGCATATTTCAGAAACAAAGTCATAGCCAAAATGACTTGCTTGACAGTGTCTAAAGTATTTTCAGTGTTTTTTTAGTGTACAGTATGTGGTTATTTGATTTGATTACTGGCCCAATTCAAAAACACCATCCTTCAGTGTCTTTTGGACATTTTAGCAGATCTTGTTCAGTTGCTTTGAAAAGAAATAGCAGCCTTTTCCTCAGTCATAATTTGAGCTGTAATTCATGTCTGTAGCATGATGTTCACATTTATGCAAACCTCTAACCCTAAATATGAGCATTAATAACAGTGTTGCTTGCTGCAAACACTAATAAGCCCAAACACTGCACTAGTGTATGTACATGTCAATTTTATTCAATCTCTGCACCATCAAATCACTGACTGATGTGTTCAGAGTTTTGTTTTTGCTCATTTAGTTTCAGTTCGGCTGACTGCGGGTATGATTACCACAATATTGCAAAGTCATTTCTACACCCCCTCTGTACCAAAACATGTTGTGATTAAAACTAATAATAAATAACTAATAAGTGCCAGGTCATGATATGATAATACAAATGCCTCTAATGCCCACAGATGGGCCAAAGGGTGAGAGAAATGGGGCTGGAATGCACTTGGCCACAGCTGTCATTTATTAACTATGTGGACTTGATGAACCCGTTGAGTACTGGTTCACTTCTTGTTGGACAGCTAGAGCAGAATTAGTCTGAGACATTGACACAATCCAAGAGAATACAAAAACACAGCTAATGGGGCCATTAAAAGATTTCCTTAGTGGTGAGGGACATTTTTTTTATTTTAATTACACAGGACTGTCTGATAAGGGAAATGTTGCTGTAATGACTGGCCTGAACCACCTGAACTACTTGTCACACAAATTTTTTTAAATATTTATTTATTCATTCATTCATTCATTCATTCATTCATTCAATAATAGTGGGTCTTGGGGTGGGGGGATGAGATTAGAATAAAACAATCATAATATTTGGTACATTTGTCTTTAAAAATAACAATAAATGAAAAAATTTGGATATTTCAATGATACAAAATACAGCAGGTTGTTCATCTGCAACATATATATATATATATATATATATATATATATATATATATATTGAATGATTTAGTGGAGTGGAGTTTATAAATATTCATATATATTCATTAATGTATTTATATAGTATGAGTTACATTTTAGTAGTGCAGGATGAAGCTGCTAGAATCACGTTTCAAAAAAAATCCCAAGACGGTTCTATATGTTACCATGCATTTTATGGAATTATGCATATCTCAACCATTGCAGCTTCAGTCTGCAAATCCAAATGTATAGCCTCAAGATGCATTCACGCTGAAGTAGCTTGCACAAATCTTCAGCTACACCCCCATCTCGTCTCTATTATTTCTTTGAATATAAGTGTCATGATGCTTACTGCTGCGGTTTTTGTATTTTACTGGAATCTTCTGCTTTGACGGACAGATGAAAGAGAAGCTGTGACTCTTATCCTCTGTTTGAAGTAGGTCATCAGCTGACTTAGGTAAAAGTAACACAGCTGAATATGAATGCAGGAAACCAGCTGCGTAGTAAGCAGTAAATGCGTAGGGGTTTCAGTTTGACATTTGGGTTACATTTAACCCCAAACAAACTCTTTGGTCGCGCTCACTATGACACGTGGTTCATGCCGTTATTTCTAGTTTTCTTAGTAGTTCAGTTAAGGTACAAGTTACAGTAGTGTGAATGTAGTCACAGCGAAAGGACATTGTTAAAGGAATAGTTCACCCAAAAATGAAGGTTTGTTGAAAATTTACTCATCCTCAGGCCATCTAAGATGTAGATGAGTTTGTTTCTTCATCAGAACAGATTTGGAGAAATGTAGCATTACATCACTTGCTCACCAATGGATCTTCTGCAGTGAATGGGTGCCGTCAGAATGAGAGTCCAAACAGCTGATAAAAACATCACAATAATACAGAAATAATCCACATGACCCCAGTTCATCAATTAGGCCTAACGTCCTGTGAAGTGAAAAGAAAACCTGCCTCTTTGTAATAAACAATTCTATCATTAAGGCATTTTAACTTTAAACTATTGCTTTTGGTCAAAATATGAGTCCTTCATAACGCTTCAAAAAAAGTCCATCCCCTATTGTCCTCTCACATCAAAATCCACCAACATATTTGTAGGGGTGCGCCGATCCGATATTCAGTATCGGTATCGCTCCGATATTGGCATTGTCTGCCGGATCGGGTATCGGTCAGAAGAGACCGATCCAAAACCGATATTCTGCGTATACTATTGTGTTATTGTTAAGCCCCACAAAAGCCACAAACACATTATAAAACACCATAAAGTTTTCGTGCGCTATATTTAAAGTGAAGCCGTTCCATAGTTTAATGTGAGGTACAGATGAATATTTAAGTCAAGTTCACATAAACTCTTCTCTCCTCTGCGGCTGTCTATTATCCTGCATTCAGTGTTCAAACTGCGTGTCGCGTTCAGTTACTAGAGTCAAGACGATGAAACTCTCTGCAAGATTATTAAATGTTCCTAATATTACACTTCTGTAAATAAAGATAAATGGTTTTGCATAAAAGGACTTTATCTTGCAGGACTTTATCTTCGTGCTGTTTTCAAAATCGTGTTGGCGTCTGTTAGATCACAACACTGGACAAGAGAGCACTATGTTCTTATCGAGCACAGTAACTGAAATTTAAAAATGTTAAAAGAAAAGGCTTTCTATGCGGACTTGCGGAGCGCTGTGACGCCGTGTTGCTTCAAGAGCATCATTCTGCGCACGGGATGCGCATAAGCGCTTTGTGCTGCTCTGTCTTTGAAGCCTTTCGTATCATAATACAAGATTGTTAATAGCCTTTCTTGTTCGTCTTATCTATTATATGTTTCTGCCTCATTACTGTGCTATACATTTAAAAGAAATGTATTTTTATTTTACAGTAAGTATATATATATATATATATATATATATATATATATATATATATATATATATATACATATACATTTATGTATTTTACAACAATACAAAGAGCAATGTATATCATTTTACATTATCATTTTAGATTTAGTCCTACACTTATTCACTTTTATTTGTTCCCCACTAAATGTTTTTTTCCCCACTAATTTTAGATTTTATAAAATCGTGCACTCATAATTTTTCTAGAGTAACTTTTGCTACTGATTTATCCACTAACCTAGTTTATAATAGTATTTTTGTCATAGATTATAATTATATATGCATTCATTTATTTTTTCTTTAATATAAAGTTGTCTATATTTAGTAGATTGTAACACAAAAAAAGTCATGATCATGATCAACACATTGAGGTATAAAAATTCAACACTGATTAAAAAAAAAACTGCCCAGGTATCGGATCGATATCGGTATCGGATCGGGATCTGTTTTGAAAAAGTGGTATCGGGCCACCCCTACATATTTGTTTAGAACTGTTTTAGACTGTTTTTGCTTGTAAACATTGCTTGATCGGTGCATATTTCTCTCTTGTTCCAGGCGAGATTACTTTTTCACTAGAGAAAGCAATATAATGGATAGAAGACTTGTGTTTTAGCCGGAAACAACAGTTTGAACTTGTTTATTTCTAACATGCAGATTTTTTCTTCACAAGACATTTGATGGACTAAAGACGTGTGGATTGTTGTGTGTTTTTATAAGCTGTTTGGACTCTTATTCTGACAGCACGCATTCACTGCAGAGGATCCATTGTGGAGTAAGTGATGCTAAATTTCTCCAAATCTGTTCTGAAGAAGAAACAAACTCATCTATACCTTGGATGGCCTAAGCAGGAAATAATTTTTCAGCAAATTTTCATTTTAAGTTTAAAAACTATTCCTTTAAGCACAACATGCCAGTGTATCGAACAATCAACAAGCAGAACCGGAACTATCTTTTTCATAATGTGTAATTTGACCATAAATATCCTAGATTTCACTGAATTTCATTACCTCTTTTGTTGTTATATTTTGCTTTGACTGAATTCAAGTGAGTGGTCCGAGGAAACATACCTCAGGCGAGATGTGATGTCAGTGGTTCAGCTGAAATAAGAGAGGTGTAGACGACATCCTAGAAAATGGAGTGACAGGAAAGAAAGGTCATTCCCAGTGGATTGAAATACCTGTGCTTATTTTAGGAAAGATCTATTGAAATGACAACAGTGAACTTCAGCTCAACTTCAGGGCGGTGATTCTAAATGTCATTGTAATATTGCTTTCCGCAGTTTAAGGAGAATAATTGAATGTGTCAGGAATTGAGACTGCAACCAGGAATTTCTCATAAATCAACGCCTTAATTAATCAAATAGTTTTGCCTAATTAGTCAACAGAATCAGAATACATTTTTAGGACACTACCTAACATGGTTTGGGTTATCATTCTTGCAAACATTTCTACCTTGTCAAAAGTCATTCGTTAATACAGAAAGAGTTCTTGCCACCAAAATAATAGATGCTTTTGAACGTTTTTCAACAGTTTGTTGTCCTGACATGCCTTCGTTCATGTCTTAGGTAGTGTTACATGGATAAAAAGTAATAAACTGTCTTCAAATGTGTATTTATGTTCTTCGTCAAATTTGTAGAGCATGATGAAATTTTAATAAGCACTCAAACCTTTCAGCATTTGCTTTTTTTTTGCATTCTTTCTTTTTGATGTTTTGCAATCGGTTTGTGAGATCACAGCAGAATGAAATCTTCAAAGCTTTTCAGTGTTTCCTAGTTGATTATGTTAATAATTTCTTCCAAGCTATTTGAGCCCACAGTACTTATGTGATATTCATTTGAAATTCATGATATTTTACTGTAGGGAGAAAATCAGGTTCAACCTGCTGGCTGAACCATCAGTCACCCTCAGACGGTTACTGCCTCCCATGCTGGCCTCAATTACCATCTGTTTAGAAAGGATGTCCAGGCCTTGGTCATGCTGACATCCCATCTACACTACACGCGAGCGACATGACGTGACAAAACTAGCATGCTCCAGTTTTAATCAAGCAAGCTGTATAGACCGCAACAGTATGAAGTCAAACTGCAGTGCGCACACAATGTAGGCAGCTTCGTTGATTATATCGGGAGTGCTCTAGTTTTGTTGTGTTGTCAGGCATTACTCAAGTGTAGATAAGTTCTAAAAGGCAATGAGAAAAAAGTTCTGCTGTTTAATCTCTTCACTTCAGAAACTCTTCTTTGCTGATGGCAAAAAAATTTAGGCAACACTGTCTATATTGCAATGTATTTAATGTCTTTTTGCATATTTTTCTAGTTTCATCAGAACTGTAAGGCCGTATCATTTGAATATTTTGGCAATGTCTCACAATTTGTGAGTATGGGAGTATAAGACGATATTTAATAGTGTCTTCAATTTAAACTTCAACAGCAAAGCAAATTAATTTAATGGCATTAAATCTGCATAAACTATCTCCTTCAATAAAATGCTTCAGTTATTAATTTTGCATCATCAGATTCCTTATGACAGTTTTCTTGTCATAAAATATTTTTCTGCAAAAAAACAAAACAAAATGATCAAAAGTTTAAGGTAAGTAAGATTAAAATTTTTGAGAGAAATTATTTCTTTTATTCAGCTAAATAATACTTTTTAGCATTAAATGGATCAAAGGCAAAATTATGGTACATTTGTAATGTCACAAAACATTTTAAGTCAAAATGCTTATCACAGTTTCCACAAAAATAGCACAACTGATTTTAACATTGATAACCATAAGAAATGTTTCTTGAGCACAAATCAGCATATTAAAATGATTTATGAAGGATCATGTGACACTGAAGACTGAAAATTCAGCTTTGTGTCACAGGAATAAAAAAACATTTAAAATATATTAAAATAGAAAACAATTATTTTGTATTGCAATAATATGTAATTATATTTCATAATATTTATGTTTATACTGTTGATCAAATAAATGCAGCTTTGGTGAGCAAAAGACTTATTTTTTATGAAAACATTTGCAAAAACATTTAATCTCGAAGTTAATCTAATGTACCAATGAACACCCCTTGTTTATGGCAAATTAATGGTAATGCACAGTCTCTTGTGAATTTAGTCTAAAATATCCATGATCTATGTTTTTAATGCCTCACCATCTGCTGATTGTATTATGTACTGCTTGTACTGAAGTATGTTTATCCAGCTCACTGTGAGCTTCTGTGTATATTTATAGCTTACTTGCTGTGTTTTTGTGTCACGGTTGCCTCTGCCCATATTAAAGACAGTTATGAGTCACTTCTCACTTCAGTCTCTGGGAAACCATGATTCATTCAAGCTCTGTTTCAGCAACCAGTGCCCAAAATACTCTGGCATGGAGTCACCCCCTATCTTTACATTGGAAAGCCTGCTTAGGAATGCCCTGATTGACTTGAGGAGTGATATTTCAGCTGTTTAGCTAACACCTGATTACCTTTGAATAGAAAACACTAATTTGTAGAACTGTAATTCATATGAATAAGTGAACTGGCAGAATTTACACTGGCATTTTGTGTCCAACTTGCATAGGGAACTGAATGAGCTAGATGTGAATGCAATCATGAATGCATTGTGGGATGTTTCTCACGGAGTACCAAAAAATAGCTTGCATTTTTCAAAGGGATCCATTCTTTCAAACACCATTTGTTCACATCCTTTATACTGGCTTGTGAATATGACAGTGACCCTCTGAAAGAGAGACAGCTAACCTTATTTTGAGCACAATAGTTAATTGTCGAAACTAATGATGTCATTGTCAAGTTTCCTGCTGGAAAATCCCCCCAAGATGAGCTCTTATCTGAGGTGTGTCATTCTGTTTGGTTGTGTGTGGTTTTCTCTCCTGACCTGCAGGCTTAAAGCATCAGGCAGTACTGGATCACGGCTCCAGCAGCCTGCCACGTCCTGCACCACAAAACATGAGCTCATGGAATCTGCAGATAGCGGTTAGCTTATATATTTTACGAGGATATGCTCATCAACTGTTCTCATAACCAGAGCATCAGGCAGGCATAGAGTTCATGTGTATGGCAATGACAGTTATAGTGGTGTGGTATAGTGGTTAACTTTTTTTTTCTTTTTTTTTTAATTTTCTTTCTTTCTTTAAATTTAAAATTAATTTAAGTTTCCTATCTATCTATCTATCTATCTATCTATCTATCTATCTATATCTATTAATATTACATTATATAGATTACATAAAGATTATTATCTGAAATACAAATGGAAATCTGGAATGTAGCAGTCTCTATAAATGTCATGGAAATTCATTGGTCAACTTGTGTAGTAATTTGTAGTAACATTTCATCTTATTTAAGTTATTGACTAATAGTTTCTTATTAGCATGTTAAACCATCTCACTTAAGCTTCTTTTAAAATACAGCAATTTATTATTCTCAGAAATCTCTTCAGTGGTTGGAACTGAAAGAAGAGCTGCTGTAATCAGGTCAGTATGAAATTAGGCCAGGCTTCTCTTGGTGGTCATAACGGCCATATTACCCCCTGAAGTAGGAGGCCTTGAATTATATGTACTTTTTAATTAATGTCTTGGTGATTGTGTTAAAAATGGGGTCAACACATTTTTGCTGTGTAATCAATTATTTAATGTTTGTCCATGTGGGATCTAATGGACTTATTTTCTTGAATTTTTTGTTGAGTTTAAATGAGTTTAAACAAACTTTAATGGGATAGTTAACCCAAAAATGAAAGTTCTGCCATCATTTACTCACTCTCAAGTTTTTCTAAACCTGTATGAGTTTTTTTCCTCTTCTGTTGAACATTAAATAAAATATTTGAAGAATATGGGTAACCAAACAGTTTCTGGTCCCCATTGACTTCCATAGCATTTTGTCCATACTATGGAAGTCAGTGGGGACCAACAACTATTTAGTTATCAACATTCTTCAAAATATCTTCTTTAATGTTCAACAGAAGAAATTCATACAGGTTTGGAACAGCTTGGTGGTGTATAAATGATAACAGAATTAAAAATTTTGTATAAAAATTTTCTTTTTTTTTTTTAAATAAAAAATATTTCATTTTCTTTAGAAAATGTAAAATTAAAAAATGTGCTGAAAATAAATGTATAATGTCTGTTTATGCTAAATTAAGCTTAATTATCCTGAATTATACATTGTATATATGTTCAATGCAATTTATCTAATTACAGTTTGTTACTAGAGTGTGTACATGCTCATTACAGTCTCTTTTCCATCAAAGGAATTATTACTCCTCCATATAAAGCCATATTAGTGTTGGCAATGGATTTAGGTCGGGGAATTAGGGGCTTCATAAATTAGCGAGACTGCAGGGTTGGTCAGCATCGTGGACATTTTAACAAATCCTTTCTAATTATATTTCCATTCAGTCCTGGAGGAGCAGAAACAGAATAGGCTAGATCTGTAGTAGGTTTGTTTCCACAGCGACCGAACGGTTAAGCCTAGTTTTCCACTTGAATGAGTTTTCAGTGGATCACTTTTCTCAGAGTAGTTTGTCTTTTGATAACCCAGTTCATTGCACTGCATGTGCAACACTCACAATACACGATACTTCAAACGCCATTGTAATGACGCTCATCTGCATTATGGTCATGGTTGTCTGACATAGTCATGCATCAGTGTTGATGATGAAACATGCTGTAATTCCCTCTGTTTATTTGCATGGTATTTTTCCTTTTCAGAGCAGCATCTCTGAATGAATTGACACGCTGGTGATATCTCATTAGTATGGGTAGAGCAAGCGAGTGACAGCTGTTATCAGACATTTCTCTGTCTGTGTGAGTGGCTCTGTATGTGCTTTATTGGGAGTTGTGTTAATGATTCACGAGTTGATGCTGAGATTACCAAAGCCAAGATGCTGAAATGCTAGAGTGAGCAATTGCTATTCAACAGCTCATCTTCACTAGACTGGTTCAAAATAATTGGAATATCCACCTACTAGTTCCTCCTTTCAGTTTTTCACTGCCTCTAGGAATGAACGTAGTGTGATGATAGAGCAGAAAACACATCTTGTGTTGTAGAAGTATATGTAAGGGATGATGCACGGTCAACCGATCATTATCGCAAAATAAATCTTGATCAGGTCATCCTCAAGGAGTTTATTATAAAATGACTAGCTGACTGTAAATATTTCCACTTATCAAATTAATATGGACATTGGTGTTATTATCTTACTTGTTGATTAACTTCCACTTATAGTCTTATATGCATTATATCTTGTTTACATTTTCATTTTCTTTAACTGGGATTCTAACTATCATCAAAAGGTTTATGCTCAACATAAAATCATCATTAATACTGAAAATTATATTCAGTAATATATACACTACAATTATTGCATGATCTTATTTGTTTGTTAATTTCCACTTAGAAAAAGTAGTCCATCCAAATATCACAATTTAAATAATATGTTTTATAATTTGCAGTCTGTGGGTTATTCTATGGATTATTTTTCTAAGATATTTAGCGAATACAACATTCTTCCTTTGTTTAAATGTTTTGTCTCATTTATTATTTTATTTATTTATTTGTTGCTTCTGAAATTGTTTGGTTTTTGACCATCATCAAATGGTATAATCATTAAAACTGAAAATTATATTCAGTATTATATAGAAGAATTATGTATACGCTACTATTAAATTTTTTTGTAAGAAATACACTTTCAGTGAAGATGCATTAAATTGATCAAACGTGATGCAAAAGACTTTTATATTATTACTTAATTTCTACATTTAAAAATTTCCCATGAATCAGTTTCCCTTTATTATGTTTGGATCAGTTTTTTTAAAGCATCGGGGATGCTATTATTATCAACTTAAAAATGGGAACGGCAGAAATAGTGCAACAGAGGCTACCACTATTGCAAACTGGTCTTGCAAAATAGGCTCATATTCTTTTGCCATTATATGGCCATGCAGATCCATCATTAGACTCCCTTGAGATGGCTACCCATACTATTATAGACTCACATTTTTTTTTACAGTTGGCAACACATTTTTTGCCTTTTTTTTTATGTAGCAACTGCCCTGTAAAGTAATCATCTGTCGGTATATGAGCTTCAGTGTGCTTGTTTGACATATTTATTTTTGAGACCATTACCCATGATACTGTATGCTAAAACCTTTGCTGTTTATGTGCGACTACAGCCTCTTGGAAACTCTACTAGTGTCGCTTTGCAAATTCACATATCAAAGTCCTAATTATCAGGCCACTTTTGAAGCTGACACATGCTGCTAATTGGCCATCGGCTCAATTTGAGACATCAGCAATTGTGTAATTGTCCATTATTGGTTTTGAAGAACTGCCATTGAGATGAATAGCATTTTTTTAGCTTTCCATCAGACGTGCAATAAATATTTTTTGAAACCTGAATAATGTGGAGCAGTCATGTCATATCACTTTCGTCCACAGGCTCTGAGCAAGGAATGTCTATGGAGGAGAAGCCTGAAGCTCCCATGTATGTCTATGAGTCGACAGTGCATTGTGCCAACCTCCTCCTGTGCCTGAATGAACAGCGGAAGCAGGACGTCCTGTGTGATGTGACAGTGCTGGTGGAGGGGAGGGAGATCCGTGCCCACAGGGCAGTGCTGGCAGCTTGTAGCCAGTATTTCTCCCTGCTGCTCAGGGGCCAGACGGAACATGAGCCGGTCATCAACCTGCCACAGAAGGTGAGTGTCCTCATTTGGCAGGGGTACAGATTCATACATTAACAGCCTGCAAGGATGCACCTGAATGACCTGCACTGAAAACCTCACAAAAATCCCAGCTTTGTCAGAAGAGGGGAGATATGAGATCTCTGAAATCCTTGCATTTACTGCATATAAACACCCTTATTGTCGTTTCTTCGTTATTCCGTTATTATTCCGTTATTTCCTTTTTTTATCAGGCAATTAATCAGACGATTTGTAGCAGATAACCGTGCCTGTCTGAAAAATTAAAAGACATCATTTCAATAAACAATGTTTTGAAATATTTATGATTGCATTTACAGTGAATGTTGTGTACAGTTCCACAGTCATGAAAAATAAAATTGTCCGAATATCTGAAAAAGTCATGGAAATGAGTAACGTCTGAAAATGTCTTGAAATTGAATATACACTACCGTTCAAAAGTTTGTTGTTTTTCAAGAAATGATTACTTTTTTTCAACAAGGAAACATTAAATTGTTCAAAAATGGCAGTATCCCTTTCAAATAAATGCTGTTCTTTTGAACTTTCTATTTGTCAACAAATTTGTAAAAAAATGTACAACCCGAATTCCGGAAATGTTGGGACATTTTTTAAATTTGAATAAAATGAAAACTAAAAGACTTTCAAATCACATGAGTGAATATTTTATTCACAATCGAACATAGAGAACATAAATGTTTAAACTGAGAAATTTTACACTTTTTTTCCACTAAATGAGCTCATTTAAAATTTGATGCCTGCTACAGGTCTCAAAAAAGTTGGCACGGGGCAACAAAGGGCTGAAAAAGCAAGAAATTTTGAAAAGATTCAGCTGGGAGAACATCTAGCAACTTGACATCAGGTCTGTAACATGATTAGCTATAAAAGGGATGTCTTAGAGAGGCAGAGTCTCTCAGAAGTACAGATGGGCAAAGGCTCTCCAATCTGTGAAAGAGTGCATATAAAGATTGTGGAATGCTTGTGGAAAACAACGTTCCTCAACGTCAAATTGCAAAGGCTTTGCAAATCTCATCATTTACAGTGTATGATATCATCAAAAGGTTCAGAGAAACTGGAGAAATCTCTGTGTGTAAGGGACAAGGCCAAAGACCTTTGTTGGATGCCCGTGGTCTTCAGGCCCTCAGACGACACTGCATCACTCATCGGCATGATTCTGTCATTGACATTACTAAATGGGCCCAGGAATACTTCCAGAAACCCCTGTTGGTAAACCCAATCCACCGTGCCATCTGCAGATGCCAACTAAAACTCTATCATGCAAAAAGGTAGCCATATGTGAACATGGTCCAGAAGTGCCGTCGTGTCCTGTGGGCCAAGGCTCATTTAAAATGAACTGTTTCAAAGTGGAAAAGTGTTCTATGGTCAGACGAGTCCAAATTTGACATTCTTGTTGGAAATCACGGACGCCGTGTCCGCCGGGCTAAAGAGGAGGGAGACCTTCCAGCGTGTCATCAGCGTTCAGTTCAAAAGCCAGCATCTCTGATGGTATGGGGGTGCATAAGTGCATACGGTATGGGCAGCTTGCATGTTTTGGAAGGCACTATGAATGCTGAAAGGTTTATAAATGTTTTAGAGCAACATATGCTCCCCTCCAGACCAGTGGTTTTCAAACTTTTTTTTAAGAGCGACCCTATTTTTTTCTTTTTAAATTGACATGACCCATATATATATATGGAAGGATGCTCTGTTCCAAAATCAAATCACTGTCGGTGCTTCTGAAATTAGTGAGGGTGCTTTGCCTTCATGCACATCTATTCTGACATATCATATTTTGTTCAGTCCATAGTTATGATTATCGCAATGGCATTGCGATTTCGAGAGAATGTGCGGATGTCACTTTCGAAGGTTTATCGCAAGTACGCCACATCGGTCCTCTTAGCAGCATGAAAAACTAAACTTTTATTCAAATTCGCAAAGTGCGCTTCCTTAAAAAGCTGTCACTCATTTCAGTTTATCGCGATCTCTAATTCTGCTATAATCAATGAATCTGTCAACACGGCACAATTAATCTCTTATTTACATAACCTCTACACTTTGTTCAGTATAATCAGAGGATTCGCGTCGCAAGCTTCCAGAACTCTGAACAAGAACACTTGCGTTCTGAGCAGTGAGTGGATTCTGACTCCCAATTGGCCATTGCGTTATAGAAATCAACAGATATGTCTCTGATTTGCTACAATGTACAACGCTGCAAATACTCATTTGATTCTGACCTGAGGCGGCTGCCGGTTACTTTTGTTTTGTTGTTTATGTTTATTTAGTTGCTTCTTTCCTAAGTCTTGAACTTACATAGGCTACATACATTTTCCCTAAATCATCCTGGCGACCCATTTTTTAAGTCTGGGTCGCGACCCAGGGTTTGAAAACCACTGCTCTAGACAACGTCTGTTTCAGGGAAAGCCTTGTGTATTTCAGCTGGACAATGCAAAACCACATACTGCAGCTATTACAACAGCATGGCTTCATAGTAGAAGAGTCCGGGTGCTGAATTGGCCTGCCTGCAGTCCAGATCTTTCACCTATAGAGAACATTTGGCGCATCATTAAACGAAAAATACGTCAAAGACGACCACAAACTCTTCAGCAGCTGGAAACCAATATCAGGCAAGAATGGGACCAAATTCCAACACAAAAACTCCAGAAACTCATAACCTCGATGCCCAGACATCTTCAAACTGTTTTGAAAAGAAGAGGAGATGCTACACCATGGTAAACATGTCCCCGTCCCAACTATTTTGAGACCTGTAGCAGGCATCAAATTTGAAATGAGCTCATTTTGTGCATAAAATTGTAACATTTCTCAGTTTAAACATTTGTTGTTATGTTATCTATGTTCTATTGTGAATAAAATATTAGCTCATGTGATTTGAAATTCTTTTAGTTTTCATTTTATTCAAATTTAAAAACATCCCAACATTTCCGGAATTCGGGTTGTATCTCAGTGTCCACAAAAATATTAAGCAGTTTATATTATAAATATTAAACTGTTTTTAACAGTTAACTATTCATCAAAGAATCTGGTATATTTCCACAAGCAGTGCAACTTGATGATAATAAATGTTTCTTGAGCACCAAATTACAATATTAGAATGATTTCTGAAGGATCATGTGACACTGAAGACTGGAGTAATGGCTGATAAATTTTAAAATTTAAAATAATAATATTTCTGTTAAGTGTAGTGATGGGTGGTTTGACCAAAAATCTTTATTGTTTTTTTTTTTTATTGTTTTTTTTGTTTAGGACTGTGGCATTTTTTTTTTTTCATGGTTTTTCCCTGACTGGGAATTTATATGAATCAGAATACATGAAACAGTTGCAGAGCCACTGCATTTTAATCACAATTGCTGCATGAGCAGTTTTTGATTTAAATTATATTGTATAATAATTTCACAATTTAAAGCAAAAACAGAATGGTCTGACTTAAGCCCTGTGAAACTATACTACATAAAACATATCTGCACGAAACAAAAACAGTAGACAGGTTGCATGAGAGCTTGAGAACATACTGTGAATGTGAAACAAAAATAATTTTAGGCCGCTGGCGATCTTTGCAGATCAAACCAGTTTACCGTTTGAACCAGTATATCACCCACCACTAGTTACGCGTTGCAATCTATTGCTGTTTTACTGTATTTTTGATCAAAATATTTTCCTTTTAGGAATATTGTGTTCTAAAAACAAGAAATGTGCTCCTTTGTGTACAGATAGATAGTGAAGTCCGACAGGAATGTGTCAGTGAAGAAAACCTGTTCATCGTCTGCAGCTTTGAGTTGGCATAATTGCTTATGTTGTTTACCAGGAGTGTTAGCAGAGTTCCCTCTCAGAACTTCACTGTGCTTGAGGAAGTATGATTTATTCATGGCTGATTCTCTGTGTTGTAATACTTTAGGTGCTTTGCGATCTCAAAGCTCAGAGTTATATTACAATATCCCAGATATGTCAGAAGGCCCCCATTTGCCTCTGCTTATATATTAATTATCGTTCATCTTCAAAACGCTTAATGTCAAATTGTATTCTGTAATGACCGGGAAATTGGCTTCATATCTCATTCTCTCCTCAGAGCCATGCTGAGCTGCTTCCCTCTTGCTTTATAGTGTGGAGTCTCTGCTTTCTGCTTTGTGTGTGTACATGCGTCCCTGCCTGCTGTCCTCATTAGGATTGCTGGTTATAACATTAAAGGAGTCTCATATGGTGCTTGGCTTCCATAAAGACATGCTTCTGCAGGCGGCAGCTGCTGATGCCAGCTGAAAATAGATCCACAGAATGCTCAGCATCCCCCCCCCCCCCAGCTTTTCTATTTATTAGCAGCTCTGGGAGGACTGACTGAATGTCTGGGGGAGCTGTATTTTCAGCAGGATGACTTTCTATTTTAAAGATGATGTACTTGATGTGGGTGCACTGCCCCAAGCATTCATGGATACCTGCAAGAGTGATAGAGTGATTGAAAGTGATGAGAAGGGTGGTTTATTTTTGTTCCTGACACTATGCAGTTCACTTCATTTTATTACTTGATGTAAAGCTTGTGAGACATTGAATAAGAAGCTCAGATACTTTGTAGCATAGATGCAGTTTTTTATAGCACGATTTATAAAATATGATTTGAGGATAAGCTGATTATTCTCAGTCATTTGTGGTCACGGTTTTCACAAAAATATTAACCAGAACAAATGTTTTGTTTTTTTTGAGCGCCAAATAAACATATTAGAATGATTTCTGAAGGATCATGTGAGACTAAAGACTGGAGTAAAGGCAACTGAAAATTAAGCTTTGCCATCACTGGAATTAATTGCATTTAAAAAAATATTAAAATTAAAAACATTTGATCAAATAAATGCAGCCTTGGTGAGCATAAGAGACTTTTTTCACAAACTTTTTTTTTTTTTTTTTTTTACTATTTACTGACTCCAAACTATTGAACGGTTGTGTGCATCTCAATATCAGTCGATTCTGATTTAATTTATGTATTTTTTTCTATCTTAATTCTTTTACTATATTTATTATGTTTCTATATTATTTTTTTCTATATAAATACTTTTATATTAATTTCTTTACATTTTTACTTTTAAATGACCATTGTCAACATCTAAAACTCACTTAATCTTTAAAAGTGTTAATAATTTAATAATACTGTTAAATGTTATCGTTGGAAAATATCAAAATTAACAAAAAAATTTCATACTGTACATTATCATAACTACATTCACTTGTACGTTTAAAATTATTTTCGTTTTTCTGTTCTTTTTTATTTAGACAAAGTATAATTTAGTATATATATATATATATATATATATATATATATATATATATATATATATATATATATATTTTTTTTTTTTTATGGGCTATTTTATGCCTTTAATTGGACAGGACAGTATAGAGTAGACAGGAAAGCATTGGGTGGAGAGAGAGGGGAGCAGGATCAGCAAAGAACCACAAAAAGGGTTTTCAAACCCGGGTCGCCGCACTAACCATGTGTCAAGGTCAGCAGGAAGGGACCCAAATGCAGAGTGAGTAAATGAAATATTTATTGAAAGCACAAGTTCAGGGGTGCACAGGGGTGAACAATCTTGAGACAACTCCAGCCAGCGGGAAGAGAACTATGCCTCCAGAGGTAGACGGTCTGGAGAACAGTCCCAGTCGGTGGCCAAACCAGGCAGAAGAATGGGGAAAAGGCCAGAGCAGGGAACAGTGGAGCGTGCAATCAGAGTGAAAGGACAGGGACTTAAAGCAGGCCAGAACCAGAGATAGATTCTCAGCACCGGGGTTGGCTGGCAGACTGCCTTGGGGAACCGACAGGCAGGGAGTCTCAGGCTGGTAGCGCCGGACTGGAGGGAACACACATAACAAGACAGCACTCAGAACCACACAACAACAACACTACTCAGCAACACGAGAAATGTAATAAAGGGGGGAAAAAAAGAAAATAAAAAGTAAAACAAAAAACAAGAAGAAAAAGGAAATATCTAAATTTAGACTAATGAAAAACTAAAGTATAAAATCAGAGTAGTTCAAGACTAGAGACAAGACTGATGAACAACTAAAGATGAAATTACAAGTAACTAAGCAAGATTACGGAGGAACAAAACCAAAAAAAAAAAAAATCAGAAGATAGAAAATCAAGAGCAAAACTGCAGTAAGGATACACAATGACAGGGCAAGACTGGAATAAAGAGCAACAAGTCAATAACTGTCTCTGTGGCACAAGACAAACCCGCAAACACAAGAGGAAAAGCGGCACAATATAAAGGGAGGAAAGTACACGAGGGCCAGGTGAGCACAGTTAAGAAAACGAGGACAAGACAAGGGCTAAACAAGAGGGCGTGACCAAGGGAAACAAGGAGGCAGGGGCGCAACTGCACATTTGTCGAGGGGTATGGAAGATCAGTGCCGGCGCCCCCCTGTATTCTAGTAGCCTCTAACACTAACTTGCGCAGAAAACTTTCTGCAAGTCAATGACCAAAAGCCCATTACTAGCTTGTGCATGGAAGGATACAGACTCATCAGGAGTGAAAAAAGTGATAAAGGTTTGAACCCCCTTCCCTCTTTTTTAATACCATAGGGAACAAAGTAAAAAGTAAAAACAAGAAAAAAAAAGAAAAGTGTGTCACATAACATACCCTTTAACTCCTGATGGTAGACCCCAGACAGTAGAACACACTTTTTTTTATTCTTTTTTTTTCAAACACATGTAATATTGCTCACTTGTTATATAATATAATATTATTTATTTGCCTAAAAGTTATTCATATTCTTGCAAATTTTATATAGTAAAATTTATTTTAAAGAACATCTGCATTTTTTTTTCTTTCATTTTTACTTAAAGAGATAATTCATGGAAAATTTGCCATGCTAAGTGGAAGATTTCTGCCAAGATTTCACCTGGTACAAAAACAAATACTATTAAAAAAGACATTATAAAATCACTATTATAACATTTAAAAATCTCTTTTTTGTCAAAATTCAGGATTGTTTTGTATTGAAGTATGAAGTACCAAGAGTTTTCAACTCATTGAATCTACTTGAATTACACAGATGGCCTATTTTAAATTTACAACAGCAATTTTCAGTGAAAAGTGGCTAGTTTGTATCCTTGTTTACAATCTTCTCAGTTTCTCTCAAATGTAAATCAAATGCCCCTTCACAAACATGTGAATGGGCATTTGATTGGCACTTCATGTTCATATGCCCCCCCAACTCTGAAAAAGTTATCAGTCATTCTATTCTAACATTCTATTAGTTGTCAAAATTAATTCATTGCAGCGCTTTTGTCATACCAAAATCGAGCTCTGTACAAAGGAAAATAATGTAAAAATGTAAAATGAGTTATTTTATGCATTTTATAGTTTCATTTTCTTTTCATTTTCGTACTTTACAAGTTAACGAAAAAATAGTGCATATTTTCTAGTACATTTAACTGCACTATGCTCACATTTGTCCTACTTGTGCATTAAATTTAACAAAAAAATAAAATAAAAAATTACATAGCCTATCATCTTGCGCCCTATTGTGATTTCGAATTGCAGAATATTTCAGTAGGCTGCATGCATGTGAGAGACGTTCTTAAATGTAATGCACATGCATGCATGCACAGCTTTGCAGCTTTAATCGCCATTTTGGTAATTTCGTGATTTAACTGACGATGTATGCTGCGGTTTTTTTATGATGAAGTGAGCGTGCGCCTCATATTCGCATTCAGTTGAAGAGTGTGCGTCGTGAGCACAGTAAAACTGCTGACAGTACAGGAAAGTTTGTTTTACTGACATATAACAATATCCCATCAGACCGCAGTTCCCTGTTGTTCTACTGTAGCCTACCTTTTCCGCGCTTGTTTGACTCGCGCGCCGAGGGCAAGCTGAAGTGCGTGTCTGAAAAGTCTCCCATTTGTTGTGGTCGCAAAGAGATAAGGCCGTTCCGCGTCTTAATAAGTTTTTAATTAAAAATACATGTTTAAACTCATTAAAATGCTAAAAACTGTTAAATAAAAATGTTGCATTAATTATTTTTAATAACCAAGCTATTGATTATTTATTACGTTTTATTACTATAGAAGATTTTCACAGAATGACTTTGGCAAAATGGCGCCCCCTATGTGTGGCGCCCCTATGCACTGCATATACTGCATACCCTTTATTTGCGCCACTGCAAGGAGGTGGGATCATAGGAACACATGGTAGACACAAATAAAGACAAAGCAATGTGTTAAGACACAAGACAAACAAAGAAACATTAAAGAAAGACAACACAGACAAAGCTGCCAGGGCAGAGCCCTGACAACATGAGGCTATTGGCACTGACAGTAGTATCAAATTTTAACGTCTACCATTAATAAGAAATATCAGTGCATCACTATTACCGAAGTCTTAAAGGTACAGTAGTAAAACAGCCTTTTGTAATTGTTACGAACCCCACTTCTAAAATGCTCGTTCAGGGAGGGGGTTAAGTAACATAAGAAGGACGCGCAAGACAGAAGATCAATTTAACCATTTATCAATGGCCAAACAGCTCACGAGTCGCATTAATCAACCAGCAACAGATATAATAAAGAATTGAATCAACTAAACTAAAGTAAATCAATATAGAATAAACAAACAAAACACAGATCAACCGAACATCAAAGAAAACACAAAAATAAACACAGAGTAGGCACCGCTTATCAGCGGCTGACTTGACAATAAGACGCACACAAAGCTCGCTGAACGCGCTCTTCATCAGCGGTAGCTGGACAGCAGGAGCTTCTCAACAAGTGCAAGTCATGCTCATCAAAGAGCGTAGAAGTGACTGTGACGGACGCGCTGGAACAGAGAGAGCCAACAATGCAACCGCAACTTCCACCTTATATACAGCCCAGAGCGTCCCTACTAAACAGGCCGCAGGTGTGTAGGGGCAGAGCTCCACCTCGGGGAAAAAAAAACAGAACAAACCAAATCAATACAAAAGGGTAAAGAAAACAAACAATAAATACTGATCCCACAAGGCTTAGGCTGTAACATAATTCTCATAAAGGAGGTAGAAAATGTATCGGAATGATGGCAGGAAACCTTGTGTAACAATATAATTGGTTTTTGGGGAAACAAATAAAATGTCACAAAAGTGCTGCTTTAATTTGATTAAAATACCACTGATGACCCTGAAATATCAGCTTGTTTTGTTTTCTTTTTTATAGATCACGGAGAAAGGCTTTACCCCACTGTTGCAGTTTGCTTACACAGCCAAGCTGCTGCTCAACAGGGACAACATCCAGGATGTCATGTGTTGTGCCGAATTCCTGGGAATGCACAACCTCGAAGACTCCTGCTTCCGCTTCCTACAGGACCAGATGAAAAGTGAGGCTGATGGCATGCAGACCAGCCAGAATCCACCATCACCTCAGACTCTGGGTCAGAACCATCACGATAATGGAATAGAGGATGCAAATATGCAGCCAAATGACTCCAAACCACCACTGTCCAGATCAAGGCTGCACCCTGAAACTGAGCAATTAAAAGTCACCAACAACCTGCATCAATCAGACCAACCTCCAACTTTCGACCTCCCTCGTTATCCCAAATATAGAAAGTACCATCAGGTTCTTGCTAAGCACAACGCAACCACCTCCTCTCACAGCAGTACCTCAAGCTTACACGGCTCCCTGCAGGATACGGTCACCAGCAGCGATGCCCAGGGCCTTGATCTTTCCAAGGTTAAAGCAGAACCAGCAAGTGGGGAAGACTGTGTGCTACTAGATTTGTCCGAGTTGGAGCAGGATGGTCTGGTCGGGGGTAAAGGGAGTGAGATGGAGATGGAGATGGAAATGGAGTTTGAAGGAAGACAACTTAGCTCCATGCCCATCGAATTGCCTGTGAGCAAGCGTTCACCAGTGTGCCTGCGCTCCCTTGTTAAAAAGGAAGTCACGTCTTCGGATCATTGTCTTACCGCTGATCTGCAACTCACCAGCAGAACCTCTCCCCTTCAAGAACCACAGGTTGCTCCAAACAACTTTCAAAAAGACTATCAGGCCTTCATTGGGGGACTTGGAGTGACATCCTCAAAGAAGGCTGAGAAATTAACTGATGGCATGCCGCTCAAGTCACTTTCCTTTGAAAGGATCTGTTCCCAAGATTCTGAACGGGAGAACGACAGAAGGAGTGTCATCTTCTCCTCTCGAGCCCCTTACCATCTGGCAGCACCCGCACACACTTATCCGGGTGAGAGCTGTTTGGGCCAGGAGACCCCGGATGATTTATGGGCAGGTTCCAGCCAGTCGTTCCCCTGCTCCCAAGCACTGTCTCCAACTTCTGTCTCTCAAGAGCCCGCATTGCCCTACCGCCGCCGGCCAAAGAGCAGCTGTCCGGTGCCCATTAAAATGTGTCCCCGTTCGTCTCGTGCCGAGAGCCACATCAGAACCTCCAGCTCTTGCTCTTCCTACTCCTACGCTGAGGATGGCAGTGGAGGATCTCCTTCCAGCCTGCCCCAGTTTGAGCTCTCTACCTCTCCTTGTTCCACCATGGCACGATGCCTAGCCCTTGAACACCGGGAGCATAGCATGTCGGGGCCACCAAAGATCAAGTGCGAGAAGTCGTACGACACTAATTCCAGTGACGAATCTGGATCTTTTTCCGATGGAGATAGTGAATCCTTTCCCACCAAAGAGCACACTCAAGAGGTTGGTATATGTCTGGAAATATTAGTTTTGGTCCATGTTTGGAAGAAGGTTGCACATTCTGTATCCCAAATAAATAACAAAGTTGATATTAAAACTTGCAGTGTAGCACTGCATGATTAATCAAAGTAAAGCTGAACTCGAGATTTGACTTATTGCAATTATCAAATCACAAAGACTGTTACATACATAATTATATTAATATTTATGTCAGTGCTGCATGTTTCAGAGTGTAGCATGACACTGTGTTAATTTACACGTGAGTAGCTCACGATCCAGTGTTTTCAGCAGCTTCATTTGGTCGCTTAAACGTGCGTTTGGCAACCTACCACGTGCCAACCATCTTCCCAGACTTGAAATGAGAAGAACTTCTAGAACTATTTTTCTTCAATACTATTTTGTTTTTCAGTAAAATGTTACAATAGTAGTATTTCTTATTGTTTAATTTGTAATTTTTATTATTTATTATATTATAGTCATATAGATATATAATCACAGCCTTTTTGCCAAATTGTGCCTGCCTACAGACAAGCACAGCAACCCTGGAGCTTTTTTAAAAAATGCAGACTTTATATTGCAATCACAATTTTTATCAGGAAAAAAATCACAATTTTTTTTTTTTTTTTTTGTTCCCCCAAACAGTTCAGCCCTGTGCAGTTGTTGTCACACATGTTGTTGACATTTGAGCTTTTGATGGGCACAAGTTCAAATCCAATTCTTGATCCCATTAAAAAGCAAAATCCCCTTAAATAATTATGAAAAATATTATCATTACAAAACATTCCCACATTTGATTCCTGAGCATCTGAGATTGAGAATCAAGCTGCAGTAACTTGGCAAACACTGGAGGGTTGCCATGGCAATAAGCTCTGAGCCGTTCTTGTTCCTAAGGTCCCAATGACATAATTGTTCCTCCTCCTGACAACACTGACACATTGCCAGTTCAAGAATCTGTGTATGATAATTTGCTGTCTCATTTAGTCGTTTGATTTTTGATGACCCAATTGAGTTGTTGCTGTCAGTATACAAATGACTACAAAGATTTTTTTGTGGGATTCTCAGAATGCGTTTTGAAGGCAGATCCATAAAAAAGCCAGATATTTCACAGCAGCATTATGAAACTGATAGCTTCAGATTCTGTAATCTGATTGGATGAGTTTTCTTCTGTTGTAAAATAGCTGATATACGCACACCTGTGACCGAACATTAGTTCTGTGTTGATGTATCAAGCATATAAACATTATACTTAGGTTAATAGGTTAATGCACTGCAAAATGACTTATAATTTGTTTATATATATATATATATATATATATATATATATATATAATGTGTGTGTGTGTGTGTGTGTGTGTGTGTGTGTCTCTTTTTGTTTGTTTTCTTAAAATACATAAAACAAGTTAAACTTACTTGCAACACACAATAAGATATTAAGACTTGGTTTCATCTTGTATATACATATATTCGGTCTTACAGCAGTAGCATATTTTTTTAAATTTGTTTTTAACATGTTTGTACTTTAAAAATGAAAACAAAAATATCTACAAGTAGGATTATATGTACTCTTATTAAAGATACATTCTCTGAAAACAATTTTTAATATCTTATGGAGTATTGCTTCTTAAAGTGATAATTCACCCAAATATGAAAATTCTGTCACCCTCATATTGTTACAAACCTGTATGGATTTCTTTCTTCCAAACAGTTTCTGGTCTCCATTGACTTCCATAGTATGGAAAGTTCCATAGGAGAAACACTGTAGTATTTTTAGGTAACTTCTGATACTATGGAAACTCATACAGGTTTGGGATATGCACGAATTGGACGAATTGTTTATGATTGTCAATAACAGTAAATGTTAACTATTTCATGATCATATGATGATGGCAAAATAGGAACCATGGTATTTAGATGGTACTTCTAAGAATACAATAGTACATGTCCAAAGCACCATGGTAATACCATGCTATTTTTTTATCTGTCACAAATTTAAGAAAAAAATAGTTTATGAAAAAAAGCTAAATTTGAACCCAATATAGTGTAGAAATCTCTTCAGAAACAGTTTTTCTATAGCCGTCTTTATTTTGCCCTTCACTCTGCCTGAGTTTAAAGCTCCCAGCTGCAGGTCCCCAGACAGAAGTGGGGCAGTGGCCCCCAGGCTCCCATCTGATGATGGGCCGCTTCACCTCACTGGCTAACAGATGAGCCCTACTTCACAGTGTGAGTGCCTTCTCCCAGAAACGACCTGACTTTAGAGAGAAGGAGAGGAGAAAACGTGCCTGTGCTGCTGGAAGCCTAATCTGTCATTCTAGCCTTATTACAGAGCTCTCTGTAGTAGAGCAATTAAATATAGACCTCCATTTTACACTGACTGAGCAGTGGCACA
Source organism: Spinibarbus caldwelli (assembly GCA_039654775.1). Taxonomy (NCBI): domain Eukaryota; kingdom Metazoa; phylum Chordata; class Actinopteri; order Cypriniformes; family Cyprinidae; genus Spinibarbus; species Spinibarbus caldwelli. The sequence goes on from CM077251.1 coordinate 7,696,287, forward strand.
AGGTCACAACAGAGAGAGGGAGTAATGGTCATGGTGATCACTATGACCAACTCCCTTGGCAGAGTTTTAAGTCAGGTTACATCTTTGTCATTTCATGGAAATAAGAATACAGTGACTCTATTCGCAGAATTTGTAATTGAACCATGTGTCCTGTGCTCATCTTCATTTGCATGACATTTTCAGAGCTGTGCTGTGATTAGTTGAACCATATAAAGAAACTGAAGCTCTTTGCTGTAGCTTATTACAAGCATATATTACCAACCCACCTAAAATCCTTCAGCAAGGGTTAAAGAACAAACTTCATACCCAGTGGCTGATCTGTAAGGAAATTTAAATTTACAGTGGTTTTAAATAATCATACCATATAGAATTTTATGGAATCTGTCAAGAATTTATGCATGTATTTGATCAAAAATACAGTAAAAGCAGTAATATTTTGAAACATATTTAAAAATAACTGTTTTCTATTTTAATATCTTTTAAAATATTACTTATTCCTGTGATAGCAAAGCTGAATTTTCAGCAGCCATTTCTCGTCGTCAGTGCAACGTGATCCATCAGAAATGATCAATTTTGAAAAATAGAAATTAATATTTCTATTGATGAATTAGAAATGAATAGAAAGTTCAAAAGAACATTTATTTATCATAAATGTCTGTACTCTCACTTTAGAGTATCCTTGCTGAATAAAAGTCATAATTATTCATCTTAAACTGTAAGATTAAACATTTTGACAGAATGACTGATCTGATACTGCATAATTTTAGCATTACATAGCATTTATGTGGAATCTATCTATCTATCTATCTATCTATCTATCTATCTATCTATCTATCTATCTATCTATCTATCTATCTATCTATCTCTATGTGTGTGTGTGTGTGTGTGTGTATATGTATTACAAAAATATCTTAGTCTCTTACTGAAAATTAAGTTGTTTGTTTATTTATTGTTTTATATTTGATGAGTTTCCTAAATTTAGTTTTCTAGTTTAAGCCTGAATGCAAATAAATAAAAACATTTCATACACGTTAGATGGCAGTGTCATCTAGTGGTGAAGTTCCATATTTTCTGTGAAGTTTGTGTGAAATTTGCAGAAAATAAACATATACATACTGTAAGTATATATGTAATTGTAGTTTGTTAATATTAAGTTTCTTCCTGCATGTGAAATTACACGCTGCCGTAAATACATCTGAGCTCTAATATGCTCTAATACACTTGCAGGTGAAACTGCCTTTCTCAATAGACCACATCACAGAGCTTCCACGCAATGACTTTCAGCTGATGATAAAGATGCATACGCTGACCTCAGATCAGCTAGACTTCATCCACAACATGAGACGCCGCAGTAAAAACCGCATCGCAGCTCAGCGCTGCAGGAAGAGAAAGCTGGACTGCATCCAGACCCTGGAGCGTGAGATTCACAAACTGGTAGGCTGCACCAACAACCTTAGAGCATTTGCTTGCACGCTTCACAAGAATCTAGATTATTCTATATCACCTTCATTATTGCATGTGTTTCTCCTCCTCTAGGTCTGCGAGAGACAGAAGCTCCTAACCGAACGCAGCCAGCTGAAGATCTGCATGGGGGAGCTGTGGGAAAACTTCTCCTTTTTGTCTCAGGAGGTCTGTAGGGAAGAACAATGGAGTCCAGGACAATCTCAATCTCTGTATAATCTACACCCAGACCCAGTTTCATCCGGTCCAGACCTTAGAATCTCTCCCAATCCCACCAGTATAGACATCACTCTCACCTCACACAACAGCGTGGTGTCGTCCCCAGGCTTAAATGACTGCCAGGCCATAGTCGAACCACCACACTCACACCTAAGAGTGGACAGAGAGGCTGTGCCGCCCCAAGACACTGTCACCTCTGAGAGGTCAGAATCTTCCCACATGGCCAGCTCAAGTGTGACGACTGATTTCTGCCAGGAAATGACCGAGAAGTGTACGACGGAAGAGCTTCCCGAGAGAAACTGAGTCCGGTAAACTGCATTCATTTCTTTTATCATGACAATTGGTTCTGTGTGTTCAAATGAAAAGTTTTTTGTCAGTGTTAAATTTTGTTTGTCGCTGCTTTAGGGGACTGTTCTGTTGTTACGCACACGGTGCATCACCTGATGTGTTTTTGTTTGTGTGTTCATATGGATTTGTTCTCATACATGCTGTATAGGATGCTAAAGTCATTTCTTTTTGAACATTACCTTCCTTTTTTCATATTCATTATATGATATCTGGTTCTCAGATTTATCTCAGGAATTGCAGATTTTTTTTTGGTAACTTTAAATCAAGCAGCATATGCAAATGGGATATTGAGTGTTTTAAAGTGTTTTGTATCTATTGTGCATTCAAGCATTCCTTACAAATTTGAATAACGGAGAAACTAAACAGCTGCTCACCTGAATTTGCAAGAAGCCGAGCAATCTGTTTGTCACCATGGAAAAATCAACAACTGATCTCTTTCTGAATAGTACAATGGAGAGCTCTTCTACAAAACAGATGATGAAGCAATGACGATTAGCTGCCAAAATGTTCCCTCAGTCATTTTGTGATGAAGCATCATTTGATATGGAAGCAATTTTCTACAGATTTTTTTTCGAAGCTCAGTTTTCTAGACTGTTAAAATGACTGATCAGGGATGTCTGTTATATATAAAACTCTCCAAGCAAACTTAAGTAAATTAAGTTATTCTGACTTAGTTCATTTTGGCAGCTCACATTTAGATCTCTTAGATCTGATTGGATTCCTTCAGGGCGTTACGCACATTATCATTTTACTAGAGTCAGAAATCAAAGCAAATCAATATTATTTTGTTCTCTTACGTTTGGGTTTTTTGGGGGGTTTGCAGACCTTTATCATTTTTTAAATGTTAAAACGTTTGCATACGTATCCACAGTCCACTCTGGTCCTAATACTTTCACTTTTAAAAGTTCTCAGTTCACTCTCTCAATCAATTCGGTGTAATTTTCACTAGTCTTATAACACTTTTACATGTTTAATGTAATAACATGAGGTGAAAATTCAAGCCTTAAGGTAAAAACAGTTGGAAAAGCTTAATGCTGCATTTCTATTTTTGTTTCTAACATTGTTGTTGCTTTAAGCTATCACGTGTAGGAGCCACACATATCTGCATTGACACAATAAGTTAACAAAGGTGAGATGGGGTATATGTTTTATTGTTTTAATTAATTTAGTCTGTTTACTTCAAATTATTGTGGACTGCATGACTTTAATAAAATGTAAGACTTGATTAAACCTTATGTTTAATATTTTGTTTTACCAAAAGTTTTGGGAATCTGATTGAACATGTTAGCATAAGTTCACATTGGGAAAAATCAATGAAAAATCTCATACAGTCATGTAGGTTAATTTGTGCACCATAAAAGATGACTCTCAAAAAATTGACTGTCAACACTTCAAATATATCCTATAATGTTCACAAATTACCAGAGTAAATTCTTCTGAAATCTGTGCATATGAGTTTTTATTCTCATGACCTTATGGGTTTGGATAAATCAGGCATCATGCCTTTGTGATATGATGCACCACAGTTGTGATATGAATATTCTGATAAGGGCAAATAAGAATATTGGTTATTAGTTTACATGCAGTAGGGAGAGTTTTGACATTCACAGATCTACCTGTAAAATCGATATACCTCTCATCTCGGACAAGGTCTGTAGCAGAACTGGTTTACAAACTTTTTAAAAGACGTTTTACAATCATTTCTTTTATGTAGATTTTGTATGTATTGTACATATTCTGTTTATAGGTATTTGTGGGATTCTTTGAAAATGATTGTTTTGCTTTCTTTTAATCAAATCTTGAAAAGTTGTGACCTCAATGTGCATAATCTGTATTTGTTACATTCTTGAATGTGTCCACATTGAATTTGTCTACTTAGGATATTAAATAAATTGGCAAGCATGTTTTATGCAGATTGAATGTGTTTTGCATCATTTGCTCTGAGGAGTATAAAATTTGCATGATCTGTTTTCACCCTGAATTCAAACACAAACACTGTTGGAAATAAGAAACTTTTATTTTCTTCAGAATTTGATGTAAGAGTCCATCAGCTTGCATCACATTTTATGGATGTAAGCTAAATGATTTAAAAAATTTCTTTTTTGCCAGCTGTCTGAAGCTTTTATAAATATGCACAGATGTCTTTTGGCTTCCATAATTAGACATGGAAAAAATGTATACCTTGCTTTACTGGTAAATTAAGGTGCTTACAATAAAAAACAGTACAAAACAGCATTACTTATACCAAAATGAAGCTGCGTTAGACCAGTGCTCTCCAAGCAGAGCAGATCAGAGTGAACCCCTTTGTCACTGATATCTCCATTCATTTCTGCTCATGAACGGCCTGTTACATTCCTGTTGTCCTTCTGTCCTTACTTTCACTTTTTCATGATGGAAGAGATATCCAAGAATACACTCTGTAAATAAGACATTTTTCATATCAGTATACAAATTAGGCACATATGAAATATTATAAACGCCCATCAATATTTATTATTAATAATAGTAAAATAAAATATATAAAGTGTAAATATAAACATATATTAAAAATATTATTGATTATTTATATATTAAAGATCATTGATTTGTTTCCAATTATTATTTATTATAATCAATAAAATTCAATTTCTTGAATGTAGCTGGCAGAATCTCATCTCGAAAAAAAATATAGATATTTTTCTGATCCACAATAAAATTCCCAAAAGTAATTCTGCATAAGGAAGCTTTTATATGACCAGCTCAGTATATGGGTGTCGTTTGCGTCTACTTGCCATTGACATCCGTCGTCCTCCCCCTGGTGGTGGGTTCATGGGCAGGTCATTGAGGGAGCCCAGCTCGGACTCTGAACTCCTTGTGGAGGGACATGACGGACTGCCGGAAATGCTGTCTGAGGGCATACGGACCATGCAACTGGCTTTCCTGTTGGGCGGACAGAAGTCACTCTCGGAGGAATCCACCGTGTTGTCCCCCAGATCTGGCACACGGCTGGGCCTGTGCAGAGCATTGCGAAGGCATGCTGGTATTTCTGTATGACCCTCAGGACCCAACTGACCCGAGTTAAAAGGCCTAACATCCCTCTCCGAGCCATTACTGCTCTCTAGATGCTGGTCGCGGTTTTCCCGGTCCTCTAGTAACTCCATGGACCCTTGGGAGTGCAGTTCATGAATCATTCCCTGGCTAGGCTGGCGCATTTGCCGGGGTTGCTGGGTTATACAGGACACCGGGAGAGTGGCCGTGGCGAAACTGTTGTGACGCAGCATGTCGTTGCTTGAGCCGATGCAAGTGCTGGTTAAGAACAGCGGAGGGTCCATTTGCCCCTGCGGGATAAAAGTTTTCAACTGCGGGTTTTTGTGGGGCGACAAATTTGTCATTACACACAGTTGCTGAATGGTCGAGTGCTTGGTTTTGCAAAGACTGTCGTCCTCGACAAACTGGAGGCCGCTTAGAGTCTGTTTAATTTTTTTCACCCCCAGGTGGGATATTTCCAAGAGGTTCAGGAACAACGAAACCCCTCCAATGACAATCATGAAAACCATGAAGATGGTCTTCTCCGTCGGCCTGGAGACGTAACAGTCCACGCTGTTTGGGCAAGGCACCCTCTCGCACTTGTACAAAGGATCCAGTCCAATCCCATATAAGATATACTGCCCTACAATGAACGCCACTTCCACCACTGATCTCGTGAGGATATGAATTATATATGTGCGCAGCAAGGAGCCCCTCAGGGGAGCCTTCCTAATTTTCTTCTGCTCTTCTAGCTTCCTCAGTTCCTTCTCCAACTTCTTGTGCTCCTCCAAGAGGCCTTCCGTCTCTTCCAGCTCGGCTTTCAGCTGGATTTTCCTCCTGTGCCGTTCTTTCTCTAAAGCCCTCAGTCGGTACAGAGCATGTCCCATGTATACCAGCGAAGGCGAGGAAACGAAAATGATCTGCAGTACCCAAAAGCGAATGAGCGATATCGGGAACGCTTGGTCATAGCAAACGTTCTTGCATCCTGGCTGGTCCGTGTTGCAGACGAACTCACTTTGCTCATCCACCCAAACGTCCTCGGCTGCCACGCCAAGAACCAGCATGCGGAATATGAACAGGATGGTCAGCCAGATTTTACCCACAATGGTGGAGTGAATATGAACCTCCTCTAAAATGCTCCCCAACAAGTTCCAGTCCCCCATCTTCACCGCCACATGTCCGTGCTTAAAGACAAAAAAAAAAAAGGAGTTTAGTCTACCATTCAAGTTGGTTTATTCCTTAGATTTCTGTATTCACGCATTAACCGTGATGCATAAGGATTTTTGCATGCATTCGACAAACAAAAAAAGGCAAAATCCCAAGTCTAGAAAGTCATGCACATGGAACAACAAACTTGATTCTGCTGTTCATGTTGGTTTATTCTTATTTTTTCTGCATTCATGCATTAGTTATCATGCCTTTTGCATGCATTTGACAAACAAAAAAGTGTTTGACAAATTCCAAGTTTAGAAAGTCATGCACAAACAGTTCCTATGTAATTTTGCCTGAATTATAGTTTGTAAGCACAAACAAAATTAAATAACTAAGCCAATCAAAGATTTATCCACAAAACCAAACTAAAATCAACTTACATTTCAGTGGGATTTGCTGTCTAGTATCCTTGGAATATAAACAAGCATGTTTTCCCCGATAAGGAAAATCATTCCTTCATTTTACAGCCATGGAGTTCACACCTTAAAGCGCAGCCAGTCTCTCTGCATAATGTTGGGCTACAGTGAATGTTCCCCACAGTTGTTGCATGCGGCGAGTTCACAGGATGTAGAAATTGATCAGAAACTGACGGGACAATGCCCAATGGCAGATCTTATCAAGCAATTACTGAAAACAGCACCCCCACACGCATAAAAAGTTGCCCGCAATGCCAACCAACCAAATGTCCCTCATGCAGTCAATACAATATTCTGCCACACAAAATTTCATGATATTGGTCTGCAGCAAGCCATTTTTATGCAAGCCCAGTATGTTGACTCAAACAAGAAAATGGGTTTCAAACTTTTGTAAGCATGCATATCCATCCTATTTAACCATTCATCTTTGTGTAATCTATAATTCTAGTTAATTCAAGCTCAGTTTCATAGCTAACTGGACGTCTGTTAGATGGAGTAGTCAAAAGCTGATCTTTTTATCTAACCCTCCACCTAGAACAAAAAGATGCATGTGGAATTTATCAACTCTATTTCACCGTTTTCCCTTGTGTTCCTCTTTGAGTTTGTGCCGAAGCTTTCCATGTTGTTTACGTTTGCAAGCACTCAATGTCAAATGAAAGACCTTGCACTCGATTGCATCAGGCCCCCCCTCCTAAACTCAATCCATCAATACTGCAGTGATTTGTTTAGCATTTTCTTTTTTCTAGTTTTATGTGGCACAATTCTCATTTAAAGCATATTTGCACAATATTGTGCATTTACCCTATAAATCCAATAGCAATTGATTAAAAAAACATGCTTTTATATTAAAACAACGGGGGGGGGGGGGGACGAGCCAAGCCCCAATCCACCAATCAGCACATGCACGTGATTTTGTTATCCTGATTCGTCCCTGCACGAACCTTTCAGGCACTGCCCAACTGGATCATCTCGCCGATCACACTACATGCTTCATAAAATGACCAGCCTTCCCTCAGGGCCTTTAATTAGCTTTCCATCACATGCTGACAGAGTCAATGGGAGATTGATTTGATTTTCCCTTGCAGAAGCTTGAACTGCAAATGCCAGAAGTCATATCAGGGACGTCGCATTACATAATGAGTTCATACGGTACCAAGCGAAAGGCAGAAAACCATCTATCAGTCTATATTCTGCGGTGTTTCATTAAATCTAATTGCCTTGATTAGGGCCAAAATGTGCACTGAGGAAGAGGTTGTAGGGTATTGCAACTAGGGGAAATTATACTGAAAGTGCAAAAACAGTCATATAGGCTACATGTGCTGAAACCTACATAGTCATTATCCCAAAATAAACCCTGTTAGTTTTACACCATTGTGAAGGGGGTTATTTTGCAGTAATGAGTGGCTCACTGTATTATCCCACTTATTACGCTCACTAGGTAAATAACTTTACATTAAATATTGATTTGAGTTTAACTTAAATGAGAAAAAAGTGAATGCACAGCTATACAAGAGACAAAGGTATCACAATGTGAAAGACTGGTTGGCAGGCATGCTCTGATATGTTCACACTGTCAGTGCTTTACTTATAGGTGTGAGTATATAAATGTCCTGTTCACACAGTGGTGGAGCGGCTCTCGCAGTGTGTGACATGACAGAAAACTAGTTGTCCAGGGCTGCGTTTCCCAAAAGCATCGTAATCCTAAATTGATCATAGCTCCATAGTTGACAATTGGTTCTATAATCAATTTAGGATTACGATGCTTTTGGGAAACGCAGCCCAGAATGGTTCCGTTCTGGAATGCTGTTGTCAGTCCCGTTAATAACTGAAATTTGTGTGAACTTATCCGTATTAGTGACTCAAAGACTGTACAGGCCTGACAACTGTATTCTGCTGCTGTGTGAACGTGGCCAATGTTGCATAATATTTTTAAGCGTTTTTACAGCTTTGCGCATTGTAACCAATCACACATGATTCCAAGGGCGTAAATTTCATCTAACAGTAGGGGGGGACAATAAATATAAAATTTCTCAAGAGCAATTTTTGAAGAGGACACAAACAATACAGACAAAATTGCACTTGTATGGATAGATGTGTACACAGCATGTGTACATAGACTGGAGACCTTGTTTAAATATGCACTGTAAAAAAAATTCTGTAAAATTTACGGTAAAAAAACCGCAGCTGTGGTTACCGGAATTCTACCATAAAAAATACAGTAGCAACATTTTAGGTTTTATGGTTTTAACAAGTTTACAGTTAAATACTGGAATTTCATTAACTGATATAATGTTAATATACCAACCTTTTGAAGGACTGAAATCTGTTTTGTACCTTTGTAATGCAGGTGGTGATGAGAAAGCCACATGATGAACCAAAGCCCATCACAAGCAGTTTTTAAATGATAACATGTATAGAAGGTGCACAGTGTCATTCACACAAACACTAAACACCATCATGGTGAGACTCATTAAACTGAAATATGCAATAAACATTAATTTAACAACATTAGACGTAACATACAACCCTAATAAACATAACTGATAAGAAAAAAACTAAGAAGAAACAGTTATTTCAAAGAAAAAACATCCAATTTGAAATGCAACATAGGGGATTCTGGGAACGTCAATTTATGTTTTTTCCCTGTAAAGTTTTTTTGAAATGTCTATTACAGTTTTTCACCGTATATATTAGGGGAACTTACTGTTAACCATTTAACAGGTTTTTACTGTAGCATTTTCAGTTTTTTACTGTTAAAATCGCGGTCATTTTTTACAGTGTGTGTTCGGTTCATAGGTTCACCACGTGGTCATTTTATAATTATTAAATTATTTTGCATCCTCCACATAGTATTTTAGGTTTCGTCTGGGACAGAGGACGTCTCGTACTTAGATATTCAACCGCAGCAGCAAAGCCCACTCATCTGCCACTTAACATCATATTGAGCAAAACCCAACACATCGGTAACATTAGGTCTACAATATTAGCCTAATATCAGTTCACAGGGTTATCGCTGTGTTAGTTATAATGGGTGACAAGCTACGGTATTAAACAAGCTAAGCTAGGTAACCTTAAAATTGCTCTATAAAAATACATTGTATATTATCACTTTATTAATGAATTATTTATTAATGATCCAGCATCATCTGTATTACAGAGAAAGAATCACTTCATCCGATGTCTAAAGTGAATAAAGCCTTAACAGCCTACTCACACATAACTACTGAAGAACTCTGTTCTCTCCACCGGACTCGTCGGTGAAGGAAAGGGGGGGGGAAGCAGGCAGTGGAACAAACCACTATGAGCCAAGGGAGGGGCGACTCAAAACATTTCTAAACTTAAAACGCTTTTTGCGTTTATATTGTTTTACTACTTACACAATTAAGTAATTAAACTCACGCTAGACTGAAATAATGTCCTCTTAGGAAGTAGACCTAAGTTCTTTGTTTGCTTTCTGTATAGGCTATCATTTATTTGCTGTTTGAATAACAGTGGGAGTGAAAGCGTTATTAGTAACTAACTTACAATGTTTTTTTTAAGTTGTGATCACATTAAATACAAATTCATTCCTATTAAAAATATTTCATGACATCCAATCCTGGAACTTGCCTAAAAAGAAGGGTTTATGTGCGTAGATTACTAGGCTTAGCTACTCTTTAGCCTATGGCAGTGGTTCTCAACCACATTCCTGGAGGACCCCCATCACTGCACATTTTGCATGTCTCCTTAATCAAACACACCTGATTCAGCTCACCTGTTCATTAGTAGAGACTCACAGACTTGAAATGGGTGTGTCAGACAAAGGAGACATGCAAAATGTGCAGTGTTGGGGGTCCTCCAAGAATGTGGTTGAGAACCACTGGCCTATGGAGCCAATCATATTTTTTTTTTCTTTGTTCAGAGATTTATTCTTACTGCTAATTTAAATACTATACAAAAATCACTGCAAAAATCAAAATATTTAAATCTGTAGTAATGTATAACAGAAAAATGTAGCCGGAGCCACTGCAGCGGCCTTTTGTTTTTGTTGTAGTGCAGAAACATTTTGTTGTTTGGGGCGGGAGTTCGAAAATGGATGGAGGCAGTGGGATGGACGTCCACCATGCTGATAGATTACTTCACTCTGATCCATTTCAATCAATACAGACTCGTGCAGCCCTGATCTGACTGTTCGGAGATAATGAGATTCCAGCACGCCTGCGGATATTTACTGAGAAGAAGTTTAGGGTGTGAACGGGGCAAAGAACAGAGCGTGAATAGCATTCCCTTGAAAACATCTAAAAATGATGTTAGACTTTGAGGATTGCATTTTTTAGTTTAATTATTTTAGCCTTGTGCTTGAGTTTCAAAGTATTAGATCGTTTTCAACTTTGTAGTGAACATGATCATGAATCATTTATTGGAAAAGATATAAACTGTTTATGAAAAGATGAGATTCACTAATGAAATCTGACACTGTATATACAGAATGATGCATCTGACCTGTTAGACCCCTGCAAAAACAGAAATGCTGTGCTGCAGAGATCACGGTGGGTCATGAACTGAGTGTTATACAACATTTGACTCATCAAACGTTTAATAGATTTCACATGTATGGCATGAATTCTCATGTATCATCAAGCACAACAAAACACACTGCATTCTTACATGCATTTTAAACAGTTCTCTTCATTCTCAAGTTGAGCAACTATAATTGCAATTTAATTAAAACGTTTTAAGTATATTTTGTACAGGTACACGGACTGAAGAACTGAACAATATATTAGATATTTTACAATAACAAGAACAGAACGATGTAACAAAGTAATTCCATCTAGGATTAAAAGAAAGGTCTTTACTATTCATCTTGACATTAAAAATTGACTGACTGAAAGTCACCCAATTTACAATATTTCAATCCACACAATCTAACTATTCTATTGTTAACAATCTATTGTTGGAGTGAAGATATTCACATTTAAAATAATAGTTTATGTAAATATACAAATTATGTCAAGTCTGTCAATTTTTACTCACTATGATGCCATCCCAAACTGTATGATTTTCTTCTTACGTGGAACACAAAGGAATTTTTCCTGTTACTTAGGAAATAATGACATGTATGTATAAAAGAAATTATAATTCATTAATATTGTGAAAAATTATTATGATATAAAAATTTTCTGTTTTAATACATTGAAAATGTATATCATTTATTCCTGTGATGCTAAGCTGAATTTTTAGTATTCATTGCTCCAGTCCTAAGTGTCACATGATAAATATGCTGATTTGTCACTCCATTTTATTTTTTATTTATTTTGATAGACCAGTCTTCATTAACTTTCACTGTACTATATAGAAAACAAAATATTACCTCACTATGACTTTTGCCTCAAAAAACTCCTAATTTGCTGCTTATTAATAGTTAGTAAGATAATTGTTAAGTTTAGGTATTGGGTAGGATTAGGGATGTAGAATATGGTCATGCAGAATATGTGCTTTATAAGTACTAATAAACAGCTAATATATTAATAATAAGCATGTTAATAAGTAACTACTTAATAGTGAGAATTAGTCCCTATACTAAAGTGTTAACATTCTAAGTATTCATTTTATATATTTCACAAGAATGGGACACTCCATTTCCCAGAATGCATTACCTGTTTCTTTGAATCACTATTCGGCAAATTCTTCTTCCTGTCATTCCAATTAAAATTCCAATTGAGCTTCCTGTAGGGTTCACATTCCAGTTCAATGAAAGGAAGCCAGTTTTTCGATTCAGAATATTTCTCAAACTTGTTTGAAAGTCAAGATGGTGAGTAAATGATGTCAATTATAATTTCTGGGTGAACTATTCCATGGGTGACTTAACACTGAACAAAGAAGTACTCAGTTCGCTAACATAGGATCATTGTACCATTAGCGTAAACACAACCTACATACACACGTGGTCAGAATTGTTGGTACCCTTGGTAAATGTGATCAAAGAAGGCTGTAAAAATAAATGTGCATTGTTAATCCTTTTGACCTTTTCTTTAAAAAAAAATCACAAAAATCTAACCTTTCATTGGAGAATAAGAATTTAAAATGGGAGGAAATATCATTATGAAATAAATGTTTTTTTTGTTTGTTTTTGTTTTTTTACTCAAATACATGTTGGACACAATTACTGGTACCCCTAGAAATTCTTATGAGTAAAATATATCTGAAATATATTCCCATTCATATTCACAATTTTGAGCACACCAGCGTGATTATGAACATGAAATTATCCAGCCATGGCTTCCTGTTTCACAGAAATATAAATAGGAAGGAAAACAAAACAAAGGCCAAATTCCAAATTAATCACCCATCACAATGAGAAAAACCAAAGAATATATTTCTGATGTGCAGCAAATGATAATTGAGCTTCACAAATTAGTGAAGTGGCTTTAAGAAAAGAGCTAGAGCAGTGAAAATTCCCATTTCCACCATCAGGGCAATAATTAAGAATTTCCAATCAACAGAAAATGTTATGAATCTGCCTGGAAGAGGACGTGTGTCTATATCGTCCTAATGCACGGTGAGAAGGAGAGTTTGAGTGGCCAAAGACTCTTCAAAGATCACAGCTGGAAAACTGCACAAAAAGGTTGAGTTTCGGGGTCAGAAAACCTTAAAAAAAAATTATCAAACAGCACCTACATCAACACATGTTGTTTGGGAGGGCTTCAAGAAAAAAAATCAAGAAAACAAAATGCTTTCACCAAAAAACAAACTCCAGCATATTGAGTTATCAGACACGACTGGAACTTCAAATGGGACTGGCTTCTATGGTCAGATGAAACTAAAAAATTAGCTTTTTAGCAGCAAACACTAAAGATGGGTTTGGTGAGTACAGGGATAAAAAGTACCCCATGTGTACACTCTTAAAAATAAAGGTGCTTAAAAGATTCTTCACAGCGATGCCATAGAAGAAACATTTTTAGTTCCACAAAGAACCATTCATTCAAAGGTTCTTTAAAGAACCATCTCTTTCTTACCTTTTTATAATCTGAAGAACCTTCTTTTGTCACAAAGAACCTTTTGTGAAACAGAAAGGTTCTTCAGATGTTAAAGGTTCTTTATGGAACCATTTAGACAAAAAGGAAAAATATTTCATAATGATGTTTCCCCCATTTTAAATTCTTATTCTCCAATGAAAGGTTATATTTTAGTGATTTTTTTTAAAATAATAGATCAAAAGGATTAACAATGCAGATTTATTTCCACAGCCTTCTTTGATCATATTTACCAAGGGTACCAACAATTCTGACCACGTGTATAATTGCTGCCGTTGTCAAAATGAAACTTTGATTCAGAGTATTATAAATTTTACATTTTTCACAGGTTTTGCATCCCTGTGTTACTATAGTACAATAAAATTACTGTAAAGCTCCAGTCTCATTTATATTGCCATGACTTTAATATTATGTGGAATCTGGAGTTAGTACCATATGTGTCAAGAGTTTGTATTAGTGTTAGTGCGAAGCTTCTGTAGCTCTTCCTCCAGCATGTTGATCCTCTCCAGTAGACTGGCTCTGTCCTGCAGAGCTTTCTGTTCTGCCACCTTCTGCGCTTCCTGGATCTTCCTCTCGTACCAGCGTTCCAGCTGTGTGGAGACCGTCTCAAAGAAACGCTGTGTCACCTCCATGGTGTGCAAGTTTGCCCGCTCTTGGGTGAAGGTGGCCTCCACGGGCCGCTGGGAAAACACCTCCAGGGTCTTCATGGTGTTGCTCTGCTGGGTTTGAGCGTGATGTGCTTTAATCCTGTCCTTCAGGTGCCTGCTGTGTTTCCCGGCCGGGCCGGCTGCTGGTTCTGTATCGCTGTCATTGAAACGCTTGCTGGATGTGGACAGGCTGCTGCTGGCACTGCTGTTGCAGAGTTCATCCTCTTTGTCTGACCTGGACTTTGAGACACCAACCTCCTGCATTTCTGCTCGGTGCCACTTGGGGTCAGCAGTCGCCAGCTTCCGTGATAGAGGTTTGTGTTTGACCATTGAAGGAACTGTCAGGTTATGATAATCATCTGTATGAATGTAGAAATATATTTTAGAAAAAAAAAATATTTTTCTTTCTTTCTTTCTTTCTTTCTGACTGTTATGTACTCTCATTAAATATATTTTACTCATTTAAATCTCTTCTTATTAAAGGTCTTATTTTAGAGTAGAGCATAATAAAAACAAAAAAAATCACTTAAAATAATATAATAAAAAAGTTTCATGCTTAAACTCAACATGAAATAAAAAACAAACCCTATTATTAATTAAAAATAAAATATTTTGTGTGATCTTTATGAACAACTAATCAGTGATTCTTACTTTTGAGTATATCCCAGTCCACTCAGAAATACAGTATGTCACATTATGGCAATAAAATGGGTTGGGGAGGCCAGTTCACATTCACTTTAACGTAAGTGAAACAAATATACTTAAAAAATAATATAAATAAAATAAAGATACATTGTATTCTATATAAATTTTCCAAAAACAGGTCTTAATATATTCATATGCTTCTTATTTAAATGTATAGCCTAAGGATGTTTGGTTATTTTTACTAGAAATAATGATACTGATAAAATACATTTTAATGCATTTTTTTCAAACCTGAAGAACCATTCAGCTTTCTTCTTATTTTTAAATATCCCATTTCACACAGAAATATGCCACATTATGGAAGTCATACAGGTTGGGGAGGTCAGTTCAGTTCATGTTTCTCATGAAGAAAATATTTTGTATATAATATGCTTTTTAGCTAAATGTACATCTTGTTTTAAGGATGTTTAGGTATTTTTACAGTAACTGTTACTATAACGATACCGATAAAAAAAAAATTCAGTGCATTTTTTTCAAACCTGAAGAACTGCTCAGCTTCATCTCAAAGTATCTCCTCCCACGTGCGTCCCCAAATTCAAGACTTTTCCCGTCATTGTTAGGACCTGCTCCTGGGCTGGGTAAAACATTGACGTAGGTGGCCAACGAGCTGGAGCTTTCCTCAGAGATGAGTGACAGCAGCGGGAGACCCTCTGGGTCTGAATCCACCAGAGACTGATCCACCGATGGAGAGCGCAGAAGTTTGTAGTATTGTGTCTCTGCAGGCATTCGCACTTCAAGATCCTGAATCTTAGACATGCACCAGCTTTTCACAGCATTGGTAGCAGCTGCCTGCTTGAAAGATAAAAACAGAGCAACCACAGTTTTCAGTGATGTCTAGGCCGATGCGATTGTGGTCATGCCTCTCTTCTCTTAAGGTGTTGTACCTGTTTTCTCTCGCCCTCCATGCGTTCCAGGGTGGCTCTCTGATTGATTCGATAATGACACTCCATCCTCTCAGCCGACACACGCTCCTGTGTGAGTTTCTCAAGAACCTTAATCTGAACAGAAAGAGATATGAGTCTCTAACACCCATAATTTTCAGTGACATTGGTTTTCCAATTTGAAGTGAAGTGATTTTCCAATTTATTTTATCCATAGGCATTACAAAGAGTCATGTCTTTCTTCTTGTAAGTTATTTAATGGTACTACTTATATTCATATACATTTTTCAAATACATTTTTCATTCAAATTCCTAGAATGTCAAATTCATTAATAATCTTATTGACTTGTTTTTTATTTATATTACACTACCATTCAAAAGTTCAGGGTCAGTAAGATTTTTTTACTTTTTTTGAAAAACTACTTTCATTCGACAATGTAAAGACAATGTTACAAGAGATTTAAATAGTTTTATTATGAATTGAAATAACATCTATTCATCAAATAATCCTGAAAAAAAATGTATCACAGTTTCCATATCTATATTAAAGCAACACAGCTGTTATCAATATTGATAATATTAAGAAATGTTTCCTGATCATCAATTCAGCATATTGGAATAATTTCTGAATGATCATGTGACACTGGACTAATGGCTGCTGAAAATTCAGCTTTGCCATCACAGGAATAAATTACATTTTAAAGTATATGAAAATAGAATACAGTTATTTAAATTTTTAATAATATTTTACAGTATTACTATATTTTACTGTATTTTTGATTAAAAATGCAGCTTTTGTAAGCATACAGTAAGAGACATTTTATAAAAAATATTTGTAAAAAAAAAAATAATAATAATAATAAAATTACCAAACTTTAGAGTATGGGGTTCATCTCCAAATATAGCGGTTAGATGAGTATTCTGTAAGTTATGAAGGAAATTCTAAACAAAAAAGTTGCAATATCACAACAAACGACAAACCTGGTGCTTGTTTTTTTGCTCTATTCTGCCCAGCCTGCAGTTGATCTCCTCTTGGACAGTGTGAATTTCTGACCTCATCTCCATCTTTGTGGCTTTCAGCTTATTCTCCAGAGTTTTAATGAGGGGCTTACAATGACAGTCATTCACAGGAGCCTGTTTGCAGACACTGGTTAAGAGGTTTAAAACGAACAAATGCACTGCACTAACTCTAATGTAGAGTTTACCTGCTTTATCTGTCCATCTTTATCCCTGTATAGTGTGTAAAGTTGATAGGCCTCCTGAGAGCTGGGGCTGCTGTGTTTTACTCTCTGGGATGGAGATCCTCTCTCATGTAGCTGATACTCTCTCCGGAACACATGTTCCAACTTTTTTAACAGCAAAAACATATTTAGAATTATTGAACAGAGTACCTTTTTTAAATGTTCATGCTAGAGCAGGAATTATTAAAGAGCATAGGCTACATTTGGAGGAAAAAACTGTCAGGAAAAATGTGTCACCTAACATCTAAATGAACTTGTTTTATTTAAGACAAAAAAAAATGAATGAGTCTATCTGATTATATTGGGTTATACTGATAAAAGCAATTCAGATGATTAAAACAACTTTTTTTTCTATTTATAATAGATATAGTTTAATACATACATGTAATAATTGCTAAATTGTTTTAGTAAGATTAGTGAAAAAATAGTTTAAAGAAACAGTAAAATTAAGATTTATTAAGATTTTTTTATTAAAATTGTTAAGATTTTATTAATTTTAAAATAATAACTTCAATCAATCATTCATGTTTATTTTTAAGTTATTGAGCCTTCTAATAAGCAGAATAATGTACAGTCAGCGTTTCATTATTGCAAAATAAACCCTCTAGGATCATTTAAAAAAATGTCACCTAAAAATGTGATAACATCTAAATTAATTTGTTTTAAGACAAAAAAAATAAATAAATAAGACAGAGTCCACCTGATTATATTGGGTTAAACCAATAAAAGAAATGTTTTTTTTTTAAGTATTTAACTATTAAGCCATCTAATAAGCAGAATAATGTACAGTCAGCATGTCATTACTGAAAAATAAACCCTCTACAATCATGCAACACCATATCACCATACATTAAAAAACATCATTGTATTTTGGCATATAGTATAATATTATAGTATGAAATATTATAATAGGTATTAATTAATAAGGATATAAATTTAATGTCACTACCTGTCTTCTTGGGCTCCTGATCTTTCTCTTCGTGCCGGGGCTCAGAGCTACTGTTTTTCGTTCAGGTTGATGTACTTGATCACTGTTGTTTGTGTCTTCTGCCACTTCAGTACAATCCTGCACAATGATGGTAGTGCTTAGCATGAGAGGGATATTTAGGCGAAAACAATCACATGACCTCTGATCTCTTTTAGGGTTATGGAAGCTTAGTAGTCATGTGACATTTTCTTCTCACTGGCCCCTAGACCCCAATCATATTACAAACGATGAATCTGCGACAGTGCAGATGTCGTTCTAGATGGGTGAATCTTATCTGAATTTTCCACCTTCTCTCGGGAGGAATGAACTCTGGGGAGGGACTGAGTTCTCCTCTGGGCCCGCAAGACATCTCTTCGTTTTCTCACAGTTTTTCCTCGAGCAAACCTCTGCACCTAAGCAAGGACATACAACCTGAGTTACAGTATGCTACTGTTAAAATAAGCATCGAAGTTTGGATGGTTATTTCATTTAGCACCAGCTGGTAGAAGCTGTAACTACACCAGGATACATGTAACTAACTAAATAAATAAATAGTTACTTTAAAAAAAAGTTAGTCGGCGCCAATAGCCTTGTGGGCATGTCAGCGCGCTGCCCACAAGGCCATCAGCACCGACTAACTTATATATATATATATATATATATATATATATATATATATATATATATATATATATATATATATATATATATATATTTTTTTTTTATTATTATTATTTATTTATTTATTTAAATATTAAAGACATATTAAAAACATATAAAAAAAACAATAAAAATCACAAAAACACAATAAAATTGTATTAATAATAATAGTAATTTTAGTAAACTAAAACTTTAACTAAAATGAAAATGAAATTAAAAAATACAAAATAAAAACTAATTCAAATATATATATATATATATATATATATATATATATATAAAGAGCGTATTTTCACATTTCACTGGTGTGTTTTTAATAGTTGTTTTTGTTTTGTTTTTTTTTGCAAACATATGTTTGACCATTTAGCTCACGTCTTGCATCTTTTGCAGCGTATCGACTGTGTTCTTATAACGAAGCACTCAGGCTAAAAGTAGTTCACCTATTAAAAATATTTTTCCAGAGCTTGCATTTTGTTCATTACACTGAGCTTTTATCGACTCTGTCCTTGGCGACATGTGATTGTGTTCATGAGTGAGTCATTTGAATCATTTGTCCACCAGTTCATTTAAAAACACTGAATCATTTAGAAATGAATGAGGGGATTGCCTTTATGAGTGAGTCATGGAGTCATTCATCAAACCGGTTTGTTCAGTAGAGCTTATTCAGTCAAAAGTGAATCAAATAATCATATAATGCTTTGCTAGAAAGAGCAGGACAATGAACTGCTTCTAAATGGAAAACTTTGAATGTAATAACATTACTTACCTGATTGGATTTTGCTAACAGTATAGCCAAATCTCGGTTGTTATTGTCCCGGGCTTTATCAAGAGCAGTGTGGCCTGTCTGTTGATAGATTTAGTGTGTAAATAAATTGTCATTTAACAGACACTGTAATTCTTTACAGTCCAATTTGTGAAGTGTACTGTAGGTTGAGCTATAGCATCATCCAACCCCAGCCCCTATTACAAATTACTTTAATAATAACTATACAATCATAAAGAGATTGAGATTACATGACTTACATTGTTTTTGATGTTTGCGTCAGCTCCTGCTTCCAGTAACAGATTGACAGTTTTCTTGTGATTTAGGGCAGCAGCGACATGGAGCGCAGTGTCTCCTATCTGTAAAATATGTTGATTTTCCACAAGATTATGACCAAAATAAACTGTAATTGTAAGCAATTACCAGATGCTGTAATCTAAACCACAACAGCAGTTTAGACAAAAAACATTTTAATTTTGTTTATTTGTCTCTTAATTTTTCATTGTGTGCCACTTTATTATGGTTTGTTGAAGTATAAAATAATACACTATCAAGCCATAATTAATTATGTAGTTTTGTTTTCTTTTGATAGTTTATTGCATAATTGCCTATTAACTTAGACAAAATAATTTAGAAACTAGGACACAGCAGTGACACTAAAAATAAACCACATTGGTGCTGGATTCAAAACAATCGGAATGAGGATCTGACCTGGTTTTGCTCTGCCACAGAGCAGAAAGAACCCAAGAGGATCTTAATCATGGCCAAGTGATTGTAGCGTGCAGCAATGTGTAAACATGTGTCACCTGCCTGGAAGGAAAGACATGATTGCACTTCTTTTTCAGGATTTAAAATTGAACTTTTTACTTTCAGTTTGCAATTTATATAATCATTTAAAATAGATTGTAATGATTTCAGACGAGTGCACATGCATTGTTTTTGCTCTCAGGCATCGCTCCACCTAGTAGTAGCACTCGAGCGGTCTGGGAATGTCCATTCTGACACGCTAGATGTAGAGGTGTGTTTCCTGCCTTTAAAAATAAAATAATAATACAGTTTAAATAAGGGAATATAAACTGATTGCAAGGATCATTCATCAGAATTCACTAAAACAGAGTTTCTAAATTTAACAGAACATCTCCAGTTTTGAAAATGTTGGGTTTTAGTGGGTTTTAGTCCATATCTGTTTGCTTTCCATTTATCTACAGCAAACTGACAAAAATTTAGCAGCTTTTTTTTTAAGAAAGTCAAATCCTGGAAAATGCATTTTTTTTAAAAAATGCCAATTTACAGTGTACATGTCCCATGACGATTCTCCTCTATTTTTTCTTTTTTTTTTTTCTTTTTCATATAAAGCCTATAAACTATTATATGTATATGTATGGACATGGACATTTTTTTCTCTGTACAATAAAATATTCTTTAGAATGAGAATTTCCCTCCCCTATCAGTTGACTATAAAATAGCAAACCATGGTGTTTCTAGGCTGTAGCCAATCAAACCCTAAAAGCTGACTAGTGGATTTTTGTCTATGTATGTATTTGAATGTATGTTGTTTTAATTTTATGTTTGTGTTATCAAAAGTTCCTTTTGTTGTCCTTTTACCCAGCCCATTAAAAGTTTTTAAAAATAATAATAAAATTAAAAGCTGATAGCTTTTGAATTTCTTGTTTCAAAATGAAATACTTAAACACAGGAAAGAAATTTTTTTGTTTTGTTTTTTTTAATTGTAATATATATATATATATAGATAGATAGATAGATATAGATATAGATATAGATATAGATATATATATATATTTTTTTTCTTTAAATAAAAAATCTGGTTTAATATCAAAGTAAATGTAAAATAATGCACATGAAAATGACATACTTTGTTCTTCACTTGGACATTGGCCCCAGCTTTTACCAGTAGCTTTACACTTGAACTAAATCCATGCCATGATACCTCGTGCAAAGCAGTGTTTCCTTCCTGATGAAAGATAATCAGATTCTACAGCACTGATTTTACCACAAATATAAGTTGTTGTTGTTGTTTTTTTCAGTTAACAAAATCAACTCATTCCCTGTGCAGTAAGATGAACAATAGTCTGGATTTTTACATCTGACAGTTTTATTAATAGATTCCTGAATCTTGATTTGTATACATTATAACAATTCTGATATTATAATATTCATTAAGAAACAAAATAAGGAATTTTGTAATGCAAATGAACAGACCTTGTCTTGTAAATCAAGTGCACAGCCTCCACGGATGAGGGCAGAGATGGCATCACGGTTTCCCACAACAGCTGCCCGGTGCAGGGCTGTCTGATGACCCTGAAAAAAACAAAAACACATCCATTAGCACTGGTGTTTGGTCATATATTCTATCTAAGCTCAAAGGCCACCAGAGGTCATACATCAGCCACATTAAGAACTTTCCTAGAAGACTGCAAATTGTGGCCTTGGCAAAAATCTCAAGAATATTGGCTTAAGCCTTCTTATCATTTGCTCTAATGGTCGAAACGAGAAGTAAAAGAGATAGACCATGAGTTTACATCTTCCAGGCTGCCTTTGTAACCGCCGTCCGCCCCCTGTGGAGTGAGCGCTGCCTCTGTGTGACTGTTATGTGAGACCAGGTGAACTGAACAGCAACTGTCCTGTGGAAAACAAGACACGCATGCTCACATAAAAGAAATCACACGCAGATGTGCCACAATCCCGCACACAGGGACTTACAGACCGAGAGCGTATGACCAGCTGGCTTTACTGACATTAAAAGAGTCACGTGGGTAATCCCTCGCACAGGAACAGAGAGAGATTCATTGTAGTCTTTCCTTTAGGTCTAGCACAAGAGGGAATATTTCTGGATAAGAATGAAACTCATCAGATCTCTGTGTTTTAAGCTCTTGCTTTGATTTCTGGCCTATCTCTGTAAATTTTGTGTGTGGCAATATGCTTCTCTTTTATAAAGCCAAATTAAGAACTGAATGGTTAAATTAGGACAAAACAAGTGGTAGAATTGAGAAAATATGCATTGTTTTCTTCCATTTTTTCACTAAATGTGTGTTTTTACTTTCTGTAATTTAGTGTCAACACAGCAGGATGATAATGTGAATGGTAATGTAAAATATAGTAAATAATTTCAACTCTAGCATTTGCCTACAATAAAAAAAAATTAATTGAGACTACAGAATGGTATAAACAGATTTTTAGCTCCACATATTGAATTTTCACCACAGTCCAACTGAAAATCTTTGACTAAAGACTAATCACCTAATCATCAAAAGGCTGATGATATTACTAGTAGTGCTGTCAAATGATTAATCGCGATTAATCGCATCCAAAATAAAAGTTTTTGTTTACATAATTTATGTGCGTATACTGTGTATATTTGTTATGTATATATAAATAAAAACACTTGCATGTATATATTTAAGAAAAATATGTTATGTTTATATATTAAATATATTTATATATAATATAAAATATAAGAATATGAATATATAAATGCATAAATGTGTAAATATTTTCAAAATATATACTGTATGTGTGTGTATTTATATATACATAATAAATATACACAGTACACATACATATACAATGTAAACAAAAACTTTTATTTTGGATGAGATTAATCGCGATTAATCTTTTGATAGCACTAATTACTAGATTTTTATAAATATAAGTTTTATTATTATATTTATAATAATATTTTCATAAATATCTGACAATGATGATTACTTGATATTTCTTATTTTTATTCAATATATTTTAATCTGCATTAATTAATGGTCTGAGTTTTTTTATTTTAAATCTTCGATAAAATTAACATATGGTCATCTCTTATAAGTATCGTTATTGTAAAATAAAATAAACTAAAAATGGACTAAATTTACTAAAATTAAAACCATTAAAATGATTATGTTAACTGAAAAGCTGAAATAAAATTTTAAATGTGTGTGTGTATATATATATATATATATATATGTATACATACACACATACAAACACAAAAATTAGAACTGAAAAAAGTTGAAGTACTAAAATAACTAAAACGTAAAGAAAAACAGATTGAAGCTAAATATAAAAAAACTAAATGATAAAAACAAATAACAAAATTACCGTACTAAAACTTGCAACTAAATTAAAATAAAAACTGAACATTTAAAAATAAAAGCAAATTTAAAATATGAATAAACGTTATAATAGTGTATAATAATACTCAAAATGAAAATGGGTCCTTTTTGTGCCATGTCTCAAGAATCAGCACTGATTCTTTGAATTGAATTGGCTTGAGTATTTCACAGAAAAGAACACGTGATGATCTCATTCTCTCACTGAAGAGTTATTTTGATTGCATACAGCAACATTGAGACATTAGAGAGATTGGTGAAAACAGCTTACAAATATGCATTAAACAAAGGACACATTAATAGCCTGGACCAAATGTGCTAGAGAGCAAGATTGAAGAGTTGCAGAGTTTGATCTCATGGGTTTAGCAAGATGTCCCAGATGTGAGTCCTAAAAGCTACAGCTGGGACGTAGTAGCACAGATGGAGAAGAGCTCTGGTGTCTCTTTTACTAGTCAAATAGAAAAACGATACTACTGTTGCATGCTGCTCAAAAGTTCATGAAATGCTTGGTGCTTATAACCTCTTTTAGTCAAGCTCATGAATTATTAATATGCTGCACTGCAAAACCTTTGTACTTAAATATTCAAAATTCAAGTTATGAGACTGTTCTGAAATTTCCCATATTGGAAATAGCTCACAAATTACAATTAATTACTGCAGCGGATCCATTGGTAAGCAAATGATGTAATGCAGATTTAAATTTCACTAATTCTGTTCCTTTAAGCAAAATAAAGCAGGTGTTTGAGGAAGGCATATTATTGCATTTGAAAAAGAACCCATAAATTGGGAACACAAATCTTACAATAAAACAAACAGATTAAGTCTGGATGTCTAGAAGACAGAGACGTCAATGTCTTCAACTTCTCTCAGATCCTAGAATAAAGCAATCAACTCTCAACACAGCAATTCTGCATTAATGACCTTCTACTATCAATGTATCTCCTTTGAAGTCATCATGAAGAATGTAAAAGCAACATCTGGAGTTTAAAGTGGGTCGAAATGTTGCATGCAATAACAAGAATACAGCATTTCTGGATCTGTGTGTTTTGCTTATGCAGTTTGTTATCAAGGCCACATTCATCAAGTGGTTTCATGAATATTGCATTACTCTGTCTACAGGGAAATTAAGATATGTATTAAGATAACACAAAAATGAAAAGTGTTTGAAGGCCAGATGGGTGGATCCATGTTAGGTATCATGAAATAATTAACAAAAAGATACAATCTGTGCTCATCTAAGGAACACAACCAGAAAATGTTCTCCAGACATACCAATAATAATAATAATAATAATAATAATAATAATAATAATAATAATAATAATAATAATAATAATAAATATTTAACTCAACATTTTGTGTCATTTTAATATATTATTATTAATTCAGCATTTAATAAATCAATGTAAATCATGTATTGTTTCAGCATATATTGTAGTTATTTTACAGTATATTATAGTTTATTTTATATGGAAATTAGAATCAGTACAGATGTAAAGCTCCTGTTATTGCAGTCTTTTTGCTTATAACTCAAGCCTCATGGATCATTTCTAAGCTGATCTTTATTAAATGATCAACTGACCTCAAAGCTTAAACTGAACCACAATCTGCTAAGAACAAAACAAAATACAGCACTTTCAAATCAGGCTGTTGAAATCACTCAATATCTGGATGTCACTAAGCAACAACAGCACCTGACAACAGCAGATCTACATTAAATATCTCTGTGTGTAATAAATTAATTTCTATATGTGCTGTAGCATTTGGACCAATCAGACACACATTTGTTCATCAGATTTAACAAATCAGTTAGTTATTAGATTAACAAATGGTCACAGACCCCCCACCCAATTCACATACTGAGTGCTGGTATGTCTGTCTATGACTCCAGGCCCCCGGTTCCATGGCAACCCATCTGATAACACTAGTTTTATTGGCCAAAGGAATGCGGGCAGAGCAACATTTCCCTTTAGGAAAGACATAATGCCCATAAAAGTGGACTCTTCTCTATTTAATTCATAGAAAAACCTTTCTTTGAATTAACACCTATATCCTTCAGGTCATTGTGTATATTGTTACTGTTCTTGTATATTGTCTTTTGTACTGTATATTGTTTTATACATGCTTATGATAGATCACTAGTTAATATCACCCCATTTATTCTATGTTTGGTCTCTATCAATTCATCTTCGGATGATCTAAATGACAGTGTATATTACATGTTGATACCTATGCAACATATTAGTGTTCTAAGAATCTTTAATAGTTTGTATATCAACTATTAAATCCAACCCCATGCAAATTACCATGCTCAGAGACAAAGAGTCATAAAACCTTCCCTCCAAAAGTTCAAGTCACCATTGGCTCTTTGACTCCCCAGAGGTGTGACCTCTATACCAGATAAAGCTCTCACATCAGTGACGCCGCCCACTCGGCGGTTCTGTTAGACCCTAAGAGGATGAGGAAGATGTGAGCTAAAACTCTTCTGAACACCTTAAGTTTTGTGCCAGGTCTTACGGCCTTGTCTTTCCATTCAACCAAAGCTCCTCGGACCTCAGCAGATCTCTTTCTTAGCTCTTTTTCCACTCTCTACCTGGAAGAACATTTCTACCTCAGAACATCTTTGGAATTCATCACTCTTCAACCCGGAAGAACATGATCGGGAGTCCAAAACCTTGAAACCATTAAGACCTTCATCTGAGACTGCATTCCGGACACTCGTCACAACCAAATGCATTGCAAGTATTGTACATTTAACTAAATGAAACAGAGGTTATTAGTACAAGTTATAGACCCCGTTATAAACGGCGCTGATGGTTTTACTCAGGTGGTTAAATGACTTTTTCCATAACTGCATTCTCTGGTTTTCCTGATGGTTTCATCCATCAACTCTCATTAGCCCTTTCCCCAGGTATGAGCGATTGTATGTTTGTGTGTTTGTTAGTTTGTTTGTTAGACTAGTTTGCGTTAGTGTTTAGTTAATAAAACTCTTGTACACAAATTACATGAGTTTCTGATTCTGCCTTGCATATTAATGTCCCTTTACAATTTTGATCCTTACTACATGCTCTAATGCATTAATACTTAGGGAAGTATTTTCTGTGGCCACGGAAATATCCTTTCTTAGAGTTGATATGAACTTACACTGAAAGTTCGCTGGACGAACAGATCAGCTGATGGCAATTTAATTCTGCTACAGTTTATTACTGTCAGCCAATATAAATAATTTTAATTAATCATAATTAATTGTAATTATTTATATACATTTCCCTTTTGAGCTAAATTTGCTACAGTGCCATGTATAATGTACTGTACCAGTGCAATATAGTTTATGATGTAGTGTATATTTATATAGTTATGTGTACATATTGTGGGCATTACAAAAATGTTTTAAAAAATTATCATTTTTACATTTTTAAATTTCAAATAATAATGTGATCAAAGATGTTTTAATGATAATAATAAAATTAATACATTACCTTTTTAGAGTTTCCGTTGCGTCAGAGCAGGACTGGGTTTCAAAGCATCGTTGGCTGGAATGAGAGAGTAAAAGAGGCAGAGTTCACACACTTACAGCAGTGCAAAAACTAAACATCTGTGCTACACCACCTAACCACACTCACCGCCTGTCCCAGAGGAAATATCAGCATCAGCAGGCAGTCTGCTGGCTTTGTGGCTGCACAGAGGCAGAGGTATTGCAGTAGGTCACAATGCGATGGCTATCAAGAGAAGATGAGCTGGAGTTCAAACTGGAGTCACTGTACAGTATGTTACAACGTTATATACCTTTACCTGTTCTTTATCTTGCCTTTAAAGCATCTGTGATTTTTCAAACTTCAAACCTGCATACAAACTCTCTGAGAAGATCTTAAACATTTTTCAGAATATTAGCTGTAAAAAAGAGCCAATAAATCCTTTGAAGTTAAACAGACTGGTCATGACCCTGAGGAATCAGCAAGAGTGTGCAGCTCTCTGAAGCAATTGTCTTTATTTCCGTATTAGGCAATGCACTGAATGTTTCATTTGGTTGTAAGGCCTATTTGGAACATCAGGACAAAGTAGCAATTAATAATGCATTATTAAAATCAAAAAAGTTAAAAAAGTTTTTCTTAACAGTTAATGCACTGTGAACTAACATGAACAAACAATGAACTGTATTTTCATTAACTAACATTAAAAAAGATTAATAATTAGTGTAATAAATGCATTGTTCATTGTTTGTTCGTTAGTTGATACATTAACTAATGTTAACAAATGACACCTTATTGAAAAGTGTTACCAAAAAATATATATATTATACAATTTTTGCATCGGTGAACATTAAGAGAAAATTAGACTCCTCTCTCAGAGTAAACGTGCTTTAATCTTCTCTATAAATAGTTATTGAGTGCTAACATCACAGCACTTACAGCGCCATCCAGCGGCGCGGACAGATGTAGGCCTTCAGCTTTTACTCAAAGGTAAGCGGTCATCTTGGCTACGAAATCAATATTTGAAATAAATAAAATATATATTTTAAAGTCATATAAAATCATAGAAATTTTTTTATAATTAAATAATTTAAAATAATTTAAATTCATTTTTACATACTACTACTACTACTACTACTAATAATAATAATAGCACAGTGATATTATTATCATTATTATTGTCAATTATTTTGTTAGAGTGTTGGATGTCTATTATTTTATTACATATACAGTATATAAATACATAGCCTCTCTCTCTCTCTATATAGGCTACTACAGTATTATAATTATGGTTGTGTTAGTAAATATTGTGCATTACTATAATTTATTAATTTTTTTTTTTAATTGACCTTCTAACTGTCAGGGTTTTGGACTGTCTTGTGTGTGTGTTTTTGCTCCCCATGTGCTCCGTGACCCAGTTTCTGTCTCCACTTCGTTATGTCATTTGGTTCAGGTGTGTCTAGTCATTAGTCCCGTAACTGTCTGTGTATTTAAGGTAGTGTCCATTCAGTTAGTGTTTGTCGGTTCTTATACGTCATGTCCATGTATTCCCTGTTGGATGATTAAAGACTCTAGTTTTGACGAATCCCTATGTCTCCTCGTTCCGTGCTCCTTGAGAAGTGTGACATTAACACTAGCATTCTCGTTTTCTTATATATATATATATTTTTTTTAAATTGACCCTCTAGCATTCTATATTCTTTTTCTATTCTGTCTACTTGTTTCCTTATATATATATATATATATATACACACACAGGTGCATCTCAATAAATTAGAATGTTGTGGAAAAGTTAATTTATTTCAGTAATTCAACTCAAATTGTGAAACTCGTGTATTAAATAAATTCAATGCACACAGACTGAAGTAGTTTAAGTCTTTGGTTCTTTTAATTGTGATGATTTTGGCTCACATTTAACAAAAACCCACCAATTCACTATCTCAACAAATTAGAATACTTCATAAGACCAATAAAAAAACATTTTTAGTGAATTGTTGGCCTTCTGGAAAGTATGTTCATTTACTGTATATGTACTCAATACTTGATAGGGGCTCCTTTTGCTTTAATTACTGCCTCAATTCGGCGTGGCATGGAGGTGATCAGTTTGTGGCACTGCTGAGGTGGTATGGAAGCACAGGTTTCTTTGACAGTGGCCTTCAGCTCATCTGCATTTTTTGGTCTCTTGTTTCTCATTTTCCTCTTGACAATACCCCATAGATTCTCTATGTGGTTCAGGTCTGGTGAGTTTGCTGGCCAGTCAAGCACAACAACACCATGGTCATTTAACCAACTTCTGGTGCTTTTGGCAGTGTGGGCAGGTGCCAAATCCTGCTGGAAAATGAAATCAGCATCTTTAAAAAGCTGGTTAGCAGAAGGAAGCATGAAGCGCTCCAAAATTTCTTGGTAAACGGGTGCAGTGACTTTGGTTTTCAAAAAACACAATGGACCAACACCAGCAGATGACATTGCACCCCAAATCATCACAGACTGTGGAAACTTAACACTGGACTTCAAGCAACTTGGGCTATGAGCTTCTCCACCCTTCCTCCAGACTCTAGGACCTTGGTTTCCAAATGAAATACAAAACTTGCTCTCATCTGAAAAGAGGACTTTGGACCACTGGGCAACAGTCCAGTTCTTCTTCTCCTTAGCCCAGGTAAGACGCCTCTGACGTTGTCTGTGGTTCAGGAGTGGCTTAACAAGAGGAATACGACAACTGTAGCCAAATTCCTTGACACGTCTGTGTGTGGTGGCTCTTGATGCCTTGACCCCAGCCTCAGTCCATTCCTTGTGAAGTTCACCCAAATTCTTGAATCGATTTTGCTTGACAATCCTCATAAGGCTGCGGTTCTCTCGGTTGGTTGTGCATCTTTTTCTTCCACACTTTTTCCTTCCACTCAACTTTCTGTTAACATGCTTGGATACAGCACTCTGTGAACAGCCAGCTTCTTTGGCAATGAATGTTTGTGGCTTACCCTCCTTGTGAAGGGTGTCAATGATTGTCTTCTGGACAACTGTCAGATCAGCAGTCTTCCTCATGATTGTGTAGCCTAGTGAACCAAACTGAGAGACCATTTTGAAGGCTCAGGAAACCTTTGCAGGTGTTTTGAGTTGATTAGCTGATTGGCATGTCACCATATTCTAATTTGTTGAGATAATGAATTGGTGGGTTTTTGTTAAATGTGAGCCAAAATCATCACAATTAAAACAAAAACGAGTTTCACAATTTGAGTTGAATTACTGAAATAAATATAAATATAAATATAAATAAATAAATAAATAAATAAATAAATAAATATATAAATATATATATATATGGTGTAATTTAGTAACAAAACATTATTATAATCTCACTAAATAAATAAATAACATTCTCTAAGTGGGTCCTTGTGTGAACAAAAGACTACATCTCCCGAGATCCACGGCCATCGCTGGAGTCCATGCACAGCCTGTTTGTTTGGGGAAGGGAGCGGGAGGCGTCCTCTCCTCTCGGTCTTCTCTCACGAAGCTCTCGGGTCTGTGATGATAGTGATGAACAGTCACAGTGTGCTGTGATTCCTCACGCTGGCGGGCTGCTATGTGTGTGTCACAGAGATAGAGAGCGAGGGGGAGGTGAAAGTTCACCATGGCTTGGCCGTATCAGGTGACAATGTGGAAAAGTTTGGCTGCGTCCTCAGATTAAATTTCTCAAACTCGGAGAATGACAAGCGAACGGAAACACAATGAAGCGGACGGAGAAACCGAAGCGCTGTCGTTCGATTATTATCACGATGAAGATGATTTCGACACATTCACTGACGGAGACTGCGGCTGTGATGAAGGAGGTTAGGGGGGTAGATTTAATTTATCACCCATTAATAAGGGCTTATGTATATTTTACGTGTTTCTGAACGAGCGCAAAGTATCAATCCTTTACAAAAGAGTTGCCATGGTAACCGCGGTTTCCTCTTAAAGTACAAGTTAATTTGTAACTACTACAAAACTGTGGTTACTTGATAGCCAGCAGTGTCATAAATAAATAAATACTCCATTAAATTATATAAGCTTCTTACACTGTTTGAGATCTGATATAAATGTAGTATGGTTTTGAAAGTAAGCCCAATAATTTAAGTTTTTTGTGTGGAAACTCTGGCTGGTAAATATTTATGAGGGAATTATTAATAAACTGTTGTAACTAAATGTCCCCCAGTGTCTTTATAAATAATTAAAAGTAAATATTCAATGAAATATTCTGTAAGCTTCAACTATTAAGAACCCATAAAATGTATTAACGTTATAGTTTTGAAAGCAACGCTGATAACTGTGGGAACTAAGGTGTTTTGGTGGAAACTGGTAAATATTTATGAGGGATTTATTAATAATGGTAAAGTAAAACTTTGCTAACTTGGCATTAGCCACTAATATCATAAAAATATAGCTACTTGAAAACAATAATGGTTTTTAAAGTACCTACAAACCATAGTAACTACAGTACTTTGGAAATTGGTAGTTTGGTGGAAATACTATGGTAAATATTTACAAGGGGTTTATTAATAAGGGTGCACATATTTTGTTTCTCACTTGGTTTTAGTTAAAAATGTCTAAAAGATATATAAGTCTGTACGGATTTGTGGATTTTACACCTTACGGCAAGATTTCTTAGAAAGCAGATAGATTTATAAGTTAGGCATTGCTTACAGCTCACTGTTTCTACACAACTTTAGATGCAATTGTCACCTCAGTCAGCTGAAGTTTCCTTGACTTGATTTTTTCTATTTTTTACCAATTCAACAAACACACTAGTATTCCTTCACTCTGTGGTGCCCCGGTTGGACACTTCGATAAACACTGCAGGATTCCTGAGGCTGTATTTTGAGACTAGAAGTGTCCCTCAGTCTCACCAAATGCAGTTGACATTCCTCAGCTGAGAGCTAGCAAGGTCACAGTCATCAAATCAGCTGCAGCATGTGATATGAAGGAGTGGAATGCCAGTGTAGGCTTTGCCCACAACTCCACACTCATGCTCTCCAGCAGTCATTCTGGTAATATGATTCAAACTGATGGGATTAGTATGCCATTTCTCTTTTCACTGTGCTACATGTCTAATTGGAAGTATATGAACTTGTCTCACGAGGCAGTTTGTGGCCATGTTCATGCCTCTTTTAGATGTTAAAGTATGTGCAATGATGCAGAATGATACTGCTTTGAAATTAAATAAAAATGACTGTTATTCTAAAGCCTCCCTTATGACATTTCATGTCAAAATGTTCTTTCTCGTATGAAAGAAAAAAAAACTTTAGCAGCCATCATTTTTGTTGGCATTAAATGACATTTTCAGGTTTGTGTAAACATTAGAGCCAGCTGCAATTATTTTCAGTAAACATCAGAGCTTTTCTGTTTAGAAGAGCCCTCATGCAGCTCTCCTTCTATTAAGCATTAGGTGTACTTTAATTTTAGACTAGTTATTATTCATTTGAATACATGATTTTTCTTTTCAGAGGAGGGACCTCACATCTAACTGTTTTGTGCAAATCTGCAGCACACTGACTAAAGTCATTAATAACCTTTGTTGGTTGATGACGGCATGTTAATCAGGTGTTATTGTGTACTTCTGTAGTCAGTACCTGCAGGACATGCCGCTCTCAAGGGCATAATGTGCTGGTTACCAGTGGTTACTAACCACCTGACATATGACATACATTCAAGACAACCAGAGAGACTGAAAAGAATCATATATATATATATATATATATATATAGTGTGTGTGTGTGTGTATTAGTATAATAGTTAGAAGTGACTGTCTATAGCATATTACAGTTAACCTGAGTAAAACTGACATCAAGTAGGTCATTCTTTCAAAATGGCTACATTCACAATAAATAGCATATTTACTAATCAGTGTGACTTTCTCATCATCCTGTACTTCCAACAGCAGACGACACAAATCAAATATTGTCTGTATGCACAAATAACCAAACTCATGTTGGGTAATTCGGGACACTCTGGCTGCTCAAGTATTTGTCATATTTGTGTCTCATTTTGTAAGCACAGATTGTTCTAATATTAGTGACCGACAGCACAATCTAATGCTATAGGGTACATCAGTGACAATTAGTTGTTGAGTGTGAGTCAGTTTATACCATAAACATAATAACTACACTCACTCTCACATTTTGCTTCGGACTTTTGTAAATGTAGGATTGTCACTAAGTCACACTTTATTTTAAGGTCTGATTCTTGCCATTAACAAACCATTAACTACGACTTTTGCCTCAATAAACTGTTAATTTGCTGCTTATTAATAGTTAGTATGATTTTTGTTAAGTTTAGGTATTGGGTAGGATTAGGGATGTAGAATATGGTCATGCAGAATATGTGCTTTATAAGTACTAATAAACAGCCAATATATATTAATAATGAGCATGCTAATAAACAACTAGTTAATAGTGAGAACTGGTCCCTATACTAAAGTGTTACCTGTCACTCTTATTCATAACTGAACCGTGTATAAAAAGGCCATGTATGTTGATAAAAATAAAGTTCAAAAGAACAATTTGGTATTATTTGGTAATAATGTAATGTATTTGCTGTCACTTTTTCTCTATTTACAGTAATTTCTTCCTTGCTGAATATAAGTATTAAAATAAATCTTACTGACTCTAAACTTTGGAGCAATAGTGTAAGTTCTATTATAGCTGTCACTAGCAGTTTGAATACTAAGTTTGGTTTACCATTAACCAAATATGGCTTACGTATGGTGATTTATGATTCTCAAGCAGTGTTTCTGTGTTTGGCTGTTGTACAGTGCTGGGCTTCAGTGATCCGTTCAGCAGTGAGGTGAAACCCCGGATCCTGCTCATGGGCCTGAGGCGAAGCGGCAAGTCTTCCATTCAGAAAGTTGTATTCCACAAGATGTCACCCAACGAGACTCTCTTTCTGGAGAGCACTAATAAGATTTGTCGAGAGGATGTTTCCAACAGTTCGTTTGTCAGCTTCCAAATCTGGGACTTTCCTGGTCAGATTGATTTCTTCGACCCCACATTTGACTATGAGATGATATTTCGTGGCACAGGGGCTCTCATCTTTGTCATAGACTCTCAGGTGAAATATCTATCTATCTATCTATCTATCTGTCTGTCTGTCTGTCTGTCTGTCTGTCTATCTATCTATATCTATCTATCTGTCTGTCTATCAATCTGTCTGTCTGTTTTCTAAAAACACACTACAAATATGTTACTGTGTAGGATGATTATGTGGAGGCATTGAGTAGACTTCACCTCACCGTAACAAGAGCCTACAAGGTCAATCCTGACATCAACTTCGAGGTGTTCATTCACAAGGTCGATGGGCTTTCAGATGACCACAAAATTGAGAAACAGAGGGACATACACAAACGAGCCAATGATGATCTAGCCGATGCTGGTTTAGAAAGAATACACTTAAGGTTGGTGTCAAAACAGCTCAAATATTATGTGGCATTTTTGAAAACATCAGATGTTGGATTTGTGATGTGAAATGTATTATTTCTTTCAGCTTCTACTTAACAAGCATCTATGATCATTCAATCTTTGAGGCCTTCAGTAAAGTTGTGCAGAAACTCATCCCTCAACTTCCCACCCTTGAGAATCTGCTCAACATTTTCATATCTGTGAGTAAATGAACATCTTTTAGTTCACTGTGTGGCCCATGCACCTCTT
Source organism: Spinibarbus caldwelli (assembly GCA_039654775.1). NCBI lineage: Eukaryota > Metazoa > Chordata > Actinopteri > Cypriniformes > Cyprinidae > Spinibarbus > Spinibarbus caldwelli. Next base: position 7,731,092 of record CM077251.1, read on the forward strand.
TATATCTTGGTTTCTCATATTTTCAGCATGGATAACCAAAGTGAATCTCTGATCAGTACTTAGTGTTGAATTAATTATGTTCTTGCTCAATGACTGATCATTTAGAACCTTAGTAATTTCTAGTAATTCATACATTTTTGAGCTGAGGTAGTGAGACTTATGATTAATTAAGATGTCATGGGTTGCAATCTATGATGCATGGAAAGTTATCTTCAGAATTAAAAGAGTGGTTCAGGAATTCTGAATAACTTGTAAAGAGTTTTCACTATCATGCAAGAACGTTAAAAGAATGTTATATTTGATGTTTTTTGTTATTTATTTTCATGTAAACATGCAAAACCAGAAAGCATAATTTTCTGTCTGTTAAGAATTATATCTGGTCACATTCAGCCATTAGCATAGGTACATTAGCGCTGGCCTGTGATTTGTGCTTGCTGTGAGATATAATGGTAATAATATTCCTACAAACATGATGATCACAAAACCCATTATTATTTATTATGATCTCTCTCAGACATAATATAACTTTATGATGTTCATGTTTTATTTTAATGTTGATCTGGAAAGCAATTACATTTAGCAGAATCATAAATATTTCTGAAGCTTTTTTACATTAGCCAGTGGGTGGCAGCAGAGGGTAAATTGACATGGTAAAAGACTGCTACATGAGTACAATAACTGAGCAATTTATAGATTTGAAATTATAAAGATTGAAGTCTCTTAACTATCTGCCATTCAATGCAATGTGATTTTAATCAGTTTTTATGCATTGTCTGATTTCATAGATTGATTCAGATTTACCCATGATCTGTGTTCCTATACTATATATTTAGATAAATGTAAGATTTGTTTTAAAAAAGAAATACTTTTGTTTGGTAAGGATGCATTAAGTTGATCGAAAGTGACAGTAAAGACAATTATAATGTTACAAAATATTTCTATTTCAAATAAATGCTGTTCTTCTGAACTTTCTATTCATCAAAGAATCCTAAAAAAAATCTATCATGGTTTCCATAAAAATATTAAGCAGTTTTCACTGTTCTCACTATTTTTAACATTGAGAATAATAAGAAATGTTTCTTGAGCACCAAATCAGGATATTACGATTTCTGAAGTATCATATGACACTGAAGACTGGAGTAATCACAGGAAAAAAATATATTTGAAAATATATTAAAATAGAAAACAGTTATTTCAAGTTGTAATAATATTTCACAATATTATTGTTTTTACTGTGTTTTTGTCAAATAAATTCAGCCTTAGTGAGCATAAGAGACTTCTTTCAAAACCATTAAAAAACTTTTGAATGGTAGTGTGCAGTATATATTCACATGTGTGTTGTATATATTCAAATAATTGTATTTTTTATCATTTAGCTTCTGCTGAATAAATAAATGTAAATGTAAAATATAATTTAAAAGTACAAATATTATTGAATATAATTGCAATTTAAAACTTTTTATTGTTATGATTAAAAAAAGCAGTCAAAAAAGTCACATAGGAAGAGTCACATAACTTGGGAAGAGTCTAGTCTTTCAACAGCTTTTATAGAATTAAATGCATTTTCTAACAACAGTACTTGCAATGCAGTTGATTACTTGGTTGCGCAATTCATTTCCACTTCAAAGTGTTCTTAGATATTATGTCCTGTTCCACTGCATTTCTTAAGAATAATAGCTGACCCCTAACCCCGTCCTGTGCTTTCTTTGCAGAATTCAGGGATTGAAAAGGCTTTTCTCTTTGATGTGGTCAGTAAGATTTACATAGCAACCGACAGCAGTCCGGTGGACATGCAGACCTATGAATTGTGTTGTGACATGATAGATGTGGTTATCGACATCTCGTGTATCTATGGGTGAGTGACACCGAGTGACAATCCATCCAGTCACATTACGCTACAGAACATGTTCTTATCCCGTAGACATGAAGCAGCATGGCAAGTCTTGCATCTTCTCCCACTATAATTCTTTTGTGCCATACATCCAAAAAAATACACAATAAAATGCAACACTCCACATTCAACCACCTTGTTTCCCTATAGCCGTTGTTGGCTGGGATTTAATGTTTTGTGGATTAGTAGCATATAACTCGGGGATATGTAAACACTGGCTGTAAACATTGGAAGGGCAGAGAGTGGCACCTCCAGCGCCATTGACCCAATTTGTCCTGTAATTTGACGGGACACAGCGGTCTGGGTAGGTACAGGAACGCAGGCCTGACCCGGGGCCCCACATATGTCGGCTCGCGGTGGCTTGCAAGAGCAGATGGGACACCTCATCATTTTCTGATGAATAGGAGAGCAGGCAGGACAGTTAACCCTGCAAAATTGTAGCCTAAAGGTAACTGAGTCCGAAATTTTCGCACGCTAAAAAATAAATACGACCTCACGTTGTGTCAGTCACGTTTACACACTGCCTCCGAAATTTCGTCCGTCATAAAAAATTCGGATCAGCTTTGATTTTCTGTGTTTGCGCATCCGTAGAAAGCATTTTGATAGGAAAGGATGACAAATACGAAAAACCGAAAAAACATGAGAAAATTAAGGACTCAGTGTGCAATAAACTTTAGTCTGTAACTGAAAGGACTGTAATAGTTAACCCAAAAATTTATATTTCCTGATTATATACTCACCCCCAAGCCATCCAAAATTCTGTTTTTCAGCCAAAGAGAAGTGAAGGTTTTGGAAGAAAGCATTTCAGGATTTTTCTACATCTAATGCAAGTGAACAGCTCAATGTAGACCATTTTTGACTGTTAAAAATCCATATTTAAGCAGCTTCAAAGTAATCCACATGACAAATAAGGCTCTACTCTAGCGAAACGATCAGCTATTTTCAGGAAAAATTAAAAATGACATACTTTTTAACTATAAATGCTCGCCTTTGTCCAGCTTGGTTTAAGAGAAACGTGCAAAGACTACATGTCAAGAGTCCTTCACACTGTAAAATAGGCCAAAACAGCTATTTCAGATGATTTTTGAAGTTGGAGGAGAATAAGAGATCATTCAACCCTACCTCTTTGATCCCGAGTACATGGATGATGGAGGAGGATGACATGGCAGCACAAGCCTCAGAAGCTAGAATACACACATGCATGGATAATTTTAAACAACAAACTGATACTATTATACAGCAGCGACCATTCAACTTTTGAGAAGGCCATTATTTGTCAGCTGAGGTTGTGTGGATTATTTTGAAGCTGCCTGAATATGGATTTTGGACCACTGAAAATGGTCTGCAACTCCATCTCTTCTTCTCCTCCAACTTCAAATTTGTCCAACATAGTTGTTTTGGACTACTTTACAGTGTGAAGGGTGCTTGACATATAATCTTTGCAGGTTCCTCTTAAACCGAGCTGGACCAAGACGAACCTTTGTAGTTAAAAGTATTTATTTATTTATGTATGTATGTATGTATGTATTTATTTATTTATTTAATTTTTTTTATTTTATATTATTTTATGGAAATGACTGAATGTTTTACTAGAGAAGACCCTTATTTTTCATGTAGATTACTTGCTGTCTAAATATGGATTTTGGACCGTTCAAAAATGTTCTACAATGAGCCATGTTCACTAGCATTAGATGGAGAAAAATCCTGGAATGTTTTCCTCCAAAACCTTAATTCCTCTTTGGCTGAAGAAAGAAAGTCATACACATCTTGAATTGCTTGGGGGTAAATAATCATAAAAATGTTCATTTTCGGGTGAACTATTCCTGTAAGCCACAAGATGGTCATGTCAGTTCAGCCCATTTCGGCTTGACAGCTTGTGCATTAATTTGTAGTATATGGCTTTTATTTAGATTTGGCGAGCTGCTGTGGAATTAATTTCCGCAAGCCTTGTTTGTAACTCATTGAAATTAATAAGTCACTTATTTGTTCCCTATTCATCATATTGACATTGATTCATGTTCTCCGTTTCAGGAAGCTCCAAATTACATGCTTTATTATGTTGCCTCAATTTGTTCATCATCTTTTCCGTACTTTCTTTTTTGTGTGAAAATATTTATATATTTGTAACATCCATGCATAATAGCATAAATTTGTTTGGTTATAAAAGCGGGGGATTATGACAGGGCATCTGTTCATTTTGATAATTATGATATGAATCAACATCTGTTCCACACTGCACAATTTTTCAGCTGTATGCAGTCTGTTCTTAAGCTGAATTGGGAAAGTGTCTTCCTGATGGAGCAGTAATTCACAGTGCTCTGCGTCCTCAGAGGAAGCCGTCCGTCAGGGATGTGTTCATTATGTGCATTCATCATACAAATTGAAGGACAAGTGCAAAAAAATAGAATGAGATATCTCTGGAACTGCAGAGAGCAGGGAAGACATGATGAGAGATGGTTGTGCTTTGTTTTTATTGTTGTTATCTTTCATATAGGTTGACTGGAGATGAGGCAGGAACGCCGTATGACAAAGAATCCATGGCCATAATCCACTTGAACAACACTACAGTCATGTACTTAAAAGAGGTCACCAAATTTCTTGCCCTGGTGTGTTTCCTCAGAGAAGAGAGTTTTGAGAGGAAAGGTGAGCTTTCTGGACATCATGCAAACGTGTTCGGTGTGATGTTATTGTTTATATCTGCCTTTTTCCAGGGATTGTTGTCACATGAAGAAGTAGTCTTAAGGGCTACTTAGAGTCTCAGTAACATGAATCAGTTATTAAAGTCCAATTATAAAACAGCTGTTTTCTCTAGCAGCGTTTTTGTATGTTGGTTTCCATCATCTAGATTTTAAATTAGTTTGTTTAATATTTTATAGACTACTGTTCAAAAGTTTGGAGTTGGAAAGTTTTTAAAATTTTTATTATTAATACTTTCACTCAGTAAGGATACATTAATTTGATCAAAACTGGCAGTTAAGACATTGTTACAAAAAAATACTATTTCAAATAAATGCTCTTCTTTTGAACTTTCTGTTCATCAAAGAATCCTGAAAAAATGTATCACTGTTGGTGTTTTCAACACTGAATAATACATAATAAATATTTATTGAGCAGCAAATCAGCATATTAGAATGATTTCTGAAGGATCATGAGACACTGAAAATTCAGCATTGTCATCAGAAATAAAATGCATTTTAAAATATATTAAAATTAAAATGATCAACCCCAAAATTTTAAACAGTTGTGTAAATGCACGCGTGTTTAATGGAGTAAATATGGCGGCTATAACATTAACTATACTTTTTACTGCTCTGCCAATATTCTGTTATAAATTGCACTGGTGACAGTTTCAAAAGATAAAAGAAAGCTTAAAGAAAAAAAACTATGCCACAAAATGTTTATTAACTATTTACAATTCCCACTAGTAACCCTCATGCAGCACATACGGATTCAATAGGGACTACAATAAAGATGTAAAGATCAGCTTTTGCCCACAAGCTGATTTTAGCAATTACTGCTACACTACATTTGTCTTAAATCAGTCAGAAAAGAACCTGCTGGTGTAAAGCAGCACTCACATGAGAGAATGGGATAATTAATGGAATCTTTGGGAGGCTAATGAAGATTGAAATATTCATGCTAGGAATTACTAAGGGGGTTAGGGAGAGTATCATAAGCAATCATGTTAGTTAGCAGGGAAAACAAGGCATTTTATAAAGGTGTAGATTTGCACTGGCTTCTTGCATGACATAAATGTTCTGCATCATAAAATAATATATATTTTATTACATTTTTTCACACTATTTGTAACTGAACTTATCAAAACTTCAACTCAATTATAAAAAGTTGAATCGTTAGGGAAGCTGGTTCTTTTTTCTGTTCAAACTGAATATTTAATAATTTGTGATTTCATAAAGCCTCAGTTGGCACCCGTCAAGCGGTACTGTATGTTTTACGTCTAGCTTTCAAAGTATATCCATATGTAGGTGTTAGTAAATGTTTTATGTAGATTTTTTTGCTCTCTCCAGATCAAAGCTAAATGACATATCTTGTTATGTGTGTCATAATCTTAATTCAAAGTGCATTTATGCAGTGATCCAATTTGGGAATGGGTTGAACGACTTTCCTGCCGCAGGCTAATTACACTTGTCTTTGCTCACACAGGACTTATCGACTACAATTTCCACTGTTTCAAGAAAGCCATAGAGGAGGTGTTCGACGTGCGCTTGAAAGTGCAGAGGAGTTGGAAGCCTCTGAGCCAGAGGATGTGGAGCAGGCAGACCGTGCCAAACGGGACTCAGGTGCATCCTCATTGAAGAGCATTGAAAGCACCCCAGCCTGTTACAGTGACTCCAGTGTGAAGGCTTCACACAGACTTCGCTTGTGCTTTGAATCTTCTTCAGGGCCACTTGCTGCTCTTCAGCAATCCAAAATGGCGATATAGATTCCGTTGTGCATTAAATATCTTGCACGGCTAACTTAGCTGTCCATGCAAAGTTGTAAAGTAAGCAACTTTTTTGTTGTTTTCAATATTTTTTACTCAAAATCAATCAGCTGTGCTTGAGTTTCTCACAAAATACATGGTAAAAGCCATTTCCGAAGTCACAAGTGCAAGATCATACAGAACTTTTGTCGCATTTTTACAGTAGGGCACAAACATCTCATTCAAAATGCATTGTAAAACAATTAAAGCAATTTGATTTAAGCAATTTAATTGCTTAAAATTAAAAATTAATTCCCCTCTTTAGTCCATAATTATTTATTTTATTACCCCCGCTGATTTTTTTTTACTTTGTCATTTATGGTTAAACAGCTATTCAGTTTTGCGTACATTTCTTTATTTACTTAAAATTGTATTTTAAGTTTGTCAGCAACTTTTTCAGGGCTAACTACTGTTCTTCAGCAATCTAAATAAACTCTCCATATTTTAATAGTTGGCAAAGAATGCAGCATTTTTTTATTTTCAATAATATTTTTTACCTTAGAAAAATCTGTGCTAAAAGTGCAAGATCATACTTTTGTCACGTTTAGAGCACAAACATCTCAGTTATCTTCTATATACATTGTAAAATTTGATTTTTTTTTTTTGTAAAAAATAATTTTTAATTGCTTAAAATTTTAAATTAATTTCCTCTTTTAATTCCTAATTATTTACCCCGCATTTGATTTTTGATCTTATTTGATCTCATGCATTTTTTTGTCTGTTTATTTCCTTAAAATTGTAATTTAAGTGTGTCAGCAACATTAAGTTAACAAACAAGCATATGATTGGTTGTTTTGCATATACCAGTGGTTCTCAATCAGGGAGCCGGGACCCATTAGAGGGCCTCAGCAAACTTCTTAACAGACTTAAAAATAATTCAAATGAATTGTTATTATAATACAAATAATATTAATATCATAATTAAACAACTAATGCTATTTCATTATTTCCCCCCTCAATAGCTATTGATAGTTTCTGTTTGCAAAAAAGATTAAAAACAAGCATCTTTGTCATAATTATAGCAAAAATACTGAAGAAAAAATATTGTATATAAAAATATGTTGGCCTCCAAAAAGATTGAGAACCACTTCCATATAAAGTTGCCATATTGTATACATTTTAAGCATGAAAATGTATGCTAATTTGCAGCATATTTATTTATTTATATTGTTTAAAAAATGAAAGTGCTTTTGTTTAAAAAAAGTCTCTTTCTTTGTCACTCACGACTACATAAAAATAAAAAAAATTATTTCACTACCACGTATCTAACTTTATATTAGACGTAAATTTAAAATGTCTTGTATCTAAAATGATTCTTATTCTCAGATTTCACCAAATGCAGGAAGTGTTGATTGACTCACAGGCACTTTTCCCTTTCCAGGCCATCCACACTTAGCTTTTGCTCGCAAGGAGCAATTAACTTCTTTGGCGTCACAGGAAGTACAAGGTCCCGCCTCCGCCCGGCACTAATATCATGTAACTGATTTCAGTGGTTGGTGTGTGTTGTCAGGGTTTTAATGCGTGTGCAGTGGAAGTGTCTCGCTGTGGGGTTAGAGCACCAGCGCTAATCCCAGGGGATACCTTTGCTTCGGCAATGAAGGCTGATGGGTAAATCTCATGAGGTCAGAGCCGCTTACGCAAGAGCTGCTTCTCTCTGGATGGACACTAAATCATCTGTAGTGAAACTACAATGTGTTATGTAAGACAATTTCATGTTTAGTATTATAATCTCTATCAGCGGGCCAAACGCTATTTACTCTGCGAGAGCAGGGATGCATCTGTGACTGAGGGCTTTTCCTTTTGTGCTTATGTATTGTTAAAAGGCACATGGGTGAAGTGAAGAACTTGAACTTGAAGCTCTCTCTCTTAGTGTGAATATATTAGAATCTAAGAAGGACTCTTTCTTAGCAGCATTTTTAATAGCGCTGCTGTTGCCATGTCAAACTGAATGTAATTTAAATCTATCAGCCGTAGTTCTCAGTCACAACTAGTCAGCTGCTATAGTGAACGTACCAATCAGAGGCTGTCATAGAGGATTAGATTGCTTCAAGACTTAAGCTGTCGCTCCACATTAAGAAAAGGCTTTATGGGCTCTTCACAAGGTCTTCATTGATTGGGTGAAAAGAGAGCAGTCTTCATGTAACTTGTGCTGTCAGACATGAAGTACACATCAGACACATGTCAAGTTATCCAGATACTTCTGCTCTCACTTATCCTAGTACACATACACAATTGACGGATTTTCAATGTATATTTAAGCTTCTTAGTTTACTTTGTGTATTGCTTTTTATTGTGCAACATAATTTAAACAAGATTTTTTTGTTTTGTAAAACTTTACAATAATGGTTCATTTGTTGAAGGAACAGCTTGCGCAAAATTGAAAATGTACTCACCCTCGGGCCATCCAAGATGTAGATGAGTTTGTTTCTTCATTGGAACAGATTTGGAGAAATTTAGCATTAATCACTTGCTAACCAATGGATCCTCTGCAGTGAATGGGTGCCGTCAGAATGAGAGTCCAAACAGCTGATAAAAACATCACAGTAATTCACACAGCTCCAGTCTGTCAATTAATTTCTTGTGAAGTGAAAAGTTGCATGTTTAAGTTACATTAAGATGTTTTTAACTTCAAATTGCTGATTCTGGTTAAAATATGAGTCCTAAATATTGCTTTCTCCAGAGAAAAAGTAATCTTGTCTCAATCAGGAGAGACATACACACAGATCAAGCACTCTTTACAAGCAAAAATAAGTCTAAAACATTTCTAAACAAATATGCTGGTGGATTTTAATGAGAGAAGACAATGGGGGATGGACTTTTTCACTGGAGTAAGCGGTATTATGAATTATAGACTGAATTATTTTAACCAGAAGTGATAGGTTAAAAATAAAACGTTTAAATGCTGAATTTTTCTTACAAACATGCAACTTTTCGCTTCACAAGACTTTAATTGATGGACTGGAGTCGCGTGGATTATTGTGTGTTTTTATGAGCTGTTTCAACTTTCATTCTGACGGCACCCATTCACTACAGAGGATCAATTAGTGAGCAATTGACGTAATGCTAAATTTCTCCATTTTTTAAAAGGGAATCATAAGGCTTTATTGTAATGAACAATAATGTGTGATTAAAATATAAATAAAAGTTTAATGACATTCCTAACACTTTGAATGTCCCCGACTATATCTAGATATTTTTTTTTCTTAAAAAACCACTTGCACAATCTTAACTAACTAGATCTTTAAGTTGATTTGAGTTTCAGATTTCAGATGAAAGTCAGCGAGAGCATATATGGCTCAAGAGATGATCTGAAGTCCAGAAGAAGTCTCTTCGGTTTCAACCTCTCTTAAAAGTAATCTTTGTTGTTGCATAACTATTGGCCCTGATCAACAGCCCCAGATTCTGTGACGAGTGAGGACAGCCCAGCATCCAGCCTGCGTTTCTTTGACCTCGCTATTTCCCCAACGGAATGGAAAAGTTGGAGGAAAAACAGCAGATCTGACTTGTGAATTTACCTCCCGCTGACACATGAATATGCAGCCTGAATATTATTATTAACAATTCAGAAGTGCCTCATTAAAGATAACTTATAATTTAGGCTCACAGCATCCAGCAAATCTAAGAACCATTTCAATTTTTCAGGAACCGAGGCAAACATTCAATTTAATGATAAATTAACAATTTAACAATTTAATCTTATTTTTTGTGACCTATTTTCAAATTTGAAATGCCACGATTTGTTTCCCGCAAAGGGAAATGAAGGTCGCACTAAAAAACAGTTCAATATGCTTAAATAAATGAACAAATGATTTTTAAATGTGATGAAAACATGAAAAGAATTATGTACAATTTAAATTACATTTTTATATTCCCTTGTATTGGCAATGGCAACAACAGGCCTTTTCACTTCTCCTTTTCACTTCAGATTGCATGTGTTTCATGCCGTAAGTTTAAAGGTAATGATAACAGATATTTTACTTTTTATTCTCTTCAGTTAGGCTGCATGTCACATGTTTCTGGAGTTCAGAATAAATATCAGATCAGTAATCATTCATGTTGCACAAAACAAACTCAGATACAAGTATGTCACGTGGGCTTTTCTTCAGTGAATCGTTACAAACTGCACATCCTATCAAAGATTGCTTATATTTAACCTTCAATACTGAACAATGTTTTGATGTTTATCACCTTGGAAACTATTTTTTTTGAAGGCAACTTTATAAAGCTCTGTGCAAAATTGCATGTTTCTCTTTCATCTAGAGCGTTTCAAGAGGAACATCACATTGAAGTCACTTAGTATGTCACATATTTCTTCACCAAAAAACATGTCTGAAACTATGGTGTCTGTGTTAAAGGCTCACATAAAAATTTATGTCCAGCTTTCTGCACATAAAAAGTTATCTAATGTGTCCTTGGCTCTGTGAATTGTAGCAGCGGCCTCACTAAAACACTATGCAGAGTTTTACATTTTTTTTTTATTATTTCTGATTTTTTATTAATACTGGGAATTTCAAACTTTTGAATAGTTTTAATACATAATTCACTGTAAAAACATCTACATAACATTTATTCATGCAACTGAGCAAGCAGCAAGTCCAAGATTGCTTATAATCAAGCTGTGCTTGCTGGTTTGATTACACTCACGTGAATTTATTCATAATAAATATATAATCTCAATATACTGGGCTTCAGTGTACTTTAAAACAGTCTGTTTGCTTAACTTGAGTTGGAAATAATCATGAATTGATAATTAACCCATAGTATTCATTAATAGTTTTATAACTGGTTTATCTTTCGTCTTTGTTGGATTATGCTGAGCTTGCAGTCAATTCCTGCATATTTAATATCTATTATCGCTCCAATGTCTGATTTGTAATTAAAATAATCTTTGAGGCTAGGACCTTTTATGTTATGAGAATCGTGACATTCAAATATTTTTGTATAATTGACTCAGTTGTCCCAGTCAACTGATTTTCTACAGAGCTAGTTTCATATCTCTCATATCTTATGGTCTTTTTTTCTCACATAAAATAATTTCAACTCAAATCAATATTTCATGTCACTTATTTATTTACTGTATTTCAGTTATGAGAAATCATAGCAAAAATGAATATTACAATAATTTTTCATGGCTCTCTGGAATTTATGATTCTGATTAGCTGAAGGCAATCAAATATTTTTACATAACTGACTGTTGACCAAGGCAACTGATTGTCTACATAGCAAATTTCATATCTCTCATCACCCTATGGCCTTTTTTCTTACATAATAAAATAATTTCAACTCAAACCAATTTTCCATGTAATTTATTTATCTCTACTTTATTTCAAGTCTGTGAAAACATAGCAAAATGTATATTATAATAACTTACATGGCTCTGGAATACAGTGCCCTCCAGTAATATTGGCACCCTTGGTAAATATGAGCAAGGGCAGCTGTGAAAATAAATCTGCATCGTTGATCTTTTTGATCTTTCATTAAAAAAAAATCACAAAAATTCTAACCTTTCATTGAAGTAAAACAATTAAAAGTGGAGAGAAAATCTCATAATGAAATAAATGTTTTTCTCCAATGCATGTTGGCCACAATTATTGCCACCCCTAGAAATCCTTATGAGTAAGATATCTCTGAAGTATATTGCCATTCATATTTACATTAGCACACCAGGGTGACTAGGAGCATGAAATTGTCTGTTTTTCTGCCAGAAGTCCTGGACATCTTGTTCAGAAGCATGGCATCACAGATTCTATCAACAGATAAAAAATCTAAACCTGACTGCCTCTGTTAGAAATTTTATAATGGGCCGTGGTTGGATCTTCCATAAGAACAATAATCCAAAACAAACATCAAAATCAACACAAAAATGGGTCACTGAGCACAAAATGAAGCTTTTGCCATGGCCGTCCCAGTCCTCTGACCTGAACCCTGTAGAAAATGAGTGGGGTGAACTGAAGAGAAGCAGCGCCAACATGGAGCTGTGAATCTGAAGGATCTGGAGAGATGCTGGATGAAGGAATGGTCTTTGATCTTTTATCAGGTGTTCTCCAAACTCTTCAGGCATTATAGGAGAAAACTCAGAGCTGTTATCTTGAGAAAAGGACGTTGCAATAATTGGGTGCCAATAATTGTGGCCAGCATGAACTAGAGAAAGCATTTATTTCACAATGAGATTTTCCCCCACTTTCAATTGGTGTACTTCAATGATAGGTTAGAAATTTGTGAATTTTTTGAATGAAAGATCAAAAGGATAAACAATGCAAATTTATTCAATGCAGCCACCTTTGCTCATATTTACCAAGGGTGCCAATATTAGTGGAGGGCACTGTACATAATTCTGATTGGCCAATCATGACATTCAAATGTTTTTTGCATAATTGACAGTTGTCTAAAGCAGCTGATTATCGCTTGTCACCTTATGGTCTTTTTTTCTCATATCATAAACTCAAATCCATATTTAATTTCACTTATTTATACTTACCGTATTTCAACTATGAGAAATCCTAACAAAATTAATATTGTAATAATTTACACGGCTCTCTGGAATGCTTCATTCTGACTGGCAAAATGATGGCATTCAAATATTTTTGCATAATTGACTGGTTTCCCATGCAGGCAACTGATTGTCTACATAGCTCTTTCATGACCATATGGTCTTTTGTTCACATAATAAAATAATTTAAATTCAATCAGTTAAATCAGTATATCATGTTCCTTTTTTAATTTATATGCTAAGTAGCCATTTAATAAATGGCATAACCGCCTGGCTGTACATTATCTCTATGTTATGATTTAAAGATTAACACTTGTAATTTCATTACTGCACATGTTTCTTCTTTCATCATATCTCAAGTAAAACGTATATCTTCTATGGCATTGTTTACATGAGTCTTGCAGTTGAAGTTGATCAGTGCTGAAAAAAATACGATGAAAAAGACATGACATGGTTGTCACTCTCCTTTTATTATCTAAATCTGTAAGAGTGATGCATGCAACATTAGTCCGCAATTTGAGGTTTCCAGTCGTTTGAATGGCGAGAATGATTCCAGCACCCATCATCTAGGGAGCAGATGAGCAAATTTAACGCAAAAGAGCCCTACAGTGCTTTGCTCCGCACTTCAAAAGATCTCGCCTGTCTGCATGAGCACTAACCTCCAATCAGAGTCACTCAGATTGTCAATCTTTGTCACTTGGCTGTTAGCGCAGAACCAATGTGGCAGCACTCATTTGGACACAGTTAGGGCTGGATATCATGAGGTTGACACGGCACGTTTGGAAAGCCTCCTACATGCCATCAGCCACGTCTTTACAAAAAGGTCCAAGGATAGCTTTGTTTATATTTCCAATTGAATTTCTCCATTTTGATTTGCAAACACTGCAACACAAAAGCCCTGACTGCGCAGGGGACAGATTTATCCTTTTAATATGAGAGGCCTGACAAACTTTTACGTAACGGATCCTTTAGTGACACACTGGCGAAGCTCCAGCTCAGTGACAGGCATCAAGTGGATACGGAGCTGGGGCGTGGCAGCACAGAATTGCTGTGAAATCCCAGATAAGCTGAGTTTCAGTGGCAGTAGAGCCGGAGCTGAGTGAGTGGGAGGACAAATGCAGGAAAAAAAGAGCCTTACCATCTGCTGCTGCGACAGTGGCACGAAGGCAGACCTTCAGGCGAGCCCCTGGATGGAGATCCCCCCCCCCCAAAAAAAAGCCAGGGGTTGGTGAAATCTTCATGAGATTGAAAAGATTTCAGTTGCATTAGATAACAAAATAGACTTTTTTCTCAGAAGTAACTTCAATTTTACACGCCGTCTTTGCACGGACTTTTGACCTACTGGTGTCAAAGTCATTTTTAGGAAACGTACATGACGTCAGTTTCCATCACAAGGACTTTTTGTGAAATGTGCTATATTTCAATGCCATTTGGTTTGATATGTTGATCATGCTTTACAATGAGATTCCATTTGTTATTAGTGAGCTACCTTAGTTAACATGAACTAATAAAGAAAAATACTTCTAAAGCATTGATTAAAGGAACAGTTCACCCTAAAAATTAAAATTTGATGAAAATGTATTCATCCTCAGGCTGTTCAAGATGTACAGTAGATGAGTTATTTAGCATTACATCACTCAGAATGAGAGCTGATAAATACAATAATCCACAAATAATCCATCAGTTATGTCTTTCTGAAGCGAAAAGCTGTGTCTTTGTAATGTAAGTACTGTATAGCAAATGCATTGTTCCTTGCTCAATGCGTTAACTAACATTAAGAAATAAGGCCTTATTGTAATGGATAATTGCACCAAATACTCACTGGTGTATTGACATTATGCATGGTTCCCAAGATTATTTACATGTCGTAAATCAAATTTGTCATTCCTAAACAGCATCATTACCATTCAAAGAGATACATTTGGAATTGCGGCCATTACTCAGAGGATGCAGTTTGTCTTGTTGTGGATGCAAAAAGCATGCAAATTAACAAAAGAAAATCCAGCAGTATTACAGTAGGGTGCCAGTCATGGCAAACTGCCTTCTGTCTGATGTTCTCTCAACAGGAAATAAATTACAAATGGAAAGAAACAGTGGGAAAGACGCTGACTACCATTGTCTGATTCTTTTTCATTCTCTGGGTTGTTCCTGTCAGAGCTTATTATATCATTAAATAAATAGTTCATTATGATGATTGTAAGACTGGAAGAAGAACAATTCATAGAATGGTTTATATAATGTTTATGATATTCAAAAGACATTTTTAAGCAATTGAAACCAAGGGACTGAATATCACATCAGTAGATTTTCAGAAGTTGTGCATTCATTCTGCACGCTAAAAAAAAATCGATTCATTATTTTGTTGCATTTAACTTGGCACAATAATTTCTACCCAGTAGAGCTGTTATGTTGTAGTCCTCAAATCCGGAACAGACTAAGCATTTTCAAGCCATGGGTTCCCTTGGGATTGTTTTAGGTATTTTTAGAATGGTGGGTTTGGATTTGTGAGTAAAAAGCTCTGTGGTTAACATTACTTGATAAAACTTTTTTTATGTAAGTTGCTAACAAGTTGTTAAATAAGGACTAAAGGGAATTATAAATCCTTATTCACCTTATTTGTTACAAGTAGGCCTACACAACTAGAAGAAGAGTGCAGTAAACAGTAAAAACTATTTGTGCTACAGACCAGTGTGTTTAGAAATACAATACATTTAAATAATATGATAAGAAATGCCAGTATGCAATATCAAGCGACATAAAGAGCTGTTTTGTGCAGCTAAAACTAACTGAAAACGGACGACACCGGAAGCCTCGCACATTCACGTTACAAATGTCCACCCCCACAATTAGGCCTACGATTTTAAATAAAAAGCAGTTTCAAAATTCATAATTGAGGTGAACTCCGTGTAATTTGTGTGAAACCACAAATTTTACTTTAATCATATATAAAAGGCCGCTATCGTCTACAAATGACGTTATGACTCGCTTTGTCTGCATCAGTGGTAGAAACTTGGTAGAATTGCAACTTAAATAACGTCTTGGTTTCAGTTCGGTTTATTGTTTTATAGTGTAGTAAAAATAGGCTAGTAATGCCACGATTATGTAATACACAGTAGCTACTGTAAACAAAAATATTAACGGTAAAATCGTAGGTGAATCAAACTGCAGTGCATTGATCCCACGAGAATTAAGTGGAATTGCATAGAGGATGTTTTGGCATGTAGCGGATGCATTTCACTCGTGCATTAGAGTTGAAAGCATGCATAGTTTCCGATGCAGAGCTTTTTCAGGTCATATGTGTCTTTCTAATCTGTCTTTTCCTCCGACCGTACAGACAGCTGTGGGAAACGCGCGTTTGTCCACCGCTGATGCCATGTGGTCAAAGCAGCTGTGCAGCTGATAACCAATGACAGGCAGAAGACGCCGCGCGAGGCTGCAGCACGCGTCGCGTCGCGCCGCGCTGATATTTAAACCGTCCACACATCGCGCATGCCAGAGATGCGAGCTGCAGCGATTTGTGCGCTGAGAACGGAAAGATGCTGCCTTTCCCGAGCCGCCGCGTTCATGGATTAAGCTGGATTTCAGGACACACCTGTAGATTTTTCACCTGCTCTGCATAATGCCTTATCTGAGACGGTTCCTGGTTTTAATGCTCTTGCTGGGCTCGTTTGAGGAATGCCGGAGTAAACACAGCACGAGAGAGAGGAGGTGGACAGGAGCTGTGGAAACTCAGAAGCACGGGACGTAAGTGACATTTCGGTCTTTCACAGCTGAACTTGGATTGACATCTCATGCTGCTGTAGATTCACAAACAATTCACAAAACATTATGAAAAATGCTGCTGATGTTGATGACTGTTGTGGTGGTGGTGGTGATGATGATGAACAGCAGTTATCACATTGAAGATGACTGAAGGTGTCTGTCAACAAGTAGGCTACACACAGCATCGTTGTTTCCATTTAATTAATTAGTCACAGAATTACTGTGATTTCTACTGAGTTTCAACTGGATTTTCTTCATCAGTGAATTTATTACTGCATGCTAAGACCTAAGGCAGCAATTCAGTTTAAGGTTTAGTGGGTTTGACAGTCTGCCATACCGATATTTACAGAGCAGAGTGGCAGATATTATACAATTTAAATATACTGTAGCAACTGAGATATACAAAATTGTAGAAATTAACCCTAAAATGTGTCTGGGTGACAGTTTTTGCTTTACTTTTCATCTGAAAATTCAGGAATGCCTCAATTAAGTCTGAATTTTAATTAAAATGTTTTTTTTTTTTTTTTTTTTTTTTTTTATTAACAAAACAAGTAGTGTTATATAGTTTATCCATCTAATTCTGTGCATTTTTACCACATATTAATTTTATGGGGGAAAGGTAGCTTTGCGTTTTAGGGTTAAACAAAAACTTATTATAAATTAAAAAACATCAAGAAATTCATTGAAAATGTATGACACTTCTGTTAATCAATCAAGTGGCCAGTTATCAGTCAATTCTTCATATGGTCACATATCATTTGCACCATAATTTTTTTGAAGTTGTAAATAAAAGGATTATTGGAGTATAATACTATTTCATTCTTTTTGCGTCAAAATTTCATGTTTAATTCAATTGCACTTCTTAGTAATTATTTGTGAAATTTACTGGCAATTGTGAAAATTGTTTCAAACTAAAGTTTCTGTGTATCGGATCTATATCGGTCTGTTACTTCTTACATTTGATGATAATTTGTCTGATTATGTGTTTAGAGATGACAGTGCTGCACATAAGAACTGAGGTGATGGTGTGAACTCATTCATTGATGTTTTTCGCAGACTCATTTTTCGACCACCTTTATTAGCCTGATTTCTATATGACAGCAGAGTGCCATAAATGAGGCCAGGGGCCGGGGCACAATTAATGTGACCCAGACAGATGATACCACCACTGAACCAAACACGTATCACTGGCGTGCTCGAACTGGTGCTTCTTACTCAGGCAAACAGCCACGTGGCACAGGCATGTTTCGCTCATCTGCCAAGGACAGTACGTTGGCACAAAGCTGTCCTGACAAACAGCTGACAAGGGTACAGCTCCATGGGTCTATAAAATTAAAACAAACAAACAATCTGCAGAATTAACATGTTGTTAGAGTACAAATTTGCATGAGAAAATCCAGCAGTATCGCTGCAGACAGGCTGCCAGTCATGGCAAGCTGCCTTCTGTCTCATATTCGCAACAAGAAATAAATTACAAATGGCGAAAAGCTGAGAGGAACGAGGCAGTCGACTTTCACTGGATTCTTTTTGAGTCACTGTCAGTGATTGCTGTCACATAAAGAGTTAATTATGTGCATTGTTTGACTAGAACAATCACCGTTCATGAATCCAGTGTTCGGGACTCATCTGAGCGTCTGTCGATAAGATCTCCTGTAATTTGAAACAGATCCGGCTGCTGCAGCTATTTCACCACTTTTACAAGCGCCGTGCATGATCTTAATCCGTCATTACACTTTTGCAGCTGCATTTTCACAGGCTGAATTTTTCATGTAACCTCTGGTAGATTCCACGTAACAATAGTGCACATTGTCTAAATTTGTGATATAAGAGGCTGATCTGAGTTTTTTGTGACTTTGAAACAGCTCCCTGGCAAAGAAGCCACCGGATGTGACAAAATCACGGCGACTGAAAACAGAGCAGTTGTTGAAAGTGGACGACCATGACTTCACTATGAGGCCCGCATTTGGAGGTTAGTTCATCATACTTCTGTGTTGCAAATGTAAATTGCATTTCTTTGCCTTAATTTATAAGCCACAACCTCACTCAGGAGCCTGTTTTTAAAAAGTCTTCAAAGATATGTATGGTATGTGTAATGTTAAAGGTTTAATGTCAACATCCTCTGAAGGTTAGTCAAAAATAAGACACGTTCTTCAAGCATGAGTCTAATAAAAAGACATAAGTCCTAATGACAAAGCTTATAAAGTACTATTATGATGTCTTCACTCCATTAGTTACCTAAAAGCCACTAAAAGTTATTTTAGTTGCATTGTTTTGATCTCTTGTACAGATTGCACATATTTAGTATGCACAGTTTGAGAACATTCAGGTCAGTTATTTGACCAGCAGGTATTAAATCTACATTGGCTCCCTCTAGAGGGGTAAACAGCCTCACTATTAAGCACTGCTGTGGCCTGTAATTAAGACTGGGATTTCACTTTTACTGGAGTTCATATGGTTTTGAGAATTGGAGTTTTTAATGTGCATTTTTATAGGCAGGTGAATTTAGCCCATTATTATTTGATATTAAGCCAAAAAAGTTGCCTGTATTGTGTAGCATATTCCCCAAACAATTATTTTACATAGAATTTTTTTAATTCATCAAATATGAAATTCTAGAAAGTCTGAAACCAAACCTGTTTTTATTTAAAACTGGAAATGAACTTGTGTAGTTTGTGCAGTTCAAGAACTGCTCTCATTGAAGCAAAGGGGAAGAAACCAAATACTTTCTGAAATTCATGCTTATTTTTCATGTAAATATTCCACTCAGATTGCTACGGAGAAAATATAATTGCTGTGTTATTTCATGTTAAGAATAATAATGGAAGTTTTTTTTCTAGAAATAAGTCAGCGTGCTTTGATTTAATTTATGCATGGACATGGATTTTCTCTGACTTTGATTTCACATTTCCTTTACAAAGCAATGCCTTATTAAACTCGCTCAGATCAATTGCATTGAGACATTTTTTAAGCTTTTAGCTCAGCAGATGGAGCCTTGTACACTTTACTCAAGCTTTTTAGAGAAGTTTTAATGAGATTGTCACTGTTAGGAGAGTTAACAATCAATCAGATCACATAGAAACAGCTGGATCTGTGTACAGACTGATCCTCTGGCAAAATGAGATTATAAAATAGGAATAATTTATCCAAAAATGCAAACTGGTATTATTTATTCACTCTCATTTCATTTATAATCTATATACTGTGATATTTTCAGTGGATTTCAGTGATAGTCATAGTCATTTTGTCATAGTAATACAATACAAACACATCCAGATTCAAAAATGGCATGTCAACAGCAAAATGTTTGTGTGTGTGTGTACAAATATAACCTACCATTTTTGATATGCAAGATTGTAAGATTATTAAGGACTAATGACTTCTTATGGCTTCAGAAGACTTACAGTATATGGTCCTTTTTATTTTTATTGGTTTTATTTTCTTGTCTTTTTTGGAGTTTGACAGTCATGGTCACAATGAACTGTCACTGCAGTGGTGTAAAGATTCAAAAACTCTTCCTTTTGTGATCCATGGACAAAAAAAAAACAAAAAAAAAACAGCATAAGTGACAGGAAGGTGAGTAAATTATGTCAGAATTTTCATTTTTGATCTATTCCTTTAATGCAGAGACTTTTCTACCACAGCTAGAATGGTATTAAAGGATGATATAAAGGGGAGCTCAAGGCTTCTTTTTAAGTGTACGACACTTAAAAGTCAGCGCAGGAAAGGCTAAGAACTAATGAAAGTTCTCCTACTAGTCCGTACAGTCCCCGTATTCTTTTTTTAATGATGTGTTCCTATATAGGGCAAAGAAAAAGAAATACTCCCGCGTTTGATGCCATTCCTCCTATGAATAGAGTATCTAAAAAGTCACTCATTTGGATGCTCTGACTCTGCGTACGTTTGGGAATTGCTCTTTGTTCAGCAGGGGGTCACAGCAAAGGGAATGAAAATAGCCCAAACATATTCACCCCCTCAGACGCATACACAGATCTGTCAGCTCTGACAGTGATGCATTGTTGCATCTGCTTGACGGTGAAAACCTCACTGCTAGTTCAAAACATGATGTAATGAGTTCACAACTGTCATCCAATGTCATTGATTCATCGTATTATAGATTTTCACCAAGGGGTTAAAGGCCATTTTCGTTTGCTTTTCTTCCAAAACACAAAATAGCAACCAATCAATTAAAAAAGAACTCATTTTAAAATATAGAATTATGCAGTAAGCTATTTTAACAAAAGTATGTTTATAATATATATATATATATATATATATATACACACACACACATACACTGTATATATGTATATGTATATACAATAATTGTATATACAATTATATATAATAGAGATGCACCGATTGACCGGCTAGTGATCGGAATCGGCCGATTTTTCGCATGACCTGGCTGGATCGGTGACCGGCCGGTGAGTCTCACGTCTAGCCGATTCCGAGCCGATCCTTTTATTGCCAGCGGCGCAGGCATTCAGTGTAAACGGCGACTGATAATATATTTATGTCGTGCCAGATGAGGCTTGCACAGCCTGAGTGAGTGTGTGAGAGAGACAGCACACACAAAGTAACTCACAGAAATTTATAGATGCATACTGCGGTAGAAAAAAAAAGACATTTACAAAATATGATTTAGATAAGCAACATTATACGGCCATGATGTTTCCCCGCATATCAATATCAACACGATTGCAATGTGACACTTATTTTATACAATAGTATTTCAATAAACAAGAAGTTCAAATTAAGTGACGTAGATTTTAGACAAAATATAGACTTTTTTTGCTCAATTTCGCTGACGAAAATAGTGCCGATCAAAGCCACAGCAGAACTGTTGTGTGTTACTGAATGAATCCACGTTTTTGAACGAATCGAGTGAGTCAATGATTCAGTGGCCCATTCATAAGGACAGTCACTTGCCTCGTTTTTGAATGAATCAGCCGTTTGAATGAATCGGTTGAATGAATGAATAAATGACTCACTCATTAAAACAGACACTTGCCGCCACCTACTGGTGGTTTAGTCACATTTAAAAGTATCATTGCATTTTTTCAACATTTATTTGTATGTTTAAAAAATATGTAAAACATTAATCTTAGAAAATTATTTATGCATTTGAAATTTTGCAGTGTAGATGCATTTATGGCACCTCAGCTTCATCAAACTGTCTGTGTAAATGCATCTAATGCCACTTCAGATGCAGCTTCTGCTGTCTTAGCAGTGGAAAGATAGAGTTTGTTAATACTAATTTCATTTGAATGGTAACAACTCTACAGTTTCTTATTATGCTAACTGAATTAACTGAAACAAAGTAAGAATTTGATGTGAAAGATGACACATTTAATAAGGTTAGGGGGAAAAAAATGACCATTTATAAACAGTGGGAAATGACATCTGTTTTGTTACATACAGCAACTCATTTTAAGTTAACTATTTCTTCCTCTTTCCAGTCACAGAGCACTTTATTTTGAGAGTTGTTTAAGTGAGAGGAAATCTGTAACTTAGTCCAGATTGGGGGAATTGTAATGTTTAATAATTTCTTTTATGTAAATAATTTTTGCACTGAAATTTGCATAGATTTTTGTTTGTATATGCTGTCAATTATAGTTCTTAGAAAGAAAATCGGAATCGGCAAAATTCGGAAAACGGAATCGGCCAAGAAAATTGCAATCGGTGCATCTCTAATATATATATATATATTATAATATATATATATAATATAATATAATATAATATTTTGGTCTGTTTTTAGTTTTATTCAAGGTAATTACGTTTTTCAGTAAGTGTCAAATAAGTGAAAGGATATTTTTGGGTGTAAAAGGCTCCTACAGTAAGGTTCTAAAAGCTGCCCATGAAAACTCAAAGACTGAAAAAATGCCACTAAAACACTAAGGTGGCAAAAGACGAAGATGTATGATTATTATTTCATTTTTTTTCCCCATAACTGGAGAGAATAGATTTGTTGTGAATGACGTGTGAAGTGACTGTGCATATATGTCTATACCAGTGGTTCTGCTCTGCACATTTTGTATCTCTTCCTTTTTTAACGCACCTGATTCAGATCATCAGCTCATTAAGAGGGAGATCCATGAACTGACCCAAGGGCATCAGATAAGAGAGACATACAAAATGTGCAGAGCAGTGGTACCCCGGGACTGGAACTGAGGACCGCTGGTCTGTACCGTATGTGCCAGACTGTACTAAAACCAAAATTATAGAGAAACTCTTCTTAAAATACTGAAAAGGTTATGAAATACCAATGATTAAATAAAGAGATTGGTTCAGAACAAGAGGTTATTTTGCATGTAGTCATTTCTCAAAAATATCTTGCAGAAATATCATAGAAATTGTTGCTGTCAATATTTAGTTAAAAAAAAAAAAATTTAAAATGTAGAATTATGCAATTAGCTATTATAATATACTTTATTATAATAATAATAATAATAATAATAATAATAATAACACAAATAATAATAATAAAAAAATAATAATTGGTTTTAAGGTAATTAAGTCATGTTTTTTTTCAGTAAACGTCAAGTAATTCAAAGGATTCTGGGCTTAAAGGGATAGTTCACCCAAAAATGAAAATTCTGTTATTAATTACTCACCCTCATTTCATTCCAAACCCGTAAGACCTTCGTTCATCTTAGAAACACAAATTAAGATATTTTTGATGAAATCTGAGAGCTTTCTGCTGCATAGACAGCAATGCAACTACCACATTCAAGGAGCAGAAAGGTAGTAAGGAAAAGAAAAGAAATTGTTGAATAAAGTCATTATTTTTATTTTCTTTGCACACAAACAATATTCTCGTAGCTTCATAACACTGATGAACCACTGATGTCACATGGACTATTTTAACAATGTCCTTACTACCTTTCTGGGCCTTGAACTTTGCTGTTTATGGGTCAGAAAGCTCTCAGATTTCATCAACAAATATCTTATTTTGTGTTCTGAAGATGAACGAAGGTCTTACGGGTTTGGAATGACATGAGTAATTAATGACAGAATTTTCATTTTTGGGTGAACTATCCCTTTAAAAATTGACAGCGCATTTGTGAAATATGCTGACATTGTAGCTCAAAAAAAAAACTGTATAACACCTGATGGACCAGACTGTATTAAAACCAAAATAATTGAGAATCACTTCTCAAAATACATAAAAGGTTGTGAATTACCCAGTGACTAAACAGGCTAGTTCAGAACAAGGGGTTGTTTTGCTTGTAGATGTTACTCTAAAATATAATGCTGTTTTAAATGTATTTCCATGGCTTTGTTGAACCATTTCTTTTCACAGCTCAGTTGATATGCAATAATAATTATTATATGTAAAATCATGCACTTTGCACCAGGAAAAATGACATTGGCCTCTATCCTTGTATCCTATCATATTAAACAATGCTTTTTAGCATGCTTTCCATCGGCCAATTGCAGTATCCTATGCAATGATTAGTAAAAGGTAGCGCAGGTATAATGTGCCGTGTGTGCTGCATAAATGAGATTTACTTCAGAAGCAAAAGAGAATTGCTAATGCATGACTGCAGTCTGGTTTAAATCCAGAGACGGCTAACTGATGGTGCATAAAGCTTATGCCTAATCCTCCACAAGGGGAGTATCGTTGATGTACGCAGAACATATAGCACTCACTGCGTGTTTATGGGTCATTACAGGGCAGTATGTGCTTCTTGATGTGAAGGATTACACATATTAAAGATTGGTATCATGTTGTAGATGACACATCCCTGTTTACGTCTGTCTGCAGATTTGCATATGCGCAATGCTGCTTTCAATACTAATGTTTGGGCCAGCTGGGCCAGCAGCGCCTGAAAATCAGATACAAAATGAAATGAAAGATCAAATGATATCAAGTAACATCTCCATGCCAGGATGCCACATGTCTCGAAGCCAGCAGCATTTTATGTGTTATTCGTAGGCCTACAGCCAAAATTGGTTGAATTCTGACATTCGGCGAAAGGATCAGTTACGAGCTGCAAACTGAGGACTATTGTAATCACATTACGTTTTGTTGCCTCTCTCTCTTTTCTCGCTTTTTCTATTCATCTGTTAAAGACTTAAGCGGTCCTCGCTGATGGGTCGGTCCATCTGGAGGATCGCTCGATCTGCTATGGTGCTGGTGACGAGATTAATCTGGCAGCGATTTGTACTGATCGGCCGGTCAACCAACCCCTGTGGATTAGCACATGCAACAATCCCAGCCTGCCTTGCCCTACAGACAGCTGGTTTAAAGACCGCCCACTGGCCAAACATCAACCAGCGATCACCAGCTCAATGTCATAGCCTCAGGAACTTTGAAAGAAAAGCGCTATTAATAAAATCAACCCTGGAAAGGGATGATTTGATCTTTTTTAAGTACTTCACTTTAAAATAAACAGCATTATGTCATTTCAAACCTATATGACTGACTTTCTTTTGTGAAAAAGAAAAGTGAATTTTTAGAGGATATAAAGTCATGTGGGTTTGGATCAACATGATACAAAATGAATATTTATTTATTTATTTATTTATTTATTGATGAACTATGCCTTTCATGAACGTTTTTCGTCATCATTTTGTTGTTTCAAACCTCAATGACTTACTTTCTTCCGTGGAACACAAAAAGAGATTTTTTTTTATGAATTTTAAATGGATGAAAAGTTTGTAAATAGAGAAAATTCTTTTATTTATTCATTTATTTTGATGAACTATTCCTTTAATAAACATTTGTTGTAATCACTATGTCATTCGAAACCTGTATGTCTTACTTTCTTCTGTGGAACACAAAAGGAGATATTTTTTTATTAATTTTAAGGAGATAAAATGTCATGAGAATGTATAAATAATAATTCTTTATTTGTTTCTTTTTTTTTTTTTTTTTTTTTTTACTAACTGTCACTGTACATCTATTCCTTTATAGCTTTAATGAACATTTTATTGTAATCATTGTGTTGTTCCAAACCTGTTTTACTTTTTTCTTCTCTTTACTTTTTTATTTATTTTTAAGTGAATTTTAATAGAATAAACAGTAATATGAGTTTGGAACATCATGAGGCTGTGTAAATAATGAGTTTATTTATTTATTTATGATGAACTATCCCTTTAAGGAACATTCTGTCATAATCATTATGTTGTTCCAAACGTATTTTCTTTCTTCTGTGGAACACAAAAGGAGATATTTTTATGAATTTTAAGAGAGATTCATATGGATTTGGAACAATTTGTGTAAATTATTTATTTTTTTTTTAATTTAATTTTTAATTTATTTTTTTTTGGATGAACTGTCCCTTTAATGATATCCAGTTAACACAGAGGTCTTTGAATTAGTTTTTAATGAGAAAAGCACAAATACCCACCTCCAAGTGGTAACTACAATTGAGAAATAGGACAGCTGAACTCAAGGTCATTCTAATGGTTTCAGACTCAAACTGACAGCAGGGGGGATGATTAGTTTGGACAAATCGATTTTACCTAGGAGCTGTGTCCTTATTTAGGCTTATTTGTGTGATATGAAAAGCCTTGATGGTACATGACAGGGAAATTGACGGGATGGTCCTGTGGGTGTTGCATGGCAATAGTTAATTTATGAGAATCTGGATTACATAAGCAAATTTGTAAAAGTCATCTCCACAGTTGGCGGTTATTTATCTACAGGACTCAAATGTGTTTTCTGCAGCATATAAAGTAATGCTTGTGCTTTTCATGAAGGGTTTTTATGAGTGATACATTAAGTGACACGTAATGGCAACTTTCAGTCAGTGTCAGTATCATTTTGAGCATCAAAATTTAATCCACCATTTCCAATAATCTCGTCGGATTACTAGGACTAGGAGTGGCCGATGGGACGCACTGGAAATCTCGTTTTGAATCTGTCTGGCGTAGGGGTGGACGATATGGCAAAAATATCATATCACGATTTTTTTTTTTTTTTTTTTTTAATATCACGATTTCACGATTTTATCACGATTCTTTGTCATGTTAGTTTTACTATTTTGTCTGAGCAGTGCAGCCAAAATAATTTTCCTGTTATAAGACAAAGCCTTTCAAGGTAACAAAATATAAAAATAGAATGGTGGATATTTAGGCCAAAGTGGACGAAGATAAAAAAAAATCTTTGTCATTATTTTATCAATTCAATTCAATTCAATTCAAGTTTATTTGTATAGCGCTTTTCACAATACAAATCGTTGCAAAGCAGCTTTACAGGAAATTAAGTTTCTACAATATATTTATATATTGTAGAAACTTAATATATTTAACTTATGGCGAAATTTGGTAGTTCTGTTTATTAAAAATAAGAACAAAGATACACATTACAAATACACATAATATACAAATAAAACAAACAGTGCTTTATTTTCAGATACAATAGGCATATTTAGCAGGAGCATTAAAGAAATTGAATGAACAAATACAAAAATAAAACACTATATAGACTGATTCCTATTAAAGCAGCTGTATTATTTTTTTTCTGTCAACAGTAGTGAGTTATTTTTTTCTCTTTGCGTTTTTTTGTTTTAACATTAAAGAAAAAAAATACTTTCATCTGTCTGTCGATTCTGTCATAGTGTTTTATATTTATACCATCATTTACTCACTCAAAATTAGTTTTAAACCTGAATGAGTTTCAAATTCAATGTGGACCAGCAACTGTTTGGTAACCCACATTCTTCAAAATATCTTATTTTGTGTTCAGCACAAGAAAGAAATTAATACAGGTTTGGGACAACATGTGAGTAAATCATGACAGAAATTAAATTTTAGGGTGAACTATCCCTTTAATGACAGTCAGCAGCATGTTTAGTTCAGTCCCTTTAAGACCTGCAAGCATCTAATATACAGGCACGCATCCGTTTGTCTGGACTGTTTACTTTCATTTTAGACATAACCATACATAAGTCTATACATAAACCTTGTGTGTTTTGACAGTATTAGCGCAAAAGATAACTTAGTTCAGTAATCAGGTGCTGTTAGACAGGTTTTTTAGTGCGCGCGCTTCAGGTGTACGGGCTCAAAAAGCGCACGTCAGACCAACGCGAGAATGAAACGTTTAACCGGCAAGGCTTTAAAACACACGCAAATGATGTACTTTTGTGATTGCAAATAAGTGCAGTGTCCCGTGAGAGTAACTGTACCGCTGAGTTAACACTGATGTGAATGTATGTGGCGTTGTACAGTATAGGGTGACTATACGTGCCATTTTACCAGGACGCGCCGTGGCCAGGATTTCTATATTGCCTATAATATTTAGGTTTTGGCTTTGTGTGTGCAGACCGATCGGTGTATGACATAAGTTCCTTATGTTTTCTAAACGCTCTCGAGGTACTTTGAATCAAAGCAATATAGAAATCCTGGCCAGGACGCGTCCTGGTAAAATGGCACGTATGGTCACCTTACAGTATATTGATACGGAGGCGCCAGAACTGCAGCTGAAAGAATGTGCGCTGTAGCACTATACTACGATATTTCTCCAAAAGCAGGTCGTGGAGACATTTTTATCGTCCACGATCAAAAATCATCATATCGCACAACCCCTAGTCCAGCGTTACTACATGATCCCCGTCCATATGTACAGGCCACCCCCTGCCCATTTACCTAAATGTTTTACCTTCTGAGTGACAGATAGCCCTATTACACTATCCTGCTAAAGAGCAAGGGTTTAGATCTGCTACAAAAGACCTTACAAGTGCAGCTCCATGTAGGATATCAAAGCTGCAGTTCCGGTTGAAGGCCTGTCCTTTGAGAGCTAGCATTCCTTACAATCCGTCAGATGTCAAAGCAGCTGCTAAGCCTTTTGTGAACAGATCTGGTGCAAAGCAAACAGATCCAGATCTGGCCGTGAGGACGTATTTAATGATGCTCACAGAAGTCTTAGCGAACACCCTGCTAATTGCACTGGTATGAAGCTGTCAGAATCCAGTAAACAATGAGTATTATGAAAAATTAATACATGGCATAGAGGCAAAAGAGGTCATGTAGCTGTGAGATGGAGAAGATGGTGTAATTCAATTTACAAACACAGTTGTATAAATAGATTAAATGCTTTGATTTTTTTGCAGGTCCTGCTATTCCAGTGGGAGTTGATGTACAAGTGGAAAGCTTGGACAGTATTTCAGAAGTAGACATGGTAGGTAATCCTAAACAGTTGCTTTTCACATGTGTTGTTTTACATAACACCCTCAACTATTCGACTCTAAATTATAGAACATATGAGCACACATTAAATGGTTGAATTTTAATTTGACAAAAATGAAGCACTGTACATTTTGACAAAAATGTACATTTTAGTACATTTCGGCCTCAAATTTTCGGATACGTCCAGATGTCTTGAAATTTTTTGATTAAAATTAAATATTAAAAAAATATATATATATTTTTTTATGTTATTATATTATATTGTTATGAAAATCTACTATGCAAAAATAGAAAAAAGTCCTAAAAATAGGTTTCATTTTCTATGCAAAGGATAATTTATATAAGAAAAATAAAAATAAAATAAGATATAATAAGAAAAAATATTTATTTTAATAAAATATTAATTCTTATAGTATATATAATTTCTTTCTTTTGATTTTGATCAAAATGACTTTGACATGTTCTACACAAGTTTTGTACGAATCACTCTCAGTTTTATAATTCTCTAGCTTTTTGCCCATTATTACTGGCTGTTTTGGAGTCCCACAAGGGTATTCCTAAAAAAGAGCTGCTGCGTCTCTGATAGCAGAAACTTTGATCATGGATCTTCTTTTTACTTCTGTTTTTAACCGAATATGACACCCATTCTGCTGTTCCATTCTCATGTTTTGGGTTTCCCTTTTGGTAGAAGCCTTTGTGTGATGCAACAAAGAAACTGTATGGTGCTTTTATTGACCATATATAATTACTGGCCATTTGAAATGTTCATGGTTATATAACCAAAAGAAAGAATAGAAGAGGCATAGCTGTCATATGGAGGATCGAGAGTTACATCGACTTTCTATTTAAAAGAAACTGCAAAGAAAAGACTTGTAAGGAATTGATGTGCAATTGGCCTTGTGCCACAGCAATAAAACAGTTGTTACGCCCAAAACTTTGGAGTGTGTACATCGCCAGTATCTATTAAGGAAATAATCTCATATAACCTTTGAAGAACATGTCTAGCTCATATTTCACCCTACAATCAAAAGAAAGAAACTACATTTTGCTTAGGAAATAAAGCCTACGTAATGTTTTTATCATTGGGCATTATTTCCATGACAATTGATCATATCCCCTCCTCTCAATTCTCGTTACTGTAATGCAGAGAAAATCCCATTCTAATCACTATAATGAAAAAAGCAATGTTATATATTATTTATGTCATCATTTATGTTGTTGCAAATACAAAGAGTTCCTTCCTTGGATCACAAAAGGAGGATTTCTGAAGAATGTGGTCACTCTTTTGATTGCAATGACAAGGAATATAGCTTTCAAGCTTCAAAAGGATACCAAAGTCCCATAAAAGTGGTTCCTATGACTTGTGCGCTATGTTCTTCTGTCTTCAGAGGCCATAAGATTTGGGATATTTCACACAAGTCATAGGAACCACTTTTATGATACTTCAAAAAAGGCACAGAAGTTCTAGTCCTCGTTCTTGTGGCATGCACAGTCTCCAAATGTCTCCTTTTGTGTTCCAAGGAAAAAGACATATACAGTCTGTGTATATATATATATATATATATATAAAACACAATATAATATTTATGTAATATATAACCTACCAGTCAAAAGTTTTTGAACAATAAGATTTTAAGATGCTAAAAATTTAGCTTTGAAATCACAATAAATTACATTTTAAAATATATACAAATAGAAAACAGTTATTTTAAATATCAAAAATATTTCACAATTTTACTGTTTTGCTGTACTTTGGATCAAATAAATGCAAGCTTGATGAACAGAAGAGACTTCTTTAATAAACATTAACAATCTTACTGTTTAAAAACTTTTGACTGGTAGGCCTAGTGATAGGCAACTTTATTTTTTCTCTTATTTCTAGCTTTTAATTGGCTTAGAAATCAGATACACTGCTGGACAATAACCAATAATGATAATTTGTTTATATAGCCTACTACAAACACTTTTTATCACATAATAAAGCAGTATAGTTTCTATACTGTAATAAATGCTATGTCAATTAGCACTGCATTTTTCATTGTTCACTGCATTGTTTTCCCCGGGCGCTGGAGCAATGGCTGCCCACTGCTCCGGGTGTGTTCACGGTGTGTGTGTGCGTTTGTTCACTATTCACTGCTGTGTGTGTGGACTTGGATGGGTTAAATGCAGAGCACCAATTTCGAGTATGGGTCACCATACTTGACAATACGTCACGACTTTCACTTTTTTTTTCACTTTCACATATACTTACATATATTTATTACCTGTAGATGACTTGAAAAACACAAACCATATATTGCCGCAATCGTATGTTTAATAGCTTCCAAAAGTTTCTGTTTTTCTGTGAAAACAACTGTTTTCATACAGCCATAGCAAGACGCTTTTGTCCATATTAGGGATTTCCTGGTACAACTTTCTGCGCAAGAGCGCTCTCCGGCTTCGAGTATGAATGAAACACACACTGTACAGAGTGTTTAGCGCTCCATGATGTTCATCTCGCCTTATTCTGGGTGCGAATAAAACATCAGGTCATGCACAGACTATCCTGTCTCTTTGAATTTAAATCTAGATTTATTCACACCGACTCTTGAAAACCCCTATGCGAACATACTTGCCCGAAAAAGTGAGGGGGACGAATTTACGTGATATTAAAAGTGTGGGGGTGATCCCCCGCGTGATCTACGCCCATGTAACAGCATGAACAAGGTGAACATGAGCAAAACATGAGTAAACAGCATGAGTAATTGATGACAGAATTTTAATTTTTGGTAGAACTATTTCTTTAAAATCATATCTTTTTCACATTACATGCATAAGAATCAAGTATTTTTCACCTTACAGTAAGAGGCTTTGAGGGAGATATGTTTATTTTGAATGAAAATAATGTCCTAATCACACAAAATCTTAATGGTCCTAAAAGGCTTTATCTTATTAATGTCAAATATAATTTATTATTTTTGTCCCATGATTTTGGGGTCAAATGTGACAAGTTCAAGATTTGATGAGATTAACCCAAATATACACATCCATTCAAATCTACACATCCATTCAAAAGTTTGGGATCAGTAAGTTTTTGTTTTGTTTTGTTTTTCACCAAGGCTGCATTTATTTGATAAAAATACAGTAAAACCTGTTACTTTGTGAAATTTTAAATACCTGTTTTCTATTTGATTTTTAAAATGTCTGAATTTTCAGCAGCCATTACTTCAGCCTTCAGTATCACATGATCTTTCTGAAATCATTTTAATATGCTGATTTGGTACTCAGGAAACATTTATTATAATCAATGTTGAAAACAGTAGTGATGCTTAATATTTTTGTGGAAACTGTGTTTTTTTTCAGGATTCTTTGATTAGAAAGTTTAAAAGAACAGCATTTATTTGAAATAGAAATGTTTGTAACGTTATAAATGTCTTCACTGTCAGTGTTGATCAGTTTAATGCATCCTTGTTGAATAAAAGTATTAATTTCTTTGAAAAAAAAAAAAAATCCCAAACTTTTAAACAGTTCAGAAAACAAGAATGTTAGATCCTCCTTTAAAAATTTATTTTTCTTGATCTGTGTAGGACTTTACTATGACATTATACCTGAGACACTACTGGAAGGATGAGCGCTTGTCTTTCACCAGCACCACAAATAAAAGCATGACTTTCGACGGGCGCTTGGTGAAGAAGATCTGGGTTCCTGACGTCTTCTTCGTCCACTCTAAAAGATCTTTTATTCATGACACCACCACAGAAAATATCATGCTGAGAGTGTTCCCTGATGGTCACGTTCTTTACAGCCTGAGGTAAAAAAGCAGATTATCTACACCGGCATTTCTGACTTTTAAGTGAGCCATTATAATTCCAATTATATGTAAGTTATGTATATATGTATAGAGTTTAAATGTATTTATGTAAATGTACTTATACATATTTATTATAATTCCTGTTTATTTTGTGCAATGTAAGAAAAAGTTAATATTTTTTCAGTTGTTCAGCAGTTACTACATTTCACCTTCAAGCAACTCAACTACTGCATGCGCTTTCATTTAAATGTGATTCGAAAACAAAAGCACGTCGCTGGGCTTAAGCATTTGCATATTGCTGCGGTGTTAAAATTAGAACGACGCTTCTGGCCTGTGATGTTTTTGCTGTGTCTTTTGTGCTGTGAGTTAAAAATTAGGCCAAGCTACCTGCGTGCAGGCTATAATCAAGGGCTAGAGCTGAGTTCAAAGTCAAATTTCAGACACTGTTCTGGCTCCAGGGAAAGTGTCATTATTGATGGGACTGACCCAGATTATTTCCGTTGTCCGACAAATGATGGACACCACTGTAGAGAACAGAGGAGAGAAATACGAAGAGAAAAATGAGACGGCCTTAGTGTCGGTTCAGTAAATGGCGCTAGTGTGCCATTCTTGACTAGCATTACTAAGCACATTTACATCGCATTTACATTTTTATTCTTAGCAGGAGCTTTCTTACCAAAGCTACTGTCATTCCAAGCCCATATGACTTTCTCTTTTCTGTGGAACATAAAAGGAGATGTTTAGCAGAATGTCCAAGCTGCCCTTTTACATCCATTGTATGGAAAAGAGCAGCTTGGACACTCTGCTAGAAAACTACTTGCGTTTCACAGAACCAAGAGAATAAGGCTGGTAATAAACGATATCAATATTATGTTGCTAACGATGATAAGCTCTGGACAGTTTGCGTCATATTGGTAAATCTAACAGCCGCTAACAGTGTTTTGAGTGTCTGCTGTCTCAATACATGAGGACAGTCTACATGAAACCTAATCTCCAGACCTCTTCTGAGAGTCACTTCACAAGCTTTTCACCATTTAATTTGAGAAAAACTACCATCAGAAACACTGAAACTCTAAACTACCAAAATAAAAGTTTGGTGTGATTTGAAAACATTATAAAGAAATATATTACTATTGTGTGCTAAAATGTACTTCTCAAAGTGATACTAATACTAATATTATTTTTAAAGAAATATCATACAGCCAACATATTTTTTCCATGTTTTAATTTATGCTGTTCTGTTGTGCAGCATTCTATTCTAGTTTTATTGTAAATTAATTGTTTTATTTTCATTTAATTACATTTTAAAAGATTGATTACATTGTTAAAGTCTTAATTTTATTAGCCACCATTTTTGATGATAAATTTGTCTTAAATAATAAAACAGTACCCAGAAGAATGGAAAACACAGAATTTAGGCAAAAAAAAAAAAAAAAAAACTCTTTGCTTGGAGACCTAAATTAAAAGGCATCTTACTCTTGGGAGTTTGTGAACAAACAATTTGTTTACATTCATTCTTAAGGTTTAACAAACACGTGGAAAGCATTTCTTTCTCTATTAATGGTAAATTAATATTTATGATAAATATCAATGTATGAAATGAAAAAAATATTGTGAAAATTTTTGGACATATTGCCCAGCCCTACAAGTAAGTCATACAAGTTTGGACATGAAGCTGAGGAAATGATGACACAATTTTCACTTTTGGGTAAACTATCAATACAGTTACCAATTTGATTTGAAACCGCATATGAAAATTCCATGGATTTTGGGTTCGAAAAGTGAATAAAGCAGGCGTCTGTGAGGAATATGATGAAATATAAAGATCTAAGACGGTGGGTTTCTGTATTTTCATCCGTATTATACATGGTTCTTATGCCCAGGGTCACCGTTACAGCAGCCTGCAACATGGACTTCAGCCGTTTCCCGCTGGATACACAGACCTGCACTTTGGAGTTGGAGAGCTGTGAGTGCATCATTAATTTGTGTTATTTTTAGTGCGGCACATGCTCAATTCACTCTGCCAAGTTAGTTTTTCCTGAAATGGATCCTTCTTTTCTAGACGCCTACACGGATGAGGATCTGATGCTGTACTGGAAAAGTGGAGATGAGTCCTTGAGTATAGATGACAAAATCTCTCTCTCTCAGTTCCTCATACAGAAGTTTCACACTACCTCTCGGCTGGCTTTCTACAGCAGCACAGGTATTGGGGGATTATTTGTCAAGTTGATTTATTTCAAGTAGTGTGGCCCCAAGACGGATTTGGACACTTAAGTCACACTTAAAAGTGTATGAATGGTATTACATTAAATATCAAAGCAAGTGGCATCTGACTGCAAGCATATGATGCTTTCCTCAGAACTAACTTTAATTCTCTGAGCTGGTTTTGCAGTAACATTTAATCAGCTGGTGCCACTGGTTTATCAGTTGTGTCCTAATTTATAAATATTTTAAATATTAAATAAATAAATATTAATTTTTTTTTTTTTTGTGAAATATTTAGCTTGTGCTGTTTTGCTGTAAAATATACTACTGTTCAAAAGTTTAGAGTCAGTAAGATTTTAATTGAATTTTTGTAATGTAGTAATTTCTATTGTAAATAAATGCCATACTTTCTATTAATCAAAGAATCCTGAATAAAAATGTATCATTGTTTCCCACAAAAATATTGAGCAGCTTAAATGTTTATAACAATTATCATTATAAAAGTTTCTTAAACACAAAATCAGCATATTAGAGTGATTTCTGGAGGATCGTGTTACAATGAAGACTGCAGTAATGATGCTGATAATTCAGCTTTGCCATCATGAATAAATAACATTTTAAAATATATTAAAACAGAAAACAGTTATTTTAAATTGTGAAAAATTGTAATAATATTTCACTATGTATAGTACAATATTTCAAGTGTAGCTAAAGTGTTCTCTTCGTTAATATTTGACTCCATCTGTATTTGTATTTTTATCTCTTTCTCTCTTTAGGGTGGTACAACCGCCTGTATATAAACTTTACGCTTCGCCGCCACATTTTCTTCTTCCTGCTGCAGACTTATTTCCCTGCCACACTTATGGTTATGTTGTCATGGGTATCGTTCTGGATTGATCGCAGGGCTGTTCCAGCCAGAGTTTCATTAGGTAAGATTATCGCAAATCAAAATTTTTGCCTCAGGCGTCACTGTTGCTTCCTATGTTAAGTTACGCACCTGCAGATCTTAACAGGATGTGCTGATTTTATCAAGGTATCACCACGGTGCTCACCATGTCCACCATCATCACTGGGGTGAACGCCTCCATGCCCAGAGTCTCCTACATCAAAGCTGTGGACATTTACCTGTGGGTCAGTTTTGTGTTTGTGTTCCTGTCCGTCTTGGAGTATGCAGCAGTCAATTATCTGACCACGGTCCAGGAGAGGAGAGAGCGTAAGCTCAGAGATCGAGCAGTTAGAGAGCAGGTAAAAAAAATAGAATTGGTTAAAGAAACAGTACACCAAAATGAAAATGTATGTGTTTTTTTTTTTTTTTTTCAAGACCTCATGACATGAAATGGAGGGTTTTGTTGCTCTTAGTCCATGTTTATTATCTTTGAGGGTAATCTGTATGCTAACATGCAACTTAAAATGAGCTGAAAATGTGATTAAAATCTACAGTCTTTCTATTCTAGAAAACTGTTCCAAAATATTGAAAAAAATAAACATTTCAAGTTATATGTTTTACTGTTGTCACATGACCTCATCATAATGCATATTTAATTTGGTTAATTCTGTCTAGTGCTGTCAAACGATTAATCGTGATTAATCGCATTCAAAATAAAAGTTTTTGTTTACATAATATATTTGTGTGTATTGTGTATATTTATTATGTATATATAAATACACACAAATACAGCATATATTTTGAAAATATTTACATGTATATATTTATAATCATATAATTTATGTCATATAAATATGTTTAATATATAAACGTAACATATTTTTCTTAAATATATACATGCATGTGTGTGTATTTATATATACATAAATATACACAGTACACACACATATTATGTAAAAAAAAAAAAAATTGTATGCGATTAATCGCGAATAATCGTTTGACAGCACTAGTTCTGTCATATCATCTCGGAAATAAATGTTAATTTGCTAAATTTATTAAAGTATGTATATGTTTAAAGTCTTCAGTTTTAGCAGTCCAATCAAATAATGAGTCTATAAAAAGATTTTTGAAAGTTACAGCTGATATGACTACCACACTGGAAATTGTATACTCGTTTTACATTATGCAGTGTTTTCCAACTGCGATTCACTACTTTGTCAAGATGTCATGACATTTTCCGATGTGACCTCATTATGTAAATGTAAATAAAAATAGAGTAATTTTAATCCCATCTTGCATATAAATAACTCTTGTAATTTCAATCAAATATCATAACACAACATATGGTGTGGATATTTTGTCCGACTCATCCATGAATAGAAAGTCATGTCAACCGCATTGCATTGTGAGATATTGTACTTCACACAGTGTACACGTTTTAAATTTATGTCTGCATACAGAAGTTTTGCCTACAATGAACTGTATGCAATATATATAATATTATAAACTACTCATGTTAAAAGGCTATTGCCATTTTTTTCATGTTAAAAGGCTATTGGCATGCATTCTATATAGAGTGCAACAGCGCCCGCCAACTTTATCACTGACCTTGGTTCATGGAAGAATTTTTCCCATTTATTTTTTCCCCATATGAATTTTCAGAGGTCTTTGTTTAGGAGTTATATGAAATGAACTAAGCCATCCAGCTATGATGTGAATTATTAAATAAGTTTCAATATATAAGCTGTTGGCTTCAACAGACTCCTATTCCAATCGTTTAGCAACCTCGTACAGTAGCTCACAGTTTATAAATTATTCTTAATTAAAATTATTCACAAAACATTTTATCTTACTAATTAAACAAGTATATGTTCAGCTAATTGTCAGCCTCTGACATTTATGCTTCTCATAATTAGTGAATATGCATGTAAACACCCTTTTAATTAACAGAGTAGAATACTCTGATAGTAAGACAAGCAAACGTAAAAGAAAACCAAACTGGACACAAGAACAGCTGTTACTTCTTGCCCAGCTGGTTAATGAAAACAAGGATATAATCAAAGGAAAATTTAGAGTTGGGATAACCTCCAAAACCAAAGGTGATACCTTTTTAAAAGCTCAAATATTTCTAAAATGTTTACGTTCTGAGGGAGAATTTAGTATTGTTTCACAGATTTAGGAGCTAGTTTTAATGCTAAAACGCTTTGTGAAATACTCTTAGAGCAAAAATTTAGGAGTCCTAAATTCAGGACTGACACGCCCATTAAGATTTTCTCCTAAATCAGTGAGTTATGAGCTACTTTTAGCCTTAAGATGCTTTGTGAATACAGGCCCAGTTCTATGGAAAAAAAAAAATTGAATTTTTACTTCTATAAATCAACTGCTGTGTTCTATATTCGACCCCAAATTTTAGCAGGAATTACATCAACACAGGAAAGAAAAATTGTGTCTTAACACATGTCCTCTTTCATCACACTACTAATGGTTGAGTAATGTTGATAAGATAGTCAGCCATCAGCTAATTAACACCAGCTGATAATTTGCCCTTGTTAATGATCTCTTCTCTTTGTTCTCTGTTCTCCCTGGGCAACAACTCAACCTGTTCCAGTCATTGCCCTGCACCTGTGGTATGTCCCACACCAGGACCATGATGTTGGATGGGACCTACAGCGAGGCTGACACCAACAGCTTGGCTGGCTACACAGAAGCTCCCATGGTTCCCGAGGAAGTATTGCCAGAGAAACAGGAGCACATGGTGGTTCACCTGTCAGTGAGCAGCGAATCTACCAACACTAAGAAAAAGGGCATCCGCGCCTTACGCATTATGCAGAACACGCATGCCATTGATAAATACTCCCGCATGATCTTCCCGGGAGCCTATATTATTTTCAACCTTATTTACTGGTCGGTGTACTGCTGATCGTTCTCCAGCTACATCCATCTTTAACTCTTTTTTTTTATTTATTTTTTTTTTTGGACTTATGGTGGTTTTATACAACCATCCTTGACTTTTCGATGCACATCAAACATTGGCTCATGTGATACCAAACTGCAGTTACCTTTGACACTTTTCATACGCAAAAAGACTGGCGAAAGGTGGGTTAGAAAGCACTTCATATAGGCCTTTTCAGGTTTATGACAAATTAACTGTACAACACTTATCAGACTTTTGTATGGGCTTATGTGTTTTCTCTTCATGTTTGCGTCATTGGACTATTAATGATACAGTATGTACAGAGCAAGGAAGTATGGTGTTAGCTTCTCTTTTAAAGGTGTACTAATTAATTTTTTCACTGTTTTATAGCTAACAAAAATTATTAGTTTTAACAAATATGTTACACACTCACATGAAATCCAGTCATATCGTTGGCTTGGAAAATACATGTGTAAATACATAATGTGGGTTGCCATGTTGAGATCACATGACTAGCTGTATTGTGCAATTTAAGCAGTTTAAAAATAAGTTAAAATATTTATTTATATAGCATATTTATACAGTTTAGCAGTGTTCAAGGTGCTCTACAAAATAAACAAAACAGACATAAAACAAATCAAATACAACATACATTAAAGACACAACCTAACGTTCCTAGAGTTAACAGACAAAAAAACTATGAAAAAGAACAGAACAAAACTAATTTATTTAACATTCTTAAAATTATTTAGTGCACCTTTGTCTAATTTCTTATCTGCACAATGTCCAGTTTTATTTCATTTAGGCAAGACAGTTTGTTTATGCAAAGGCAATCACTCATGTTAATGTATCGTAATTACCAGTAACAAGACAGAATCTCCTTTCAGTTTGAGGTTTATTTGGATGTATGTTTATGTGGTGTGTGTATGTGAGTGTATTTGATACCATTATATTTCTCTTGCAAAATAAATAATAATGTCTTTACTGTGGCTCATCTGCTTGCATGTTTATTTGATTGATTATACTTACATTTTTTATCAGTTTCATTTTTTTTTTATCAGGATTGTACTCCAACCTGAATTTGCCTTGATACTGTACAAGAATTCAGTGCAAAGCTTTCATGTAGGCAGTCAGTGCAAGCTAAAGGTTAGTTTGTGATGAAACAGTCTTGAATACATCTTGAAACTGCCTTGCTTCTGACCCCCGCCAGATTACTACCCCCCTAGTATTGGTAGGTTAAGGGTTAGGTGTGGGGGAGGGGTTAGGATTAGGGGTGGGGTTAGGATTAGGCAATCAGGTAGCGATTTCAACGAGAGGGGGTAATAATTTGGCAGGGGTCGAAAATGGGCACAACACCGGCTACAACACCCGCCACAAGGGAGAAAGCCATGGACAGTAAGAGCGCGGAGAGGATCTCCGCACCCTGCATCATGGCTGAGGGTGAGCTGAATTTGGATCTGGGACTGCTGGACTTAGAAGGAGAGGATGTGGATGCTAACTTGCCCCATCTCCTCCCGCATTGTTCGGAGCCCTCGGTCACTGCTGTTTCACTGTCCTGCCCAGAAAGAGACTCAGTTCCTAAGATTAGCCCAGAGAGGGCTCCCGTTCCTGAGTTTAGCCCAGAGAGGGCTCCTGTCCCCCCCGTCCAGCCCAGAGAGGGCTCCTGTTTCCACGTCCTGCTCAGAGAGAGACTCAGTTCCCAAGTGCAGCCCTGTCGTTCCCGTCAGTCGCGTTCCCCATGCTGGGAGTCGCAATTTGGTGTGTGTGGGCAGCGCACACCAGCCCTGAAAGCCCGGAGGCTCACAAATGCACGTCCGCTTCTGCCTCCTTCACCGCTGTTGTCTGGCAGCCCCTTTGCTTGCCCTCAGCCCATCTGTATGGTGCGAGCTCTGCGGGTCTGCCATCCTCCATCGTCACCGTGGCTAGAGAATCCCTTGCCTCCACCTACAGCCTCTAAGCCCCGGACTCCGCCTCGGCCCATCGACCCAGCGGCTCCACCATGGCTCCTAGCTCCCTTCTCTCCACCATGGCCCATCAGTCCACTGGCTCTGCCGGGCTCCCTCGTCCCTCCGGCTCCACCTTGGTCTGTCGTCGACCATCCTTTGCCTCGGGACTCCACTCCTCCGGCTGCGCCTCGTCCCTCCGGCTCCGTCAGGCTCCTCCTTCCCTTCGGCTCCACCTTGGTCCTCTGTCGCTCCGGCTCCACCGTGGCCTTCTGGATCCCCGCCTCTGCATTGCTTGCCTGAGCCATCTGCTCCGCCTTGACCCTCCGGATCCTCCCCATTGCCCTGGCTCATCGGCTCTCCGCCTTGGGCTCCTCTGCCACCTGCTCTGCTGCCATCGGTCGGCCCCCTGGAGTCGCCCACCCCTTCCTCCACCATGGCTCCTCCCTCCGTCGGCTCCACCGTGGATCGCAGTTATGGCTGTGGCCTGGGTCTCACCTGGCACCGCCTGCTTCAAGTCCCTCCTGTCGTCTCCCTGGCTCCTCCCTCTGTCTAATCTGCCCTAGCTCCTCCCGTTTCCTCCTTGGCTCCTCCCTTCGTCGTCACCTCCCTGGACTCTGTCTGCCGGCCCCCTCCCGGGGTGTCCATCCTCCTCCTGAGCCTCCTCCCACGTTCCCACCCGTCTCTCCTTTTGTTTCTTCGGCGTGAGGACGCACCTTCTGGGAGGGGGAGGGGATATGTCAGGAATATGGACCGTCAAATATTTTATTTAAAAATAAAACTGTGTAGTTTACAGCAGAAACGGCGAAAAACGATCGTGACTCCTGGCACAAACTCTGGCAGCCATAAAAATGTATAATAATAATAATAATAATAATAATAATAATAATACAATTGTGGGAACTTTGCATCATCATTTAAAAAAAAAAAAAACACTGAGAACAGTGTAGATTTTACCGAGCAAACAGCAGAAACGGTGAGAAAAACCATCTGGGGATGCCACCTGAAATGGCGCTGCGACCTGCCGCTGCCAGGATTTGCGCTTGCTCTCTCTCCACAAATAAGCTCTTTCTTGTTTGTGTTACATGTTCTCTGTGCCTTGTCTTAGACTTTTATGTCACTTCCTGTCTCCCGTGGTGTTTATAGTCAGTTTGTATCTTATCTTGTTCAGCTACTTATATATACACTGCCCTCCAAAAGTTTGGAAACGCCCTAGAAAAGTGGGGTTTTGGACAATATTGGCATG
Organism: Spinibarbus caldwelli; assembly: GCA_039654775.1. NCBI lineage: Eukaryota > Metazoa > Chordata > Actinopteri > Cypriniformes > Cyprinidae > Spinibarbus > Spinibarbus caldwelli. The sequence continues at coordinate 7,772,840 of CM077251.1, forward strand.
AATCCTTTTTAATTTGTGATAATTTTGCACTGATAACGGACAACACAACCTACGAAAACATATTTTATTACATAAACAGTTTATACAAAGAAAATATTTAAATTTTCGATTCATCAAAATATCCACCATTAGCAGCTATTACAGCTCATTCATAAAGCAGGTTTATTGTATTATAAACTTAATTGGCAATCAATTGTTGAAGCTATTAAGGTGTGCTGACCCAAAAATCTTTTAAAAACCTGGGCCAAGTTTAAACCAGTAACCAGGCATCACAGCTGGCAAAGGGGCATGTCTGACTTTGACATGTATATATTGCCATTATTATGTAATCAAAATGAAAATTATTATTGCTAGTCTTCAATGATAATGTCAAGTTACTTTAATGTACTGTATTTGCACCAAAAAAAAAAAAAAGGATTTATGCTGATACCATCCAAAACCACACTTTGCCAGGGGTGTTTCCAAACTTTTGGAGGGCAGTGTACATATATAGCCCTAGTGTTTCTTTAGTTCTTTGTGAGTTGTTGAATGTAATGGTTGTTTGCAATCATTCTGTTCTTTGTTCCCTTTGGTTATAGTCTTGTTTGTTCTAGTTTTTCCATGAAATGCCTGCACATAGATCCTTGCCTCTGCTTGTTTTTGCCAGCTTCTCCACATTTCCACATTATTACAGTTTTTGACTGGCATGCCTCTTTGACTAAAATACTTAAGTACTGTTAAAATCAGATACTCGAAGACTTTTGCTCAAGTTGTTTTGGAATTGGTGACTTGTAACTTGTAGCGGAGTAATTTTCACTCTAAGGTATCTGTGCTTTTACTCAAGTATGGTTTTCCTGTACTCTTTACACCTCTGTTGAAACCATCATTCATTAATTGAGCTAATGCTAGATGTCATATTTATAATACATATTTGATTCGTATTTTTGTATCTGAGTAATATGCTGGGAAAAACATACATTAGGTGTGTTAAACTACCTTTAAAAAAGCTAATTAAAAATAATTCCTTGATACTCAAACTTGCCATTTTCTCCCAGTACTGAGGGAAGTTTATTATTGAGGGATGTAATTTATGTATTAATTTATTAATTCGTTTTTATTACATTTATTTTTAATTAATTATTTACAGTTTGTTTTATTTCGCCCGTCCTAACGGTTATTAAAGCCCGCTCTATTTTTGAATGATTCTGGCGCGCGCGGTCACGTGCGCTCATCAGTTACTCAGCGGATGTGCTGCTTCTGCCTGATCTCCTCCTCGACCAGCTCGAGCAACTGACAGGCCTGCACTGACTTCCTGACGGATCACTGCAACTTTGTAGCTCGAGGAGAAACTTAAGGTCATTTCTTATCATAAATACTCGCATCAGATGCACATATATCCGTAAGTACGACCACTTTATCGGTTGTTTGAGATCTGTACACACAGTCAGTTCTGTGTAGCTGCATTGCTGTTCTGTTACTTTCTGAACACAAAGTTTACAGCCTATAAAGTGCAACACGGTGGGATTTAATGCACTTAACTGTGTCCGCATGCTTCATTCGAGGCAGTAATCCTCTATATTTTGTTGTTACACTAAATTATATGTGTCTTTAAGGTTATGTGGTATACAGATTCAGGCAGAGAACAGACCTTCAACTGCTCAGTGGATGCAAATCAGCGTATAATCGAGTAAAGGAGGGCGTGGGGTTGTTTTGGTTGTGACTTGACATTATTATCTGTGTTTATAACAGTGTTAAACTGGACAGACATGAGATATAAGTGGATATGGTTTCATTTGAGAAGCATTTGTTTATTAAAATGTAATATATCAGCAATTTAAGACATATTTTCTTTTGGGCCGTAATGTTCAGTGTGCTTCCCTTTATTTAATGTAATCTGTATTCTGTGTGTGTGTGTGTGTGTGTGTGTGTGTACACGCACGCACACACACACACACACACACACTCTCTCAAACACATACATAATTATACATAAAAAAAAATAAAATATAATAAGTAATATAGAATTTTTTAATATATAGCCTATGTTTTGTTCATGGACCCACTGCATAACCTTCAAGGCCAACCCAATGGCAGTAGGGAGGGATTAGAGTGTTCTCCAGATGTATTGTTTGTGTATTTTCATATGAAAAGGGTTATGGGAATGCCAGAGAAGGGAATGCTGTGGGAGATATGACTCATGCAGGAAAGTGGCTTATAATCCTTTTTAGGGCGCCCTGTGTAAAGAGGAAAAAAGGCCACATTTGGCTCTGCTTTTCATTCAGTCTCTTGTTTTGAAAGAACATATGTAGCCACGAGGAATTGTGTTTCTTGCCCCCTAAGAAAAGTTATGCAGCATTGCCAGTGTTCAGGGTTTGGCGGGAACAATGCACTGTAGGGTGGAGTGGTTTGGTGGTTACTAATATTGGCTGGTAACCAAAAGGTGTTTGGTTCAAACCAGCTGCCAGGGGTGATTCATGAACTGTCACCATTTGTGAGCACAGCAAGCCCGCCAAGTTCACGTAATTACTACAATTTGCTGTTACTACTATAAAAGTGTCTAGAGTTTTTATATTTATATGGGATCTCCTTCCAACACGGTAAGATGCTGTCATGTTCATTCTGCTGCTTTTTCTGTCATACTGTTTTGTTTAATTTTATTTTTAAATGGCAGTAATACCAAATGATGTTTTTTTTTTTTTTTTTTTTTTTTTTTTTTTTTTTTTTGCAGTAACAATGGTATTTTAGCAAAAAATGATGGTTACCAGTTTAGTTTGTTTTGTTTTTTGTTTTTTGTTTTTTATGAGAAATTGCTTAAGGTGTACAATACGTTTTTATGTATTTATTTATTTATTTATTTTTACCTTCATTCACTTATCAAACCATTATCCAAAGTGTTTTGATCTATTCAAGATGAGGTGTACATCTTTTAGTATATGTGTCTCCTTGAAATCAAACCTATGACATTTTTAAGGAGTGGAGATATTTATGTATTATATACACTACCATTCAAAGGTTTGGGATAAGATTTTTTTTTTTTAGAAAGAATAAGTCTCTTATGCTCACCAAAGCTGCTTAAAAATACAGTAAAAACAGAGTAACTATTTATTACATTTCAGAGTAACTATTTTTAATATATTTAATATATATTTCAGCTTTAGTGTCACATGATCGTTCAGAAATTAATATGCTGATTTAGTGCTCTAGTGCTTTTTAAATGATCATCAATGTTGAAAACAGATGCGCTACTTAATATTTTTAGAAAATTGTGATGATTTTTTCATGATTATTTGATGGAAAGTTAAAAAGAACAGCATTTATTTGACCAAAATCTTTTGTAAGATTATAAATGTCTTTGCTGTCAATTTTAAACAGCATAATAAAAGTAGGCCTATTAATTTCCTTAAGTCTTACAGACCCCAAACTTTTGAATGGTAGTGTATATAAATAGGAGAAATTGTAATGCTAATCATCGCTTTTTGTTGGGGGCATTACAGTGCTCAGAATAGCAGCTTAAGGAATGGAAAATCCCTCCTTTTAGTTCAAAGAGGCAATCGCTTGTTTGTTTACTCCAGAATGTGCATTAGTTGGTCGATTAGAGCTAAAGAAACACAATTTATGATACCATTGTTATTCAAACTATATTCCAAATTTGAAATGTTATAGACACAATTTTGACCAGATTTCAGACTTTCACCATTCAAGTAGATTGAGCTGCGCTTGTGTGACTGCAAATAGCTGCCCAGGGGTGTTACCAGTGAACAGACCTGCCTTTGGATTTGCCAGTTGGCCTCCAGGGACACTTTGGATAAAAGAATCTGCTTTAAGTGGTTAAAATGAATGCGTGTTATGGCAAATGTTTTCACAGCTGTTTTGGAATTTAGAAAATGTATTTTTGCATTAGGTCAGCCCTAACCTAATGACCCAGCAAGAGCAGTATGAGTTCAGGGAAAGTTTGGCAGAAGCCCTGTCCTGGATGCAGGCCGTCCAGGAGAGGCTTAAGCAAAACGATAACACCCAAGGACCCAGATCAGCGCTGGAGGTCAGGCTCCGAGAGACAGAGGTGAGACCTTTGTCCTATTGAGGGCATGGTCTGATTGAAATAGAACCATCTCAGTTTCTCATTTTAATTTCTCAAAAGCTTTTGAGACAGTTTCACAAGAGATATACAGACTCATCAATTTAAAATTTCAATTTGTTTTAAAGAAAATTCATAGCTCAGAGCCTGAAGGCCATGTGAAGATGGACAGGGTGTTGGTGGCTTCTGAAGCTCTGCTTCGAAATGGAGATGAAGAGATGAAGAATCAGACTCTTTCGAAACTCAAAGATATAAAAACACTCTGGGAGGAGACGTCAACCTACATCATTCATTGTCACAGGTACAAGCTTTGTCCATAAGTAGATCATATGTACAAAAGAGAACAATGGGAAATGCTGTGTATCTTTACATCTGAAAATGTATTTATTAATTTGATTATTTTCATGCCCCTCTGACAGTCGTATCGAGTGGGTGTGGCTGCACTGGAGTGAATACCTGAAGGCCCATGAGGAGTTTGGGATGTGGCTGGAGAAGATGCACAGGTCTCTGGAGCCACTGCTTGAGATGCAGCTGGGTCTCCAAGAAAAGCTGTGGCAGGTGGATCATCTGCGGGTCCTTCACAGTGACATTCAAGGCCAGGCTCAGTTTCTGGAGAGGCTCCTGGATGAGGCTGCAGCCCTGTTCAACCGCACCGAAGACCCTAGTGTAGATGTGAAGGTTCAGCAGGGTCTTCAAGATGCCTACGACCACATTCGAGACCGAGCACAGGTAGACCTTGAGTTTCCTTTTCTTATCACTGACAGCCAAACAGCCTGAATGAATTTGTGTGGTGACTCATTTCAGAATGTTTTTAAGTTTTGAAGGTAATGCCTTTGTTCTACATTAAAATGCTGCATTTAAAGGATTGGAAACCTTTTGAAGCTGTATTGTATTGTTAATGTTTTATAAGGTTGTTCAGCATGTTAAATAAGTTAAAACAGCCTTTTAATTTTCTGTCTTCTAATTTTTTTTTACACTCACTCGTGACTGATCTAGTCTCAATAAGTTAGCACTGTTTTTCAGTTCTCCATTCCTGTCACTGACAGGTTGTAGCTTGTGTTACACTTTTATAGTAGGGCTGGTCGATAATTCGATAACGATAATTATCGCTATATAATTTTCCTCGATAAATCGATATGAACAGTTCGATAAATGTTCGATATAATGTTTATGCGCCAAAAGCGGAACGAAACAGCGCGACTCATTTGAATCGTGCCACACGGACCACGGATCCGCTTGGATCAAAGTTCAAACTGCCGTGCGGCGTGAGCTCACTAGAGCAGATGCGTTTACTCGGTCCCGCAAGCACTAAACCGCGCTGTGAGATCCAGTGTGAAGCGCTTGCATTCAGCAATGAACACAAATGTCTCTGTGATTTACACTAGTTTAAAGCCAAACAGGAGAAATACTGTGTGCAACGAGACAGTCAGAAGGGTTTTCAATCTACACATCGCCATCATTTACCATGGATTTACTGTAGTAACACTCACTGCACCATGGTATTGTGGCAGAAATGTGGGATATTCACATTGAATTTTATTACAAGAGTAATGGTATATATTTATAGTGTATGTATTTGTTATTAAGCTATAGCATGTGTGCATTTATACTGAATGTTTTTAGACTACTGTTTTTCATATAAATAGGCTAACTTACCTAAAAGACACACATTTATATTTTTACCATCCTATTGAGGTGCTATATTTGTGGTTTTAACTGTTTATCATGATTTAAATGTATGCTACTATGTGAGATCAATGCTTAATTTAAAAACAAACAAACAATGAATTTAATTGAATTTAACCATATAAAACTGAGGTTGGTACAATTTTTACATATGTTTCTGATTTTAAAAATGAATAAAAATTTACCAAAAATTTGCATCCTAACTCAAGCTACTATCAAATGTGCATTTCTAAGAGACAAAAAAGTGATATTATTATTATTATTATTATTAATATTATCAGGCAACCCAAACCTGTTTCTTGATTTGAAACAATATCACTCATTAGAACGTGCAGAAACTAAGAAATAAATTTTTCTAGTTAGATATTTATTTTAAGGAAAATTAATGGTCTGGTTACTACAATTTTCACTTTGGAGCAAAATGGCTTTAAACTTTAAACTTGAAAGAAATAAAGATTTGACATTTATCGTGATAATTATCGATATCGACTGATATGAAAAAAATTATCGTGATAATTTTATTTGAAAATTATTATCGTGATAATTTTTTTGGCCATATCGCCCAGTCCTATTTTATAGTTGTTATGAAAGAATCAATTATTAGGGGACTCTAGATATTAGTGAAAATTACTCTACCTTTCAAAAGTTTGGGGTCAGTAAAAATTTTTTATTGTTTATTGAAAGCCTTTTTTGCATTTATTTGATCAAAAATACAGTAAAACAAAAATATTATTACAATTTAAAATAACCGTTTGCATTTTTAATACTAAACACCATTTATTTGAAATAGAAATTTTTTATTTGAAATAGAAATGTTGTAACCAATTTAATGCATCCTTGCTGAATAAATTATTTTATTTTTTTTAAACTTTTGAATGGTAGTGTATAATTTATTATTTAACCTATATTATAATTCTTAAGACATCATTCATTTATTGCTGTTACCTGCAGAATTAATCAAGATCATCAAATTGAAAATAGCATTATTATGTCAGATATATGATTTTTGTTTTATTTATTTATTTATTTATTTTTATATATAAATGCATGCAGGAAAGATTAACATTGGCACAGAAAATAGCAGAGGAGCACCAGCAGTACCAAAGTTGCACTGATAAATTTCAAAGCTGGCTGATGTCTAAAACAGAAGAAGTCCACTGTTTCAGCAACATGGAGGATACGACACAAAATAGGCTGGAAGCCCTGCAGGTACAATGACCTACTTATTTGGGGGAGGGGAGGTCAGAATGGTCAACTGGGAAAATCATTCCTGTTTTGGAAGTCAAACTGTGGAGAAGTCATTCCAGTTTAGCGGAGTACTTGCTAATTTGTGTCCTGGTTTTCACTTGGGGCTACTGTATTAAAGGGTCATATGTAAAATCTGATTACTATGACTAGTACTATGTGAAATCTAGTACATCATGTAAACATGATGTAACTTGCAGAACGTCAGTTAAACAAACCATGTTTTGCAACTTCAGATGTAAAAAAAAAAGACCTTGTGATTAATAAATGTTAATAATGAATAAACACCAATTCTGTGTTAAGAACTTGCCAGGTAGTGAGGAGGCAGTAAAATAAATACTTTACTAATATAGTAATATAATGCTATAAATGATACTATATAATGTTATATTTGCTATAATGCTATAAATGATGCTATATAATGCTATATTTCACTATAATATACTCCAGTTTGTGTTTAATGGTCTCATCAGATTTAATAAATCTATGAGTTGTGCACATCCTTGGACTCATTCTTTGTTTCCATAGTAACATTAACACGCTAAAAAGACCTTGTTGTTGACAGGAAGGTACTTCATTACATTAATTTCTCTATTAATTCATCTAGGATTCCATATTAAAAAAGAAAAACATCAACTATAATAAAATTTGTCAAGCTATCCTCCCTGACTGCCTCAGTCGTGTTTAACTTGCTCACTGGGGATTAGGGAATGATTTTTAATTTTATTAATTAACTTGACCTGATTTTTCAGATTTTTAAAAAAAAAAATGATTAAAAAAAATGATATGACCTTGTAATTAATTTTATTTTTATAGTTATTCATTATAATATATAACAATATATAAACTTGTTAATATTAATTATTTAAATTGATCAGTATATTATTTTAGTATTATATACTATTATAATATTTATTAATATTTTGAATTAGCATTTATTTTTATCATTTTATTTTGAACTTTAGCTAAAGTTTAAGTAATTTTGTTATGTGTAATATGTTCTATATATAATTAATAATTGATTTTTAGTTTTAGTAAGTTAATACTTCAATTAGTTGCCAAGTGTTTATTTTATTTCAGCTTCATTTCAATTACAATTTTTAATAGATTTAGTTTTAGCTTTAGTTAACAAATACAACACTGATTGTATATGAAATTTTAGTAATCATTGTGTATTCTATTTGCAGTAATTCTTAACTACTGGTCTGTGTACTGATACAGGCTGATGTCTTTGGCCATTGTATCAAGATCCATCTCTCTTGACATGTTTAGAAGGTCTTGTTGCAAATATATTAAAAAGAATTTGCGAAATGAATTATAAACAATTCATCTTTTTCTACCCATCCAACTTCTATCAGGAACTGGCCGCTAGTATAGCCAAAGAAGAGCTCACTCTCCAGCACATTGAAAACATGTCTGAAGTTGTGAAGGCCTACACCTCTCCAGCAGGTGCAGAGAAGATCACAAAAGAGATGGAGGAGTTGAGGCAGGCGTGGCAGAGGTTACGCCAAGCTCTGCTGGAGAATCAGGAAGAGCTCCAGAGCTCACTGGACTCTGAGAGGGAGTATTCAAAACGTTGTCAGGAGCTGTGGACAGACCTGGAGCAGCTTCGAACCTTGGTCCAGAACCTCAGCAGTGATCTGGAAAGCAGGGATGGAGAGAGGACTGAGGAAAACATGGTTTCTCAATGGAAGACGCACACGGTTAGCACTCTGTTCGTCTCTCTCACCACTTCCAAATAGTCTTCTGATGACTCCTTGTAGGATACAGATGGAGACCCAGCATATTTTTGTGACAGCACATGATACCTACGGTGATTCCAAATGCCTTGAGTAAATTCCTGTGTGGGGTGAGACAGTAATTTGAGACGTAGTAAAACTAATTCTACATGTTGTTTTTGAAAGAGTAGTAGTGTGGCATACCTCCAAATTCACTATGAAGTTTTGACACTTTGTATACAGTATTTCAGTGCAAATGACCTGAATCTTATTCACTAAATGCAGTAGACATTGGTATAGGGCTTCATTATATACTATCCACTTTTTCTATCTAAATTCGACTTATTAGACGTTGAGATGCTTTAGTAGTGTCTGTGATTTAAACATTATTAGCAAAAATGGCGTCAAAGGTTGTATGTACAGTTAATGTGGTAAAAATAGCATTTTAGATAATTTTAGATATTGTTGACAATATTGGTGTTTAAAATTACTACTTTAGTCCGTGCCGATAGCCTAGTCGGCAAGTGTGCCGACATATAATGCCATTGTGATTCATCCTGAGTTTGAATCCAGGCTTGAGGATCTTTCCCGATCCCATCCCCTTTCCCACTTCGTTTCCTGTCAGCTCTCCACTGTCATACCATAATAAAGGCAAAACACCAAAATATATATATAGTATGTTATGCATTTAAATGTCTCTTAATTACATGAAACGATTGAGTCATTGAGTAAGAAAAAAAAACTTTTAAGCCATTTCAGAACATATATTTTTATATTTTATATATATATATATACATATATATATATATATATATATATATATATATATATATATATATATATAAATAAAATATACACACATGTACACTTTATTTCAATCCATCAAAGTAACCAATTAGACCAAGTTTGCTGTAAGCAGTGGGGGGAAAACCAACAAGGGTGAAAATCTTTTTTAGATCAATGAAAGCTGTCTGGACCACATGTGGAGAAATTCTGTGTTTATGCCCTGCTTGAATGAGCTGCCTTCAAACACAGTATGTATGTACTCGTTTCACTGATTAGTTCTCTATGTCCACATTTCAGGGTGTGCGCAACAAGCTCGTTGCAGAGGAGCCCAGGGTGGAAGAGCTGAAATCCCGGTTGAAAGAGCTATTCCGATTCCCACAAGACTCCAAAAGCCTGTCTGATGAGATGCTAGCAGTGGTGAAAGAGTACCAGAGGTGAGCAGCAACCACACACGCAAAGAGCCTCAGGCAAAGGAGGAATGAGCCAAGGAGGAATACTTTGATGGATATTTTATTAATCATTAGCTATTGATAATGTGGTTGGTAAACATTCTGTCATGCAGACACAATGGGAGGCTCGTTATGTAGGTTTCTGTCCTCATTGTGTTACTGTCAATGCGATGTCAGTCACACAAGTCTAGTCAGCCATAAACAATGTGTATCCAGCCCTAAAAGAGTGCTAATGTAAGCACTTCAAACAATTAGTGCATTACACACAGGGTTTACTGCTTTTATTTATTCAGTTGTTTGGTGGCAGGCATCTGTTGAAAGCTCTATAAGCTCACACTGTATAGGACTACTAAGTAGAGTTGTTTTGTGTTTCCTGTGGCAGTGTGAAAGGCAGATCTTTCAGGCTGTCCTCTGAAAGTGAGATGGCTCTCCGGCAGATACTGCAGGATCCTCTGTATGGCTTCAGCCAATGGAGTCAGGTGGTTTGTCAGGTCCTGGAGGCCTCCGCTGAGTTGACGGATTTCTCCCAAATCGCTCTGCTCGTGCAGCATATAGAGGTAAATTATTCTACATTTTTATGTTTCAAATAAATGCTAACCTTTTTAAATCCTGAAAAAAAAATGTGTGATGGTTTTCACAAAAATATTGAGCAGAACAAGTTTCAAACATTGATCAGAATTTTTTCTTTAGCACCAAATCCGCATGTTAGAATGATTTCAAAGGATCATGTGACACTGAAGACTGGAGTAATGGCTGCTAAAAATTCACCTGAGCCGTCACAAGAATAAATTACATTTTAAATACATATTCAGATAGAAAACTTTCATTTTAAATTGTAATAATATTTTACAGTATTGCTGTTTTTACTGTATTTTTGATCAAATAAATGCAGCCTTGATGAGCATGAGATTTTTTTCCAAAATGTTTAAAAACCCAAACTTTTAAACAGCAGTGTACATCTAAAACAAGTTTTTAAAAGTAATTATGAATTGTACCGAAATAACCAATTTGTGATCAGACTTGTATGTGAATCAAATCATTCAGAGCAAATATTAACTTCAGGACGAAAAAAAATAAATCTGCTAGTCTGGCCCCCTCCAAAAATGTAAAACAAGTAATGAATTAATTAAAAATAAATAAACATTTAACAAATAATGTGTTATGTTTTTTTAATTTGCAATAATAGCTGGAAACTATATAGTTATGTAACGTGATAGCTATAAATTCATAAACACTTATGGCTTACAGTGCAAAACAGTTTATAATATGTTTAGAATTTTTAGCCTAGTCTAGATGGTACTTTCCGGGTTGTTAAATAGTTCTTGCAATTATACAAAACCATTTATGTTGGCCAGCTAAATAACATTGCTGTGTGATACTGTGGTTTGAATCTCTCTCATTTTGGGTTTTTGTTGAGCCCTGAACCCCTGATGCAGAGATTTGAGTTGTATTGAAGGTCAGCATTTTTTTCACTCTGAATGTTGTGATGTTTTCCCGTTCAGTATTTTTGACACCTGATTTACACTTTGTTTTGAGAAAATAAAGGTTATATATCGAGTTTATGCTACGATCTGTTTTGGATATGATCATATTGTATTTAAGCATTTGCTGTGATTTTTGCCTTAATCTTGGCACCTTAATTCAGTGTTAGTGCTTTGTTCTCTTTGAAGTTATGGAGTATGCTCTTTCTTCTTTTGTTTTATTCTTTGTAGAAGTTACTTAAAAACAGCGTGCAGCTCCAGGAGCGCTTGAGTTTGCTCCAGGTGAAGACTGATCTGCTCAGCTCAGTTTTTGGCCAAGAGAAAGCTGACGATCTGTTGGAAGAGCTCAGCGGGGATGTGAGGAAGAGAGAGTTACTCCACAGCCAGCTCCTACAGCGCAAGAACCGCCTGCAGGTACCCCACCAGCCACAGCTCAAAATTTTACTGCTGTATGTACAGACTGTAAATGCCTGAGCTACATCAACGCTCTTTACCCCGCCATTAGCCGAAACATGCATAGTCTTGCATAACAAAAAATGTGGTCAAAATTAATGCATGTCATGTATGGATGAAAAGAAGAGTAGCCTTGTTTATTCGCCTAAATGTATGCAGACAGATAAAATAGTATTTTCCAAAAAGATAAATAAATACTTTCTTCATTAAATGTAAATTATTGATTGGCCTACCTCTCCTTTAGATGTTGTTTTAAATTAAGAAAACTTTTTTCATTCAACTATTTTTCAGTAGTTTCTATATCACTTTATAATAAAGTTTATTTGTTAAATGTTTTGTTTTTATTTTCAAATTTTCTTGATATAAATGTATTCTTGTATCACCCACTAATATTTTATTTTCTGATTATAATATAAATGTTTTCATATATTACCCACTGATATATATTTTTTAATTTTATTATTGTATTTTATTTTTTATTTAATTTTCAGATTATCATGATATAAATATATTCTTATATTGCCCACTGACAGATATATTTTATTTTCAGATTATCATGATATAAACACATTCTTATATCGCCCAGTGATATTTTATTTTATTTTATTTTATTTTCAGATTCTCATGTTATAAATGTGTTCTTATATAGCTTATATCCCTGTCTTAAATCTTATACATGTTGTCTCAACACCCCAAACCATGTGGTATCCTATGAATGTCCTTAGGGTTTGATATCAAAGACGAAGGACTTTTCAGATGCCTATGACTCCATACACAGAAAACTAACCTCCATAAAGGAGCGGTTCATCACAACGGATGGATTTCAACCTGACATTCTTGCCAAGAAGACCCAGGCCGACCAACTCCGGGTGAGCAGCAGAGAAAATAGAAGCGTATTGCTGTTTCCGACTTCAAAAAAGTTTTGCTTTGCACACAGCTTTTTGAGTTTCTTTTTAAACAGCTGTGTTGGTTTTAATCTCTGCATGTGGTATGCTGTAGACGTACAGTGACTTTTGATTAGATCGTCTTACAGGCACACAGTAAAAGAGTCATGTGAATAATTTAAGGAGCTAGGAGTTGTCACGCTGAGCTCTATGTGTTTGCGCTAATTGATCAGAGTGGCTTGTTCAGGTGGGAGCGGGAAAGATGCTAGTGGCAGACTGAATGTAAAATGAGTGTGCGTCTCGCTGCAGGCCATTAGAAAGGACTTGGAAGATTGTGAAGCCCAGATCATAGCTCTCGAGACGCTGGTGTCATCCAACCCTGCAAACAGGACAAAGTTTGAACGTCTGTATGCGGACTGGAAATTGCTTTATAAGGCGGTTCGGGTAAGATTCGCTCTGCTCAAGATACTTCGAATTTCCTATCTTTGGTAGTAAATTTAATTCAAGTTGTAGTTCTTCCAAAAATGAGAAATGTGTCATCAATTTGTAACCCCCATATTGTTCAAAAGTCTCTTTTGGTCTCTAATACTGCATATATTTGATCAAAAATACAATACAATACATACAATAAAAATAATATAAAAACAGTGGTAGTGTAAGATATAGTTACATTTTTAAAAAATTACTGATTTCTATTTTAATTCTTTTAAAATGTAATTTTATTCCTATGATGGTAAAACTGAATTTTCAGCATCATTACACCAGTCTTCAGTGTCACATGATCCTTCAGAAATCATTCTAATGCTGTATATGTTAATATGGTGTTCAAGAGACATTTCTTATTATTAATATTGAAAACTGTTTTTACTGTTTGATATTTTTGTGGAAACCATGATACATTTTTTCCAGCATTCTTTGATGAATACAATTTTCAAAAGAGCAGCATTTAATGGAAGTAGAATTTTTTAAAACAGATTATTTTCATGAAAATGAATAATTCTGTGGGACAATCAAAGATTTGTTGTGGAATTTACAAAAGGATGTCATGCTCATGCATCGCCCTTACAAATAATGTTTGAACTTGACTTATTGCATGCCCAGGAATCCATGATACAAAACAAAATCAGTTGAAACAAATTCTGTATGTTCTGAATGTTCAAATTCTGAGTCATGAATTTGAGAGCTGTTGCAGAGGGAAAATTTTCAGAGTAAATGAATTTTCTTTTTTGAAAGAACTATTCCTCCTATTCATAATATTTTTATCGTTAATTGATAGAAATACGAAATTCTGAATAATGAGGGGAGGCTACATGTCTTTTTACTAGCCACTTCAAAATGCTCAACTTCACGAGTGATTCTGATTTAACCCTGAAGATCTATGGAAACCGCTGTGATCACACCCCGGTTTCCACACCTCCTGCTGAGTGTTGATCATGATGACGATGAAGAAGATGACTATGAAGACCTTGATCAAACCTCCTTATTTCAGTTTTAATGCACACTTGTGGCCTGAAGAGATTTTTTTTCTGAAAAGATACCAGAATTTTATTGCATTAAAATCCTTCTCACGTCTGTTTTGGGTTCATAATGTATTTATGTGTATTTATGTTTATATGTGTTGTTGTTCATACCAGATGAAGGTGAATGAAAGTGAGGAGAACATTGCAGAACATGAGAGTTTCCATGACAATATTCTGAATATGGAGAAGTGGTTAATGATCATGAGACAGAAGCTAGAGTCGTTTCGTGGATCAGATGGGGAATGGAGCATCAATAACCGCCAGCATGAGGCTGAGGTAAATCTATGAGCAATTTACTACAGTTAATGTTACTGTTAATTAAGAAAAGTACATGAAATTAACAATACAGAGCTTCTGTATTTAGCATTGTGTGCAAGGGGAAAAAATGTTTTTTAAAATTTAAAATGTTTAAATGCCAGGCTTTTATTGAAAACAAGAACCTGTTCTTAATTGACTTGCCCGGTTAAATAAAGGTTAAACAAAAATTATGGTTGATGAAGAGTTAACACTGTTATGGAAAACCTGGAAAATAAATATCAGCCAAATGGAATTAGGCCTGTTTTCAGTCCTGGAAATTAACAAAATCTCAAGAAAAGTGAATTCCTGAATATAAGAATACAGACCAAACTAAATGATAATTAAACATTTGTTGTCGGTTATTTTCATCATTTTTCATCATTGGTTAATTGATGCAGCACCTGTATTTTGGCAGAAAACATGTATATCAGTACATTTTGAGAGTGATAATTCTACACTTTAAACCATTAATAAAGATAATTAACAAGATTTAACAAGTCAGATAGTTGTTGTTTATTACTTCTATTACTACTTGAGTCACCTCACAAAAGCAAATAAATGCTTGCCTGTGCATGCATGTCTTTGTAGTATTTTAGATGCAACCTTGTATCACTGTTGTTGTCCTCTAGAGGGCGCTAGGAGAATTTCCAGAGAAAGAGCTTCAGCTTCATCAGATGGAGGCTCAGGGTCAGACTGTGCTGGCCAGAACCTCTGATGAAGGCAAAGTTCACATCCAGCAAGACCTTAAACGCCTCAGAGAGACCTGGATGTCCCTCCACACGCTCAGTCTCAATCTTTACAGGTTAGATGGAGCAATGCTTGCAGCAATACTGGGTGTTGATGGTATTAAATAGCGAGAAACTATGACTCAAGGAGCATAATTATGACATTTTGTCAGGCCTGATGAACAAACCTCATAGGAATTACAGCAGACATATTTCACATTCTGTTTGTACTGCACCCAGTTCATCTGGTAATCTTGATTGTAATTATTGTTGATTGCTTTGTGAATCAGTGCCGTGTTTACATGGTTTACTAGTCAAAAGTTGAAGAAAAAGATCCTGAATGTAACATTTGCTATTGAACAAAGTATTTTAAAGGTGATATGTGTAATTTTTCTTTGTAAAATATTTCAAAATAGACAAATATTGGCTGATTAGTCAGACCTGGCCAGTATATTTCACTTTAGCACTACTGAATATAAAATAAAAATGTACATTTTGACAACCTATTAATTACTTTCACCATAACTTAATAGGCTTCTGAATGAACATGCAGCCACAGGCGACCAAGATTCCCTATTACAGAGAACCGAGTTCTTGGACAGATGGGCTGAAGGGCATCACCAGGGAGCGGCTTCAAACTTTGAAGTGGAACTTGCCAAAGGAGATGAAGGAACGGACCAGCATCAGAGATCCTACCATGGATCAGAATCAACAGGCCAGCCAGAACTGGAGAGGAACTTGGAAGCAAATCCGGATCGAATTCGAATTGTGCTTCCTGAGAGCATCTCAAGACCAGGAGGTTCAGAGGTCTGGAGAAGAGAGTGGACTTACCAAGACCAGTCCATGGATGATGAGGTGGATGCAGTCATATCTGGAAGTGACCGTAAGGTGAACAGGAAGCGGACTGGGATGGACGAAGGTGACATGATCAGCAGTGGTGGTTGGACTGGGGAGTGGGTTGAACAACACAAAGCTGGTTCTGGGATTGAAGACCTGGATATAAAAGGTAGATACAGCTTTTTAAGTGGGACTGACTCTGATGCACAGAAAAGGATGCAGCCGTCACAGATCCCCTCTGATGACATTCAGGTTAGGATGATTAAAATATGATTCTTGTTATTTTCACATTCACCATTAGGGCTGGGTATTATAGCAAAATATGCACTTTTGCAGTGATTTTGCTTGCAATATAACTAAATTACATAGTAATTATTCCAGTGCTTTTACTTGATCCAGATTTTGACCATTATGTTTTATAATGTTTTGCAGTCTCTCCATGTCTTTTGACTTACAGGTATAATAATGTCTCTGATTGAAACATAAATAGCAAAATGGCATTATAAATAAGAACTGTTATAATTTTCACATTTTCAAGCTCTTTATAGGAATCACAGGAATAAATTGCATTGTAAAATATATCAAAATAGGAAAAAAAAATTTTTTTAAGTTTTTACAGTTATTTAGCATAAGAAACTTCTTTCTAAAATGTAATAAAAAAAAAAACATTTTGAAACCACATTTTTAGACAGAAAAAAATGAAAATAATCATTTTTATTGATTTAGTGAAAAACATGTCTTTATTTTAAACTAGATTTTTAGTTTAATTTACATTATTAAACATGCTGAGTCATACTCTGAGGCTGGTGCTATTTCAGAGCAAATACATAAAAAGAGGTGTGCAATATCATCAAAAGTTTTGAAAAATATAGTGATAAATTTTTAGCTAGTTCACCCAGCCCTAAAGCCAGTATTATGCAAGCAGTACCTAGGCTATAATCATAAACGGACAGAGGGATGTCTCTTTTCATTTCTGCTGCAGATGGGCTCTCAGGGGCCCCAGCGTCATGCTGATATGGAGGCTCAGAGGAGGGAGTTTGAAGCGTGGCTTCACAAGGAAAAAGACAAACTCACAGGAATTCTGAACAACCAAAGATCCTTGAGTGCTAAAGAACTGAGGATAAGACAGAATACACTCAAGGTTGGTGGTGTTTGTTAAATTTTTTGCTTTCTTTTTATCTGTTTTTGATTAAAGTTTCATGCGGAGTCCAAAATATCAAAACGTGTTAGAATAAAAAACGATCTTTGATAGCTTTGATATCTTATTCAACAAAGCGCAGTGTGATATTTTACTTTGGTCACACAGAACATGCTGGATAATTTTCAGTATGTGAAGCTACATGTCTGTGGGAAACTAATTTGTAGTGTGCGGTGCGTATGTTTACATCAGTGCAATTGTAGTTGCAGTTCTGGGAAGCTTTGAAAGGCTTGGGCACAGGTTTTACCCCAGGCTTGGAAAAATTCAGACTTCACAACTACCTGAAAACTGTCATATCTGATGACAGCCACTGTCGCAATGACACTTTTTTTTGTTCACAGCCACAGCTTCACAGGTCTGATTTGGGAAAGCTCTTGAACAGCAATTCATAGGTGGTCTTCCTGTTGAATATACCATGAAACTACTTCAGTCTTTTGTGTATTGTGCTCTGTGGGGAGAAAAA
Organism: Spinibarbus caldwelli; assembly: GCA_039654775.1. Taxonomy (NCBI): domain Eukaryota; kingdom Metazoa; phylum Chordata; class Actinopteri; order Cypriniformes; family Cyprinidae; genus Spinibarbus; species Spinibarbus caldwelli. Next base: position 7,790,636 of record CM077251.1, read on the forward strand.
GCCACATTGAGTTTGTCTTCAGTTATTTAAATCACCCCTACAACTGACAAAGTACCCAGATGCTTCAATACTAAAACCTGACTTTGTTAGCAGAAACTGCTTCCTTCTCCATTAATAAATGTTGCTAATTCAGACACATTTTTACAGAACTTCTTATAGGAATGATTTAGAGATTTTCAGTATAATGTGCCCATAAAGTGTTAAAAAAAATCTGTTGGATATTATTTCTATGTGGACCATTTTTTTTCCCTTTAAAGAAATGACATTTCTCTGCAATGTCATTAAAAACTGATGAGTGTGAATCAGATTTGCTTATTAGTCAACTGAAAAAAATGATATTATGAATCAGCACAACTGTTTTCAACATTGATAATAATAAGAAATGTGTCTTGAGCACCAAATTAGAATATTACAATGATTTCTAAAGACTGGAGTAGTCGCTGCTGAAAATTCAGCTTTGCCATCAGAGGACTAAATTACATTTTAAACTATATTCAAATAGAAACAGTTATTTAAAATTGTAATAATATTACTGTTTCAAAATACTTCAGTATTTACTGTATTTTTGATTAAATAAAAGCAACCTTAATGAACATATGAGTCTTCTTTCAAAAACATTAAAAATAAAGATATCAGAACCCAAACTTTTGAATGGTACTGTACCCGCATCAGAAAACTGCAAAAGCTTGTGTGATCATACTGTGGACATCAAATTTCTAAGATCTGTAATTTTTCTTTTTTTTTCTTTTGAGCAACAGGTTAATTTTGGATTCTAAATAACTGGATTATGATCCACAAATCTTTAACTACTACACCCACACTAACCCCACATAGTATTTGTGTTTAGAATGTTTTATTTATTTATTTATTTATTTATTTTATAGGGTTTACGCGCCAATGTAGCATGGGGTCAGAGTCAGTTAAAGAAGTTGATGGTCGGTCGGAAGAGTAAGTCAGCAGAGGAGGATGTGGAACTAGAAGAGCTGTGTTACTGCTGGATGATATACAAGTCCAAACTTAAAGAGGCTGGTGACCTCAAAGGTCTGCTGAAAAACAAGGTAAAAAGAGGAAATCTGTAATCATTATTTTTATTTTATTACTTTATTTTAAAGCTTTATTTATTAATTCAATTCATTTGTTTATTTTTACTTTTATTATATTGTATTAGATTAGATTAGATTGTATTTATAATAAAAAATATTATTCAACTTTTATTAACTTTTAATTTATTATTATTATTATTATTATTATTATTATTATTATTCAACTTACCTATTTTTCATAAAAAAAAAAATACATTACTTTTTTTTTTTCTTGTGCCATAAAAATATATTTTTAACCTGAAGTCAATTGTGACTCCCTTCTGTTTTGAAAAGTGGTGAACAAAATGATTACATGATGAATACTGGGGAAGAGCCATACATCATCTACTACATGATTTCCAGTGCAGACTTTGATGCAGTATCATGTGTCCGCCAGAAGAGGGTAGCAGCTTGTAGCCAGATGTAACTAACTAAACCGAATGTTTCTGTTTGTTTCAGGGTGTCAGTGGACAAGGACAGGAGCATGTCCGATCTGGAAAGGTAGGTTTTATTCTATGAAAGGAGGTCTTGATGCTGTGAGGGGGTTTGTTTTTAAAGCAGGTTTCAAAATCTCTCTGATCTGACAGTGGAAAATGTTTGAAGCCTTTTTGAAAAGAAAGTATTCCCTTTTCAGGGCTAGAACAGAACTGAAAGCAGTGTTTATTTATTGACACACATCTGAGGCTGGTGGAGTTTGTTTCTGTGATGTAGCAGAGGCATGAGATTAATAATTGTAAAAGAAGGTGCTCATTTAGCAGTTCGAATCAACTGCATACTACTTTTTTTCTTGTTAAATATTGTCTCACTCTGAAATATGTCACTTAACGGAAGTAAAATGGTTTTTGAATGCTGTTTCATGTTGATTTTAAGAGTTTGTAAGCACTCTCAAGTGAACAGAGACACTGTTTGGCTGGATTAGTAGGAGGGCTTTGAAATAGAGGCTCATAAATAGCATTTTGAAAGCCTGAACCAAAGCACTGTCTTAGCCCCCAAAAACAAATGCTATTTTTTGGCTCCGTGGGCCGCTTAGAAACATCAAGACAGTTGCTCCATTGCGTCTCTCTGGGGAGCGTGTTAATCTTTCTCAGTAATTTCTCAATTTTCTCAATGTTCACACCTTTTTTAACACCTCTCTTCTCACTCCTTCACTCTCTGGCCATCTGTTCATGAACAGCCACGTCTGCTTGAGAAGAGACGCAGGTGCCCTGCTGACTGCATATAAAAGGCTGTTCTGAGTTTGCCTGCGTTATTTACATAAGTAGATATTAGTTGATGGAGATAGAAATGTTGTTTTGCACATGCAGCATTACCAACCAATTATCAAGGCTATTCACAGACACTTTGGTTGAGCTAGTTCTGCAAAATATGCACAATTAAGCTAGTTCTGGAAAAACTGCACAATTAATTAGGAGTTTTTTGTTAAATTCTTGGGTGTGTGTGTATACTATATGTATGTCATTATTATTTAACTGGCTGTTCCAGAACATATTATTGTTTTGGCTGTATTTTGCCATTGCAAACATGTTTAAAGGTGCTCATTAGTGCACCATAAGTCACACGAGTAAATGTTGCTCGTCTGAGCCACATCGTCTCTGTCTGTCGTGGAAACCGTCATCTGCTTTCTTAGTGACCTGTCATTGTCATGAAGTATAAATATATACACTCTGCAGACTCTTCGATTATCTCCGTCACTGACCAAATACAGTCATCAAATTGTGAAGATGACACTTTAGTTGTCAGTGATATAATCTTTTTGTAACTGTGATTACAGGCTGTCCACAGAGAATCTATAATTATTTGTTGTGATCAAGTAAATTGTCCTATTGTATGATTATCAAACCAGAATGATATGATTGGATTATGTGTATCTGTAAGAACAGTCTATCATTCTGTACATTACACCAGGGCTGAGCACTGCTGTAATTACTTTTCAGTGTAATTATATTGTCCTGAATAGAGGCTGACAAAAGAAAGGTGTGGAGAGAGATTTCGGCTTTTCATCCACCCACATTTCCTCCTCCTCACTTTCTTGTACTTCTGCACTCTCTTTCAAACACCAGAGAGAAATAGTTCCTATGTTCCTCAGCTTTGCCGCAGTTAAATAGAAAGGGTTGTATTAGGTTCAGATATCTCAGAGCGATGGCAGTTGTTGAGCAGCTGTGGGTGGACATTGACTCCCACAATTCTACAGGAGCTTGAAAAACTTCCTTATTTTTTCAGGTATACATATGTCTGTGTGAATTTGTTTTTCGGCATCTAGTGAGTCATGGAAAAATGACTCAGTCATAGTCATGTTTTTTTATCAGACGTATAATGCTAATGAATGAGAGATGGGTACTGAGTTTGTGCATCAAGTCACTAGTCAGGATCTATATTTTTATCAAAGAGTTTGTGTTCTCGTTGGCAATTTAAAATTACGTTTATAACTCAGAGAAGCACCTTTACACTCAGAATTTGAGCTTATTATTTTTACACATTATTTTTGTTAGAAATCTAGTGAGTCACCTACCTTGGCAACATTTTTAGCTATATGGCAACATATATTTCAGAAATACCAAGACGGTTCACTCATATTACCATGAATGGGATAAATGACAGTGCCCAATATTATGAAATCCCTCCTTCTTAATAAAAGAGTCACTGAGTTGGTTAGGCCAACCTGAAAATTGTGCATTTAGTGCTATTTGAGGATAAGAAGCAATATTAATGGGGCAGTTCATATCAGATTGTTTTGCTGATTTGAAATATGTTATTTAAATGTAAGTTCGGCCAGCAGAGATTTCCCTATTCAAGTAGATAGGAGTTGGTCTTGCATGCCCAAAATAGTTGCTTGGAGGCATTGCAGATATGTCCAAGTGAACTTGAAGAAACTTTCCTTGAAGAAACTTTGACAGCACTAGGCACAAAGACTTTTTAAAATAACATTTCAAAAAGCCTTCTAGACACTCTAGGTTTTATCCCAGAAAGGAAAAAAATCGATTTTAGTGAGTTATTTTATTCATAACTGAAAAGCATCTGTAGAAAATTCTTCCATGTAATAAAAAAATGAACGGTTTCATCCAAAATTAGTTTTATGTATTTTTTGTGCTATTGAAGCAGGCATTCGCAGACATTTTTGCCAGTTGAACCCCTTTGACATATTTTTAAAGGGGTCATATGATGCGATTTCAAGTTTTCCTTTCTCTTTGGAGTGTTATAAGCTGTTCATGCATAGATAAGATACCTGAAGTTGCCAAGACTAAAGTCTCAAAACCAAAGAGATATTCTTTATAAAAGTTAAGACTGGTCGAGTTTTGAAATAGAGGCTCATAAATAGCATTTTGAAAGCCTGAACCAAAGCACTGTCTTAGCCCCCAAAAACAAATGCTATTTTTTGGCTCCGTGGGCCGCTTATATATATATATATATATATATATATATATATATATATATATATATATATATATATATATATATACACATACATATATACATATACATATACATACACACACACACACACACACACACACACACATATATATATATATATATATATATATATATATATATATATACACACACACACACACACACACACACACACACACACACACACACACACACACAGCGGGTAAAATAAGTATTGAACACGTCACCATTTTTCTCAGTAAATGTATTTCGAAAGGTGCTGTTGACTTGAAATTTTCACCAGATGTCGGTAATAACCAAAGTAATCCATACATCTTGAAAATAATGAGCTGATAATTAATAAAAATGTAGCGCTTATCTTTTGATTTCTTTGACGTGAACTCGTTTCTTTGACGTTAAATTTAAATATAGCGCAGGAATTGAAGATCGGATTTATATCCATTTTGCGACGACACATTTATGTGGCCACGTGTAAATGGAAACGTTTTAACAAATCAGATAGATATCCGATCAGCGACAATGCATGAAATGACCAGGTGTAAACAGGCCCTTAGCGATTTGCTGCAGCAGAGTTGAGCAGTGACTACAGTGAAACTAGCGTGATTTAAACAGTTGGACACTTGTAGTTGAGTAGAAACACCTACAGTGTTGGTGTGCAAGAGCACAGCTATTTGGTAACCTCCAGAGTGAACGCTCCTGTAGAAACTCAAGGTTTTGTAATAGAGTCATTCAACATGTGACAGCATCTGTGGTTGTGTGTTTTGCAGGCGAGCAGTGGTCTCAGCTTCCTGTACCGTGTATGTCGCGTGGCTCTTCCTCTCCAGCTCCTGTTGTTGGCCCTGCTGCTGCTGGCCTTCCTGCTGCCCATGATGGACGAGGGCACCAGCTGTTCACTGTCCAACAACTTCGCCCGCTCCTTCAACATCATGCTCCGCTACGACGGACCTCCGCCTACTTAAGCGTCGACAGTCGAATGCAGCTTTTTAAAAAAAAACCAAATGGCAATCTGCGCTTGTTTATATAACAAATACTTATATTTTTTATCCTTGTTCCGTTAATGTTTTAAGTCGTTATATTCTTGGTTCTCAGCTGGACTCGCTCCACCGTACACCCACCGGTGGACCCAGCAGATCAGAAAGCTCTGTTTGTGTGAGTGTGTGAGAGAGAGAGAGTGAAAGTGTGAGTAGGTGGATGGCATAGACGCTCACAACCTGCTCGACATGATTCAAGCTGTTCATTTCTCTACAGGCGTTTGAAGAAACCAATGCAGCTTTTACAAAGAGCAAACTCCCTTAAAGACATCTACTCAGGATCCATTGTAGATCCCTCATGTTTTTATGTTCGTTCTGTTTGTAGCTAGTTACTAAATGCTTAAACGGATAGTTGACCCAAAAAAGATCTTCTGCCATCATTTACTCACCCTCATGTTTTTCCAAACATGTTTGATTCACTTTCAAATGTGTAACAAAAAATTTTTTGTCTACATAATGAAAGTCAATGGGGTCCAGTGTTGTTTTGAACCCCACTGGCATTCATTGTATGAATAAAATCAATAAAAATATCTTAAAGACATGGGGGATGACAGAATTAAAATTTTTGGGTGAGCTATTCATATAAATAATTTTAATACTGTGGTATGTCTTATATTTAAACAGAATTGGGCATGTTTTATCCATACCACTTGTTTAAAATCTTTTGTTTGCTGTTTTACTCAGGCCACTCAAACTAAACTGTGTTTAATAATAGGATATAACTTATCACTGTGTTGCGGGTATTGATTCTGATGTCAAGACTGTCATCTAAAACTTTCAAAACTAAGCTCAGTTTGAAATGTTCTTGATATTTTGGTGAATTTTAGAAGAGGAAACGGTCAAAATCAACAGACATTCCTGTATCACTCCATAGAAAAGGTGCTATGCACATGCGTTTATAGAATAGACGGTTTTCTTTCAACGGTTTTTGGAAGTCGTGATTGCAGAATCACATTTTTGAGCTTTATGACTGAGTTTTGGCATTGGTTTGCCTATGATTGTTGTTATAGATTATTGTAAGTGTGTTTTGCAGGCATAGATTATGGAGTAAAAATAGCCGTTTGGGGAGAATGTCCTTTTTTGAACAGAATGTTGGAACTCTGTGACCTTCTTGGTCTGTTTTTCTTTTCTTTTTTTGCAAGCAGTGTCTCAGCTGGGATTTCTAAGGGCCCAAAACCATCAGAGGTTGAGTTCAGTTATTCTTTCAGGACTGCTTCTTTAAGGTCATGGTTTGATGAAAGGAATGCCTTGATTTATTTTTTGTCCAGAACAAAGGCTTCTCTGACAAATGCTCTGTCTTTCAGAGTTGGGAAAAGACAAAATCCTCTTTAAATGCATCCTTGAGCTTTATGTTTGCAGTGTTAGACATGTTAGAAGCTAATTGCATGGCTTTACAGTTTTGAGTAGTATTACACATACGCACACTGCACTGAACTGCTTTTATCCTGTAGCAAAATGCCCTTTTAAAATTGTATTCAGACCTCTCTACATATCTCTCCTATGTTAAAACTGTAATTTCCATTAATATGTGATGCACTATCTAATGTTAAATGCATTAATAATAGTGCATGGTCAGAAAGAGACTTAACAGAAAATATGCTGCATTTTCTAAAAGAAACTGTAATGTTGAAGCTCGGCATATCAGTTTATTGCACTGCTTTATTGTTTGTATTTAAAGGAATAGTCACCCAAAAATGAAAACTTGCCTTAAATGTACTCATCCTCAGACCTTACAAGATGTAGATGAGTTTGTTTCTTCATCTGAACAGATTTGGAGAAATGTAGCATTACATCATTTGCTCACCAGTGGATCCTTTGCACTGAATGGGTGCCGTCAGAATGAGAGTTCAAACAGCTGATAAAATCATCACAATAATCCACAAGTAATAAATATGACTCCAGTCCATCAATTAATGTTTTGTGGATCAAAAAACTGTTTATAATAAACAAATCCATCATTTTCAAACCAACTTTAAATCATTGCTCCTGGCAAAATAAATATGCTGGTGGATTTTGATGTGAGTGGACACCAGGACTTATTATTATTATTATTATGGATTATGGACTGGTATTTTATCCAGAAGTGATGATTTAAAGTTAAAACGGCTTAATAATGGATTTGTTTCTTACAAACAACTTTTCACTTTACAAGACATTAAGTGATGGACTGAGTTACTTGTGGATTATTGTGATGGTTTTATCAGCTGTTTGGACTCTCATTCTGACGGCACCCATTCACTGCAGAGGATCTATTAGTGAGCAAGTGATGTAATGCTAAATTTCTCCAAATTGGATTTGATGGAAAAAAACAAACTCGCCTACATCTTTGGATGACCTTAAGGAGAGTACATTTTCAGCAAATTTTTATTTTTAGGTGAGCTATTCCTTTAATCTCTATTTATGTCAATGCAAACCCTTTAACGATCTATACTTGTTTCATCAGTAATACTGTATGTTCCATTAGGCTGCAAATGCTAGACTGTACAAAATTCTGTTAAACGGTTCAGCTGTGTTACAAGATCATCGTATAATGTATGCTAATATAGCTAGTTTACAGCACTGTGTGCATGGGAGAGTTTTCTCATTGGAGATATTTCATTTGGGAAGAAAGTACTGGAAATTATTTTCAAAGACAGCTAACAAAATCAAATGAAAGCATGTCGAAATTATAGCGACTTCAAGTGCATGAAGGGTTGTAAGACAATGTATTAACAAAAAAGGTTAAACATTTATTTTATTACTATATTGTTTACATTTTATATATATATATATATATATATATATATATATATATATATATATATATATATATATATATATATATATATATATATATATATATACACACACCGTATGAAGCATATAACCAGTATTTTTGTATTTTACTCAAGGCAATAAACATGCAGTGCATTTTCAGTACTGTTTGTGTTTTTTTTTTTTTTGTTGCTATGGACTTGAGATTGAATAGATAAATGTGACACTCAATATCAAGATTCCCATTCTGAAAGCCAGTGATCCTCTTTTAGCAGGAAACGCATCTGTTTATCTGCATTCAGCATTAAACCAAAGCTGAACTGGTCTGACAAGATGTGTGCAATGATAATGTAACACAAAAGCAGCGTGCAGGTGAGAATAAACATCAGGCAATAGAGCACAGCTAGGTCTTCCATATCAATAGGGGCCATGTAAGGTCATATGGTCAGCCTGAGGTTACTTTACGAATGATTTAATTTGCTTCGGATAGTTGGAAAGGAGGGTTTTACATTTCATCAGTTTACATTTTAGGACCAGACTAGCTATGGTTAAGGAAATAAGCATTTGGGTGTTGATTTGCATAGATTTGTCATTCCTTGGCAACAATGTGTGTGGTACTCCGTAACTTCCGATTCATTTTTCATTTCATTTAGGTCACCAGCTAAAGGGAAACTAGATGTAATTGAAGGATCCTGCACAGCACTGTAAGAACAGCTATTTGAGTCACTATCAGACTTCAGAGATATGTTTTGGTTAAACATTGGAGATAGTGGAGTGCTTTTATTGACACAGTCACTGTGCAGTCAGGTGGTTGTTTGTCTTCGAGGTGTGTATGTGAACTCTTGCCTATTTGGCATAAAGATATGATGGTATATAACTTTTAAGGTAAAGCCCACTCACTGAAAGCACACTTGCATGGTCTAATTTATTCAAATGCGAGTGGGAAAGAGTTGGATCTGTCCTACACGCTCACCCATATGCGCAGCAGCTGATTTCACACGGCCGTTTCCTTCCTGCTCAACAATGGATTATTTCACTGGTGTGGAAATGTTGTGTGTCATTTCTATGCGATCCAAATCATGTTTGTTTGCTGATGCCTAGAAATTCTGGAGGAGGGATCTAGATGGAGGCATGATGTACATTAGCCATTCAGGTGAAAGTAAAGGGCTTTGAATAATACAGTGATCATTTACCCAGATTCATTTCATTGGAGGGCGACTGTGATTCTGCAGCTCTTCACCCTTTAAACTCGCACACACTGACACATTAACCAAAAACTAAAAATAAAAAAGTACCCTTTATCTGCAAAAAAAAAAAAACTTTTTTAAGCCATTTAAAGTAATGGCTTTACACCAGTGTTATTATTAACTAAAACCAGTTTCATTTTAGTATAATTAATATACTATTGTTGTTTTTTAATATTTTGAATTACAATTTTTTTTTTTCATTTCAGTTGTAAAGTTTTTTGTTTTAAAAAAAATTTTTTTACGTCTATATAGTTATTTTATTTGAGTAGTTTTATTTCAGTACATTAAGTTTAGTTGTGTGTGTGTGTGTGTATATGTATATTTAAAAAAGTTTACTAAAAAACCAAAGTATATATATATATATATGTGTGTGTGTGTGTGTGTGTGTGTGTGTGTAGTTTATATTATTTCAAGTAATGAAAATGCTTTTAATGGTTTTAGGTTTAATAAACCATAATAAACTATAACTAATATTATTTAAAAACGAATAAATAAAAATTGTTCAATTAAATAGTTTTTAAGTGAAATAAAATATGAATAGATGGTAAACTTTTAATATTTAAATAAGTTCTAAAATAAAATTACATGAAAGCTATATAGAAATACTAAAAATGACAAAAACAAAAAAATTCAACTAAAAATGAAAACTGAAAAATATAAGCAAAATATTAATAAATACTATGATAAGTATACTTTACACAGATAACACTTACCCATCAATGAATTATAACTTTGTTCAGTCTGTTTTAATCAGTAATTCTTACACTGGACCTGCACATATTAACCATGTTCACTGAATAAAGAAAGATGAACCGCATTAACTTTGTGTAATGTAAACGGAAATCCACACTTTATGGTAATAGAATTATCTCGGCAGAAGACGTTTCTGAGATGAAGCTATAGTCACACTAGCTGGATGTGTTCTAGCGTGTGGCGTAATCACATTTAGACACTTAACTTTTGACTTGAGTACAAGTTACACATTTGCTGGCTTAAGTAGGTTATGAAAAACACACCAAGATCTCCTGGTCACATGATAAACTGCTGTTGTTAATGTGCCGGACATGACTCACATTGCTAAAGACTGCAGTTTTCTTGTTGGTTTAATAATGTGCCAAAGTCGGGACAATTTTTAACCTTGTGTGACATATTAAGGAAAGTTTGTTACTGTAAAAGTCAAGAAGCTATATCACTTGAGCAAACTGGATGACTTTTTGTAGCCCTGTCATTGTTAATTAATCAGCAAGCATAACAAATGGCTTAATGTCATTGTGCACCTGGTCTGTTAAAACTGCAGCTGAAAAAATCTATTTTATTACACTAGCTGGCCAGAAGCACTGCAGTAAATATTTAATTTTGTGGCATGTTGCCATAGCAGCCAAGGTTCCCATGTCAGAGGTGCTTTCCACTGGGAAAGTCTTGTAAATGAAAATTGACAGCTCTTAAAAAAAAAAAAAAAGCTTCATTTGAAGACCTGCCATCTGAAATATGTCTGTCTGTCTGTCTGTGTACAGTAAAAACATTAACATTGTGAAGTATTATTACAATTTAAAATAATTATTTTCTAATTTAATATATTTTAAAAAGAAATTAATTCCTGTGACGCAAAAAAATTTCAGCAGCAATTACGCCAATCTTTAGTGTTACATTATCCTTCAGAAATCATTCTAATATGCTGATTTTATGCTCAAGAAACATTTATTATTATTATCAGTGTTACAAACAGATGTGCTGGTTAATATTTTTGTAAAACATTTTTCAGGATTCTTTGATAAATAAGAAGTTCAAAAGAAATAGAAATCTTTTGTCACTTTTTGATCAATTTTATGCGTTTTTGCTGAATAAAAGTAACCATTATTAAAAAAAAATCTTACCAAAATTCTATAATATTTATTATCAAATATTTGAAAGAATATTTAAATATTATACATGCTTACATAAGACTTGTTAACATTATGTACTGTATATGTATATTCAATCTTTCAGCTCCTGTTGTCATTTAAAGCCAGTAAACATGGTAACTTTGCATTATATGCAAGAGGATTTCAGAAAGAGTGTAACTATGATGTAACTATCTACAAAGTATTGTTTACACCGAGCAACCACCACCCAAAAGAATTACACCTGTAGTACATTAGATCATTCATCCAGAACAGTAGTCAAAACAATAAATTGGTGCCATAAACAAACAAATTATTTACTACACATTTTTGTGATGAAGATTTAATATAAGAGCTGTAAAAAAAAAAAATTAACCTTAATGTATCTGTTTTTAAACTCTCCAGAATGCCTTCCAGTGTAAGTGCTTTATTGTAAGTGAAGACGAAAATGAGAGACGAGTCTAAATGATTTTCTTTCATTACTTGTAGGCTAACATCAACTAGCTAAGCACCCAGTTATGACATAAAATACCAGTTTTGTGTATGTTATTATAACGGTTCCAAAACTGAATAGTATGTTCATTATAGTAGTTATCTATGCCTAAGTGTGCATTATTTAGACATTATTTACCAAGGGAAGAGCATGTGATAACATCTCCTATCATAAGCTGTTTATTGCAGCTACTGTAGTTGAATATGCCAGCAATTACGTCATAAGAATCTGCGTTCTTCAGAGCAGCACAGGCTGGGTTCATCTGCGGTGAATGCAAATGGCTTGGCTGACTGACCCTTTTAACTAATACCTGCTAAACCCAGAGCTTAATGACGCCTTTGTAATGGTCAGTGTTTTGAAGATCATTAAGGTAAGGTTGGAGGCCGTGCCCTTTTATGGTGAACCACAAAACCTGGTTAAATGTTCCCACTGACCTTCAGCTTGGGATCAAACACAAGAGAGGGTGATGAGATATCACTGGATCATCTGCACAAAGATGATGTACTACCATCAAGAATGTTATGATGAATGGATCAAGTATTGTGTTTCATTAGTGTTCATATGCCCACCGCTCTTCAACTGTGACATCTCTGTATCCTCCTCCTCCATGTTTCTCAGAGGACAGATGGTCGGCACCAGTGTGCTGGCAGCATTAGCAGGGCACTTGTTCTGTAAAGCAGAAAAAATAAATCCAATCAGTGCTACTGCAGCAACTAGTGGCCTCACATCAGAGCCTCGGGTCAATGCACAAGATACACAAAACAGCTGTGGCCCACATCAAAATAAGGTGAGTGCCAAGTCTACAGGCAGAATTTCTGCCTAAATTAAATATAGATTCAGTTGGTTTCAATATTAATCAAAATCCAAAGCTCACTGACTCCCTTGAGGTATTAAAATGATTGTTTCCAATAATGATCAATAATGCAAATTCTTGCAGTATTGACTGTGAAAATCCAAAGGTTGAAACAATACACTCTCATGGCAGTTCATACCTATTTTATGTTTTGGTGAATTGGTGGCTGATTCGCATGATCCCATTTGTATGTTTACATACAATTTTGCGTACGCCATACTGACGGCTAGTCTAGGGGTGGCCCCCTTTTTTTTAAATTATAAGTTTTCAAATAAATCACCACCTTGTAAAATAGTTACATTTTCTTGTGGACACACACACACATATATGCATATAGACATTTTCTTATGCTTTGGACCTTCATGCTTAAATTTCCTAAAATTCATATGTTTTCATACAAATAACATCTTACAAATTCATTCAAAAATCAACACCTTATCTCATGAAATCAGATTGGTTGAAACATTTTATGGAAGTACACCAATGCATGTCTGGCCTGGTCTACCATATTTGGGTGTTAGTATGGAAGCACGTTTCCGCCACTGGCTGAAAAATAAAAAAAATTGACTTTTTATCTCTCTGACTTTTTTCTAGCAGTTGAATTTACATCTTGCAGTTATGACTTTATTTCTCAGAACTGCAAGTTTATATCATGCAATTCTAAAAAAAAATGTCAAGACTGCGAGTTTATACTTTATTACTTGCAATTGCGAGTTTATATCTCACTATTCTGAGAAAAAGTTCAGAATTGCGAGATGTAAACACAATTGCGAGAAAAAAGTCGCAATTATCTTTTTTATTGTTTATTGACTGGCGGAAAAGGGCTTCCATATGTTTGCTTGCGTCGGCCTGGCGGTAAAAAAAAAAAAACCTCAATGGGGTGAAAGTTACATAGAGAAGTTTTTGTTTTTTAATCAGGTAAGTTGTTAAGATGTTGTATTACATACAAGATTCTCTTTAAATTGTTACTTTATCATGACAGTAGTTAACTTGAAATATAAAAACAACTAAAAACAAAAGAAAAAATCTACACTAATTTCTGCTGGAGTGCACTCTTCCACTTAACAAAGTCAAGTTTGCGTAGAGTTTATTCCGGTCACGTATACTTACTTTACATACATACACCAGTGAAATAAAACAATATTTTAAAAAAATCCACCCACAGTGTTATTGTAATTCAAAGGATTGTTTTACGAACTCAGATGTTGGTTTTATGACCTGATAAGCATCATAAGTTCCAGTGGTGCATTAAAGTTAATGCTTCTCATCAGGTCATAGCCCCTATTTCAATATCTCATGGTTTTCCGTTAGATTGACTGTCTGCCACAACAGCATCATACCTACCATGAAGCCCTCAGGCTGCTGTAACTGAACCTGAGTCTCAACATGGCTTGTGGTGAATTGCACAGCATTCTTGTGTGATTATTACAGGGTAGGAGTATTAGCAGATAAGGAAATGTATTTGAAACACAAACAAGTGATATTATCTCAAGGTCCTAAGGAATTCAAACAATATTATTTGCTTATTCAATATAATATGCTTCATTGCATGTCTTTCAAAATTGATAATATTTGACTATAGAGATGCATTGTAAGCAAATCGATGTAAATAGCTCAAACAGATCAGTAATTTCCAAAAAGCATGGACAGTCTCAAATAGTGTTGTACAGTCTAACAAATGCCCATTATTGAGCATTGCATTATAAGAGTAGCATGCTAAGGACAAAGATCTATGGATGAAATATTTTGTTCCAGCTTCTGTTTGTGGGCGGTTTTTACTTCTCATCTTCTTCCCTGTTACACAACAGCCGCCTCTGCCTGGAACAGAGGGTGGGTGAATGCTGCTGCCCATCGATCTTTATGAATATTCTGCATAACTGACCCTCGCAGACATGTCTCATCATAATCACTGCAATGAAAAAACAACAGCGCTGTTACACCTCTTGTTCTCTGTCTCTCTCATGCACATGGTTGTTAGCAGCACTCCATTGCTCCTCAGGAAATCCCTGTTAATATACTATAATGGCTTGCTTTGGAACCAAATATCAGGATGGTGTAGTCAACTGACTGTACAACTTATTACTACAATAAATTTTCTAAAGGAAGCCGTCAGGTGCTCTCTTAGGTAAACGCTACAATATTACCTATGATCTCTTATACAGACAAAAACACATGAAGAACCTTTATTGGGCACTTGCTTTTACTTTGCATTGTAAAATAATCTCCCATTATTGAACTAAAGAAGCATTCATTATGAAGTATCAGGTTATTACATTATGTATAATCAATAATTATTATAGATGTGAAGTTTTGCAAACAAAAATTTGGAACAAAACCAATATATGCATTCCATTAAAGGTGTCAAGGGCTATAGCTACTGATAAAAGTTTGAAGGCTTGTGATTTAGAAGGTGATTTGATGAGGATATATCAGTAATCTCTTGTTCACACATGTTTCTGAATGATTAAATTCCATCAAGAGCAAAAACAGTCAGATCAAGATAAGACCTACCCCAGATAGCACACGTACGTCTGCAAGATGTCTGTTAAAGATCACTTGATCTGGAAAGCATCTGCTGTGTACAAACATCTGACAGACGTCTGTAAGATGTCGGTTGTACATGCATTCCAAATCATAAACATCTTAAAGACATCTAATAGATGTCTATTTGACATCTAAAAGGAAACATCCTATAGACGTATTGCAGATGAGCAAACACCCTAAAAAATACATCTTGCAGATGTAAATGCAGACATCAAATAGACGTCTCCGAGATGTATGTGTGCTATCAGGGACAGTAGTTTAAAGCTACTATGCTGCTCTCTGCACCAGTTCACTATGGTTTAATCGATAACCTTTACCACGACTATTCTGGTTTCTTATCAGATTGACTTGTGCAGTATTTGTTGGTTTCATTAGCAAAGCTCTGCAGGAGTGGTCACGATAATAGATGGTTGTCCATTACAGCTCACTTTAAACGATCATTCAGATATGTGCTCGCGGGATGGGGGTGGGTAGCTGATTTGTACATCACATGAAGCAGATTTAGCTCGGTCATTGTGTAAAACATGTGCAGCGAAGCCACGTACGAACGACTGTGGTGTCCTTCACACTGACACGACCCATATGCCGCACAACACCGCATACAGACACTATTCGTGCAAGACGTCTTTCATCAGTGATTAAGAGCGAGAGAGACCAGTGTTGGAAAGTCTGATTCATTTTAATGAACCGATTCGCTATGACGGTCCGTTCAAATGAATCGAATCTCAACCCGATTCACCTGTTCTTTTGAGTCTTCTCTCGAAATAGCATTAAAAACATCGCGTGTGATTTTTTATGGAGAGTTTGATTCTGTGATTCACAATAATAAGATATTAAATGTTAATTATGAGTTAGCAATTCTCATGACGGCTAAGGATCTCATAGTAGGATAATGAGAAATGTGACTGGCTGTTTAATAGCATAAAAAAAAACAGATTATTAAACACCTGTTTTTGCAAACTGGTTTTACCATTGTTTGATGTAGGAACTTTGATTAAAGTGAATATTTATCAATAGCCTGAAGTGTAGGCTATATAATTTAGTGTCACTTTCTAGAAGAAAAGGCTACATGAAGCCACTTAATGCTTATTATTAACCAACTAATTAACTAACTAACTAAATAAATCTTTACAATGTAATGCCCCTACATACTGCTAAATTATATGGATCTTGTTATTTTACTTGTTAATAGGCTATTGCATTTTTAGGTCACCTTTATTTGTTTTTATCAACCTGTTTCAATTTGATTTAATTACTTTAAATTTTGTTAAGCAATCAAAATAGAAAGTAGATCTAGAAGTTGAAAATAGCCTACCTACAGTATAGGCTACATAAAAATTTGGAAATACTTTAAAAAGTTCAAATATTACGACATACAGACAGGGTTATTATTATGACACAATTGCTACATATAAAATCTTAAGTCATTAACAAGAGAATGATTTATAAATTACAAAAAAAAAAAACTTCAAAAAAAATTTAAAAAAACGAAAACGTTTTCTTTTATTATGAGATTCTTATCAGATTTTAACTCATAATAATGTCATATAATGACTTAAACCGGCTTCCATAGTTCTCTCCTCAGTTTTAGTTTTCGCTTTGCCAATTGAATCGACTGTAAAAGAATCAGTTCAAATCAATGACTCGTTCACGAATCAAACGAGAGAGAGAGAGAGAGAGAGAGAGAGAGAGTATCAGAGGTAGTGTGGGCGTGCACTGAGAATCCTGCAAACATTAACCAGGTGGTTTTTCCTCGCACATTTCCCTCTCATTTTCCTCCTCCAAGCTGCGCTGGAGAGACTTTCCTGTGCGTCACGAGGAATCAAAGTAACTTTACCTGAACAATGCGGGAGCCGAACACCAGCATCTCTTCGGATCCAGACCCCTGAAACCCCCACAGACTCCCCTCATGGCCACCGCCTGGCCACCCGCCACATAGAGCACTTCATAAGAGAGAAATCTAAGGAAATCACGGGACCGGAGCTTCACAAAACGAGCGCAGATGGCGGGACACGAATGGGATGATTGGTTTGAACGGGAGGAATTGATCGGGCAGATCAGCGACATCCGAGTGCAGAATCTGCAGGGTAAGAGTGCTGGAGGCATGGGATGGGTAAAAGAGTATAAATATTTCATGAGCACGAACATTTCTATAGAAAGTAACAGGAGTCGATTCAATGTCTCCATTCACCTTTCGCTATAAAAAAAAAAAATCCCGATACACTTACATTTAACAATGTACCGGCGAGATATAACAGTGTTGCGCTTTAGTGTTTCATTATGGCAAGCCATTTTAACATGCATTCATTAAAAACGTACTACTTTTTGTTACTCATACCTATTTTCTAAATACTAATACTTTGACCTATAGTGACTGTAATATTTTTCAGTTTGGTTAGTAACTGTTAAGTGGATACACCAAATGGGCATTGCCGCGTTAAGCCTTTGCGGGGCCCTGGGCTTCCGTTACACGCCAATCAAAATCAAAAATACGATCAAACACTGTATAAAGACGCACACGAAATAGGCTACTCGTGAAATAAAAAGTAAACAAACACAATGCGCACGTCATAATCCCATAGGATGGAAAAAAATATGTACGTAAATTAAACAATATTATCGAGTAATAATCTTACAAATCAGCAACAGCCAAGCAAATACAATTAAATATCACTCACCATTAAAAGGGCTTCTTCCTGCTCTTCTTATAATGCGCTAGAAGTTAAAAATGTAGGCTATAATTTTGTTTCTTTATTTAACAACCTTAACTTACAATAGTGAAAGACATCTTCCCTCAGGTATTTGTATTTGTATTTATTAAGCACCGATAAACACAACAGCAGTTGACCATAGTACTGTACAAAAATATATATATATATATAAAAACCAGAAAAAGAATAACATCAGTAAACTCAAAAGATAATTTACCAAAGTTTAAAAAGCCTAGGTAAGAGTTCAATTTAGTTTTAAACTCATTGACGGAATTTGAAGCTTTCAAGCAGATAAAGGAAGGTTATTCCATAGCCTTGGTCCAACTATTGCAAATAGAAAAAGGTAGCCTACATAGTATGTTTTCTAGCTGGATGTTGTGCTTACGATCAATAATCACATCTTTGCATTCGACCAAAATGATTTGCAGAAATCGAAACACGAGTCCCACTCGCTGTGAAGTGGGAGTGATAGGCGGCAGAGGATTCCGCTTGGTCTTAAAGCCTTTGAGCGGCTACGTTCGCAATTCAAACAATGATTTGGAAAAATAATGTTCGGGGCCCTGGGCTGCAGCCCATGTTGCCCATTAGGATAACGCGGCCCTGCAAATGGGTCTTGATGATAGTGAAACAGTGAGATGTATGCTAGATGAACTAGTTTTTTTTTTTTCTTGTATAAGTTTAGTTTTGGGTTGTTTACATACACAGCAATTTACATTTACATTTATTTTCAGCGACAGCTGGTGATTTCCAGTAACACTAGCAACAGAGGCCATTACCAATACAACAGAGTTGACATTTATTTAGCGTCTCACTGTGAGTTTTAAATTTTTGAGATGAATTGTTAATGTTTCAATATGCCAAAACCTATTTGACTTTGAATTAAGACAGATATTAGTCAGCTTTTGTTCAGGCAACCCATCAACTGGTTAGTTCTTTAGCACAAGCATTAGATATTAGTGAGAGGCTATTGGATAATTTACTATTAAAAAATAAGTTTATACAATAAGTACAAATAACTTAGATGCTAGTTAGTTTTAAGGAATATATGTTACAGCAGCTTGCCATAAGTGTACTTCTATTCAATACTTAGTATGATTAGTAACTTGAGGCTGATGGTTATAACCGTATAATTTTGAGAGTTCGAAAAACCATTAAAAAATCTAAATTATCTGTTGTATTATAAACATGATGAGTCACTGGAAAAAAAACGGCTGAATGAATCAGCCTTTTCATTTTCTTAGACAACTTTCTAGAGAAGGGATGCAACAGTTATCTGAGTATAGACTGCATGAATTCACCTGCAAAGCAGCATCAAGCCCACTTGTTTGACGCATAAACAAGAATAAATCATTATCCTGAAAAGAATTGATTTAATGAGCAGGAGTTTTACACATCACTGATTGTGCATGTTCTCGGCTTTGCCATCAATTACTTTAATGTGTGCCG
This sequence comes from Spinibarbus caldwelli, assembly GCA_039654775.1. Taxonomy (NCBI): domain Eukaryota; kingdom Metazoa; phylum Chordata; class Actinopteri; order Cypriniformes; family Cyprinidae; genus Spinibarbus; species Spinibarbus caldwelli. The sequence continues at coordinate 7,810,088 of CM077251.1, forward strand.
TTAATCGCTGCTCAGTGTTGGCCGGTGGCATTTTAGGGCTGTTTTATGTGTTTAGTATTGCAGGTTGCATGACTAAAAATATGTTATGCCCGAAGAAAATGAACATTATGGCCTGGAAAGTAGCTCTCTGGTGAACTTTCAGATTGAATGTAAGCCTTCTGCTCCTGTGGCCTAGTGCTGTTCATTGCAATAAGGATTTAGGATGTAATGTGGCTTGTATAGGGCTTAGTGGCAGAGAAATTACTGTAGAATATAAACGAAACACTGCAGAAAACAGATGCTGGAAGCAGATTACATAACATCTTGATTTCATTGAAAGAGCAATGCCCTCTGCATTGGACCACTGGAAGTTCAGTGCAGTGTTCCCATAGTCGGGCCTTTGAGTGCTTTCCAGATAATTGGGATGCAGACTCATCTCAGTGCATGACTGCCACAGGTTTGTTTTGAAAAGGAGGCAAAACCCATTTCTGTATTAAATGTGCATGTGTGCACACACACTTTCACAAATGGTTCTTACCACATGTCATCTCCTCTCCAAATTAAAAATTGCACAAAATAACAGGGGTCAGTACATTATTTGGTGGTAACTTGAGAAATTACATTATTATTAATAATACAGATAGAGGTACAGCCGATCATTGCTTAAACTAAACAAACAAACAAACAAACAAACAAAAATCTAAATCTAATTCAGACACATTTTATTATGATTATAATCATATTTTGCAAATTATGAAACTGAAAACTTCTAATTTGTCAGTAATAAAAAAATAGGTTTTGAGTTGGTTAAATAACATATATGCATTATAATGTCCTTAATTTAACGTTTTTAATGTTTAAAAAAATTCTAATGAATAAACCATTTACCAATTAGCAGTTGCTCCATCTTAAAATGTAAAAATAATTTTTTTTGCTGTCATATTGGCCATAACAAACTGATTATCAGTTGTCATTAGTTGCCAAGAAATTCCAAATCACCATATTCCTCCTAAATAATACTTGAATATTTTAGACTCTTGTATGCTTTATCTCTTATTTACACTGTAAAAATGAAATATGAAGTATTGTAATATGTTTTATAAGAAAATACTATTTCAGTCTTTCTTCTACAAAATTTTGCATTTAATTTAATCTGTTACTTGCTTTTTCTGTGTGCTTTTCTTTATTTATGAAATTTAGTAACAATTTCTGAGTGTAAGTTCTTTATACACCGTCATTTTTTTTTAGCGTAGACCGAATAAAACAGGAAAAACCAAAATATATGCTTCTAGAAAAGCATCTGTTTGTATTCAGTGTTCAGATTTGGTCTGTAAGTGCTTTTTATCATAAAGTAAAGCTCTGTTAATCTTCTAAAACGGTGATAAAACAAAACCAATTGCCACGAAGCAGAGCGTCACTGATGATGGCAGTATTACCTATAAGAGTCCCACATCTGCTGAAGCGTTCTGAAGTGCTGAACCAGAGCCAGTGTGCACTAGGGTAGAAAAAGTGCAATAAAGTAGAGATCAGTGTGACTATACTGGGCTCTCTCTGGATGAAATTGTTTTAAAGTTGTCAAGCAGGACAGATTTTCATATAAAGTGTTAAATGAGAAATTGCTGAAGTGCCCCTTCCCTCCCTGCTTCACATGCACACTTGCAGGCACTTTTTTTTTGGAAAGCGCTGTTCTACATTAGAAGGATTTTCAAGAAGAGTTGACCGTAGGGTAGAAGTCTTTGGTATGATTTAGCAGAAACGTCTGGAAATCAGGACAGTATCCCCTGTCTTTTCTGTTATTCTCCTGTTTTTATCTGTAATTTTCTTCAGGCAGCTGCAGCAGTTCTGATAACTCACTTTAAAGTCCTCCCTTCTGTTCCCTGTTGTTTATGCATGAAATGTGATGAAATCTAAGTAGTTTATCCTCGTTGTGTGGCATGTTGTTTGGTTCAAGTGATAATTCGCTCCAAAATTAAAATGCAGTCATCATTAACTCAGTATTTGTTGTCCAAATATCTCCTTTTTGAGTCCCACAGAAGAAAGTCATACAGCTTTGGAATGACTTGAGGGTGAGTAAATGATGACAGACTTTTCATTTTTGGATGAACTAAAATGCTCATTTGTATTTTCTAAAGTGGGAATTCATACAATGCAATGCACCATTCACTAAAATGTAATATACTTTTTGAAAGTGCTTTCCCTAATGTTTTGCTTCAAACATAGTTCAATATTTTCTTGGAATTACCTGAAGAGTCTAAGTTATTACAGTGTCTAAAGGACCTCAGAAATCTCGGAATATCACTGCCATTTCCCTCAATCCTCCTTATTTAGATCTTAGGGATTCTGTTTGGCACTAGACATCTAGAGCTGTGTCATCGCTGAAGGAGAGCCATACTGTAGGTGTACCATTATCTATATTTAGCCGGCACTTTCTCCAGCACGCATGAGTGAATCCCCTGTCTGACATAGGCTGCATGTAAGGAGGATGCAGCTGAGTGCTAGAAACCTCTGCAGCTGAGAAATTATGTAAGCCTTTTTAACTCTATAGTTTCCAAGCCAGTTACTGGCGAATCTGAAAATGGATAATTGTGGTATTGCTTTAATCATGCTTTGCTTATGGGATGTTATAGTCTGCTATGCAGCATTAGTTTAGGCTTTCATATTGATTGTGTCATGGAGACAGTGGCCTGGCAAACGGTGTGTATTTTATTAGTGATGCTTGCCAAGGAAATCCATGAATCATACTTCAAATTATGCAGCTTAAATTATTATACTTTGATGATAACAAAAGAATCCTATCGAGTTACAGTAAAGAACATTTTAGCAACTGTATAGCATTGTGTAGGTGAGATTTGGATGAGAAAGCAATATATTTTACAACCCCAAATCAGAAAAAGTTGGGACAGTATGGAAAATGCAAAAAAAAAAAAGAAAGTAGTGATTTCTAAATTTACTTTGACTTGTATTTCATTGCAGACAATATGAACACAAAATATTTCATGTTTTGTCTGGTCAACTTCATGTCATTTGTAAATATACATCCTTTCCTGTCATTCAGACCTGCAACACGTTCCAAAAAAAGTTGGGACAGGAGCAATTTAGGGCTAGTAATGAGGTAAATTGGTTAAATAATGATGTGATTTGAAACAGGTGATGTCAACAGGTGATTGTTATTATGATTTGGTACAAAAGCAGCATCCAAGAAAGGTTTAGTCCTTTAGGAGCAAAGATGGGCCGAGGATTGCCAGTTTGCCAACAAATACGTGAGAAAATTATTGAAATGTTTAAAAACAATGTTCCTCAAAGACAGATAGGAAGAGATTTGGATATTTCACCTTCAACAGTGCATAACATAATTAAAAGATTCAAGGAATCTGGAGGAATTTCAGTGCGTAAAGGACAAGGGCGCAAGCCTAAGCTGAACAACCGTGATCTCCGATCCCTCAGGCGGCACTGCATCAAGAATCGTCATTCATCTATAAGCGATATCACCACATGGGTTCAGGACTACTTTGGCAAACCTTTGTCAAGTACCACAATACGTAGTTACATCCACAAATGCCAGTTAAAACTGTACTGTGCCAAAAGGAAGCCCTATGTTAACAGTGTCCAGAAGCGCCGTCGACTTCTCTGGGCTCGGAGGCATCTGTGATGGACCATCACACAGTGGAAACGTGTACTGTGGTCAGATGAATCAGTATTTCAGGTATTTTTTGGGAGGAATGGATGCCGTGTGCTCTGGACCAAAGAAGAAAAGGATCATCCAGACTGTTACCAGCAACAAGTCCAAAAGCCAGGGTCTGTCATGGTATGGGGTTGTGTCAGTGCCCTTGGCAAAGGTAACTTGCACTTCTGTGATGGCACCATTAATGCTGAAAAGTACATAGAGATTTTGGAGCACAATATGTTGCCTTCAAGAAGACATCTTTTCCAGGGACGTCCATGCATATTTCAACAAGACAATGCAAAACCATATTCTGCACACATTACAAAGTCCTGGCTGCGGAGGAAGAGGGTACGGGTACTTGACTGGCCTGCCTGCAGTCCCGACCTGTCTCCAATAGAGAATGTGTGGCGCATTTTGAAGCGCAAAATGCGACAACGAAGACCCCGTACTGTTGCCCACCTTAAGACTTGTTTGCAGGAAGAATGGGACAAAATTACACCTGAAACACTTCATCACTTGGGGTCTTCAGTCCCTAAACGTCTTTTAAGTGTTGTGAAAAGGAATGGCAACATTGGAAAGTGGTAAATGCTTTACTGTCCCAACTTTTTTTGGAATGTGTTGCAGGTCTGAATGACAGGAAAGGATGTATATTTACAAATGACATGAAGTTGACCAGACAAAACATGAAATATTTTGTGTTCATATTGTCTGCAATGAAATACAAGTCAAAGTAAATTTAGAAATCACTACTTTCTTTTTTTATTTGCGTTTTCCATACTGTCCCAACTTTTTCTGATTTGGGGTTGTATTAATGTTCGTTACATTTATTATATTTATTGGAAGTGTATAATGAAATTGTCTTATAAATCCTTCAAGCTGTCAATATTCCATAACTCACCTTTGTACTCAGAAATAAACAGGAAGACTTTTTAATATGTACCGCTGTGTTTTTTCTGTTTTAGGAACATATTTTTTTCTGTTTTAGGTAATGAGAACATCAAGAAAGCTATATTATTAGTTGCAGGTGTGTCTGATGGCTGGCACAGCCCAGTAGTGATGAATAGTATCAGTGTTGTAAAAACCTGTGCTGGCTCTGTCAGTTTTATAAGTAGACTCATTGTCTAAAAGAGCCTAGTTTTCCTGATTGGCCAGTCATCATGATAGAAAGATGATAGAAGTCTTATTCAAAAGCAAATATATGATGTAATGTCTTGGACTTAAATGAATAGCATTGTTCATCAAGATAACTTTGTCTCTTAAACAGAATATTGTTGGATAATCAATGAGTTGCATAAAAGCTCAGGGCCTCTGCTTTGGTTTTATTCTCTTAATACACAAATCATCAAGAGTCAAAGGGGTTTATCCATGGCAGTTTTGCAAAACTGTCATTTTTACATTGTTCACTGCAGCTTCCTTTGGGAGAGAAACAGGCTCTGAGTGCTCTTGCATAAGAGTCTGTTGGTGTCAAGTAGAGTTTGGCTTTTGTGAAAGGATTAATTAAACTCTTTCGGCTGACAGATAACAGCCATTGTCCAACAATAACACCTCTTCTGCTGATACTCAGAGCTAAATGCTAACATTTTGTGTTATAAATATATGTGCTGTGAAACTGATTTTTAAATATGTTTTGTATATTTCATCATTCACCCACCAATGTTAATTATTTCTTTCTCTTCATCTGTTTATATATTCCGCACATCTGTGATTGGAGGTGAGCTGTTTTCTCTTGACATTGCACAGCCTGACTAGTTACCTCATTCCCAGTCTAGGGACAGACGTACGATTCGTTTGATGTTTGAAAAGCGCAGTTTACACTGTGAAGTCCTTAAGCCTCTGAAACAAATGTAATTGTGACATTTAATCCCATTTTTAAGCATGTAAATGCTTCAGCATTCACTTCTTTTATCTGGGAGTAAATGCTGCAAAATGCTTCATATTTCATTGGATTTATTTTTATGGGCAATTTCACAAAACTTTTTTTTATTTTTTATTTGCATTGTGACATTTTCATTACAATTAAGGACGTATTAGTTAGTCATTACCATAATGCAATAAATAAATAAATTAATTAAAAAGAATAAAACTTCTGTTGACATTTATGCATTTGGCAGGCGTTGTGATCCAAAGCAACTTACATTAAATTAATTATTATTTATTTTGTTTACTATTTTTTTAACATTAAAAATTGCTGCTACAGTGAAGATAATCTAACGAGAAACACTTGTTTTATGAGCATTTTAATGAGAATTTGGGAGAAAAATCTGTTTAATTAGCACTTGAAGAATGTTACCATGCAAAAACTTTTTAACAATTCTGAAAATAATATTTGTTTTCTTTATGCAATATATGTCTTATTGGCATGAAATGTGACCTGAACACATGGGATGTAGTGTGGCATGTAAAGTACACAAGCAGCAGCTCTCTTTGTAGCACTTGTAGCCCAAAGAGGATTGAGACAGAAGAACCAAGCGTGTCTAAATGTATTTATTTAGACCAAGGAAAACATTAACATGCTCACTATGGCTGCTTTCAGAGTTTCAGAAAAACTGAAGCATGACTCAATGACATTATCCTGTGTGCCATCAAACACAGTAGAGTTTAAACGAACACAGTAGAGTTTTTGATCATTTAACTTGTATATGGAAAGCCCTAAATACATTTCAAAAGATTTCTTACGTGTAGTATAATGATATAATGCCCACCCAATTGGCACTCAAGCCCAGCTAATCATAATGCTATTACATTTAGTGTGAAATTAAATATTACGCAGCTGCCAATATGGGGACAATACCGATTTAGCCAGTGAATTTATATTTTATGTTTTTGCAAAAAAAAAAGAAAAAAATTCTTATTGCACTTTTTTGTAATATGCCTATAGGCTCACCATTAAATTGGCAGCCTACCCAAATAGGCAAATTCAAGCAAATGCTATCTATGTAAGTAGCTGGCAAAATGTGATACAGTAGCATTTATAACCATGCTATTTGGCTTGTTTTTCTGACAGTGTTTCATTGTTACCCAACATACAGAATCTGTAACTTCTGACTCTTCAACAGCTTTTATAGAACAGATTTCCGTTGTATACTTCTGGGGATCCTGCACCAGCCCATCAATTTCCATTGAGATGAATGGCAAGGGTAAAAGATTATATAGACCTCCTTGCTTACAGCATAAATCAAACTCTTATGTTGTGCTTTTGGAAGCCCTTTTCATGAGAAGACTACATAATTGACTTGTGGTTTCTATTTTATGCCCCTCTCGTACCATATATGGGAAACTTTCATGTTTAAAATTCACAATGTCTCCTGATGGCGAGAATGGTTGGTTTCCTGCTGGATGATATCTCACTTGGCAAACCCATTCTTTGCATGTTAAGCAAATAAGAGTCACATGATTCTGAGTCTCTGTGTATTTATCAGGTGAAAGCAGACTCTGACTGAAAGTAAAGAGACCTGAATGATAATGAATCTGGTAACTTAGACTTAAGTGATTTTGTTAGTTACTTTATCTGAATTGCATTTGATTCTTATAATATTTGACAAATCTGAGGATTTTAAGAGATGATTATATATCAGAGAGATGGTCCTCAGACAGCATTTGCATTTCACCGAAATATTATGTCATCGTTTGGACAAAGCATTGTTTTCATGGACACATTCACATATTGGAAGGATTTTAGTTTTTAGCTTTGTTGTTTCTTGATTGATTTACTGTGAACTGTTATTTTTGAAGAGCATGGACAGTCATTGTAACATAAAGCTACTTATCCTAAGAACTGAACATCTGTGGATCTCACAGTGTAGACTTTGGGCAAAATAAAAATGTGTCTGCGACATGTAATATTAAGTGATACGTGGGAACATGTAGGTGCCGTTCATTGGGAACTGAAAATAGAGCAGAGTTTGCTTTGTTAAGCAAAATGATTGCAAATCAGCTAATGCTTAGCATATGAAAAAACTCAAAGCATATTTCTAAAGCCATGTTGTGATAAATTCATTCAGCCCTTGACATAATTCAATAACATAAATTTGGGTTGCAACAACTAAATGATTAAATACTTTATAAAATACGATAATGAAAATGACTGTTTCATTATTGATTAGTCAGTTTATTCATTAAGGGTTTCATTATTGATTAGATGTAGAGAACCTCCATTAGTGATTGAAAAATGCATTTCTATATAATAAAAAAGCAAATTTACTGAATTTTTTTTCCGGTATCTTTATGCATTTCAGTCGTAATTTTTCACAAAATATAGAGAAAGAAATATATAATAATTTTTGCACAAAGGATAAATAATTTGCATTGTGACATTATTTTATGACACTTAAGAACATATTATTTGTCATTATCTTAATGCAGATATCTCTTATTGTAATATTTTAACACTAAAAGTTACTGCTACAGTAATAATTGCTAAAAAAAAAGAAAAAAAAAAAAAAGACTGGCCCGTTGTAATCTCTGATGGAATATTCAGTCAATCAAGGAAAAAATCTTCAGATTAATAAGCAGTGTTCATAAATTTGTTATGTGAACAGAGTCACAAACAGAACTCCTGATCACAGCAGAACAATCTAACTGTCCTAACAAAGACATTTTCATGAAAGGTTCCAGCTTTGCTCATGTTGAACCTTCAGACAGCCAGAGTTCAGGCCCGTCTGTCACACTTGAGAGCTCAAAGCTGTCCTGCGCAGCCAGGCAGTGGCCTTTTGTGTTTATGAGCGCTGGCTCTTTGGAGCTGGAAGACGGCCCCCTCATTAAACAGACATGGTCTGTGCAGAAAGATGGAGAGGATTGTGTTCTTGCTATGGCCCCTGGCCTGAAATGCTTTATAGTTCCTTTGGCAGGAAAAAAAGAAATGAAGGCTGGTGTGTTAATGTTCTTTGTGATTTCTACAAAGGGATTGCTTTTGTAGTTCTGTAAAATTGATATTGCTTCACTGAACATCAAAGTTATTATCTAGTTTCATATCGTTTTTATGATTTTATGTAGTACACAAACATGTATTACCCTCTAATATCATAGGAACCATTCACACAGTACATGTTCTTGTGTTCAACTTCTAGATGAGAAATCTAAGGAACATTGGTACCATATCAATGATTTTGGATTTATAAAGTTTTTTTTACATTTATATTAACTTTACCATCATCAAACACTTAAGTTAATCTGTAAAAACACTAATAATTTAATAACACTGCTACATTTAATATTTAGCTAATTTCAGAATTAATATCTATTTTTCATACTGTACATTTAGCTTTTAAACTATTGATTTGAGCTTTTGAGTGTTTTATTTTTTATTTAGTCAAAATAGTGCAGCATTTTAATATCTACTATTTAGCAATTAGTGATTCAAGATTTGGTCAAATATACATTAAACGATGTTTGGATGATGCATATGTACATATGTAGCATATTTTAGTATGAACAGACTTCATTTGTTTTTGTGCTTCACAAAACAGCTAAAGCACTGTAGGTGATCATAACTTAACCAGTCACCGGTATGTCATACTGGGGCTGGTAATGAAAGAGCAGCCATTAGTAACCAGAATCCTTTGCGAGGATTAACTGTTAATTAGGGCCGACCAGAAAGAACCAGTTCTTGGAAGCCAGGAAATTGCACAACACTGTGTTGTTTCATTAAACTTTGCATTACGTATTTGGTAGCACCTATGCTTTTTGTCAATATGGAAGGATATGAAGTCACATGGAAAACATAGATAAATGTGTAAAACACAGCGCTGTAGTTGACGTAATTTAGCACTAGTTCAGTTCAAGTAGACGTTTAACAGGGGTCACATTATCCAAACACTGGCTTGTATTCTGAATAATGAATTATCTGCCAAAATCACTTCTATTAAGAAAGCGCTCAGCTGTGAAGCATTTATGGTGTTATTAAATGTGTTGTCACAAAAAAATGGTTTAAACTTGGACACTCTCTGAATGTGCACTATTGTGCTGTTGAGTTCAGTGTATGTGGCGACATGCCTAGACTTCCTGTTAGACTGTTCGGTATTTATTCCATCATGGCATTTGGACCACAGTTATTGATTCCAGCAAATGGAGCCTTTATGTTTTGGCATTGAATAATGAATGAGGGAAGCCATGCCTTCAGTGATATCCCCATCAGGATCTTCCCGTTTCTTGTGTGTGTACACCTATAGAATCCAAATGAGCCTCCGGCAGAGGAAGAGAAAACTTGAGAAGATGCCATTCATCATGAGGTAGACTATGCCTGACGGATCGTATAATCAAGCACAGTCTCATGGGAGTCTCCCCGACTGCCACCATCTCTCTAGGCCAGATGTCTTTTATTTCGAAGAGTGTACACAAGGTCCAAAGAAACATCTGACCTTTCCTCCCAAACATGAAGTAATAGTCACCGCTTGGTACCATATGAACTTTTTCACAGTGGAAGCAAGTTGTTAATGGTCATAAGTGAGATGTGATTTTATTTGTACATGGTTTTAGTACTGTTGATGAAGAATGATGACAGAAAATAGAGTGATCATACATTCTCTTTTTCCCAGACATGTCTTGGCTGGGATTTCTAAATTGCCTAAAGTGTCCAGGTTTTAGATTTATTTTCCTATTTTCCTACATGCTCTCATACATTGTATGTACATACGTTTGTATTGCTTTGACTGTTCTCTGTAGATCCCACCTGCTCACATGCCACGATTGGACAATTGACAACTTTTTAGTCATTACAGATATGAAAACAATAGACAAACAAAAGCCAAAACTTGGATATTTTATGCAATTTAGAAATCCTGGCGAGGATATGTCTGGGAAAAAAGACGATGTATGATCACCCTATGCACAGTTAGCTGGTTTATGAGGCAACAGGCTTGTATAATAACTACATTTCCCATCATTCTCTGTGGCAACATGAGAAGGGTCAATTATAGATAAATCATTAGTTACAGAACTAATCTGAATCCATTTCTTTCAATATTGTTTTGTAAAAAAGCTTAAGTATTTGTCAGTGCAAGAGCCACATATTAAGATATAAGATATTAAGATATATGTTATTTATTTATTTGTTAACATTGTTTCTTAAGTATTATGTGTAATTGACATTGCTTGAATATTTCTAAATGTTAACATGTGCAAGGTAAATAGATAAGTAAAATATATTGTAGTTTGGGGAATATAATAATATTTTCCAATGCAGTGCTAAATGTTTTTGCTTATGCAATTTTCAAAAAATTTGGATTAAGTCAGACTCAGTGTAAATGTTATATTTGAATTGAATGTGACATTTTCTGTTTGTGTTTCACAAATAAGCAGACAGAATAGCAATAAAGCAGTTTACATACAAATCGTAATTGGGGTGAAAAGCAAAAATGTAGGTGTTTCAATCTGGGATTTGCATAAACAGTTTATGCTATTTACCCAAAAAAAGTTTTAAGGCATTTTCAAGATGTTGTGAGCAGATTAAGTATAACTGTTGTGTGAAACTGTGCATATTATAACGTTCTCACTGATTTATTGTATACTTGCTATACATGCTGGGCTAGAGTGCGTTAATGTTTATTCTTCATGTCAGCACTACACTTACAGCACAGATTAAAGCATTTGGTTTTAATGATGTTTCAACAAGTGTCAGTGCATTCTTAGTGTAATAATGCAAAGACAAGCACAAGTTGCCGTTGGCTGCTCATTAAATAAAACGGCTCAGTGGAGGTTTGCTGTTTATGAGCACTGGTCATTCCACTTTGACTGTAATGATCGTGCTGTTTGGCCTTTGTTGCCTTGGCGTGCTCACAAGTGAGCGATTGCTTCAGGCTACGCGTGATTAATGACATGGAGCTGCTGTTTTAGATGAAGCGACTTCTTGCCGTTGCCGTTTCATCTCTGTGCATCATTTACCTCCACTGACGTGACGCTGTTGTTTTTGTTTCTCTTCCAGTTGAGAGGGAGGTGGTGCAGAAGAGAACATTCACCAGATGGATGAATCTACATCTAGAGAAGGTCAGTAAAAATTCATTTGGATCCTATGAACCTAGTATATGGAGTTTATAGACTTCAGATGTTCAGATTTTCCTCTTTGTGCACAGATCAAGCCATCTTTGTGCTGGAAACATGTAGTAGCCTACTGCAAACAGGAAATGAATACCTCTATCTCTCTACTGAATTATTAATGAAGGAAATTGAAATTGTAATTTCTTAGTATTAATTATGCATGAGGTAGAAACATTAACTTAAATTGTAGGAAGAATATTAGTCCTGAGGAAATGTTTTTTGGGGAAGTGGTGGTTTAAATGTATTGCACTTTTTTATATATATAAAATAATAATATATATAATAATATAAAATATAATACTAAGTATAATAAAAAATGTACTTAATTGTCACAAGAAATGAAGACAGAATTTTACCTATATATATACTTTACTTTATAAAATACATTTTGTAATATTTAAATTGTTAAATTATTCATGTATAATATAAGTGTGTGTTTTTTTATATGTACACACACACACACACACACACATGTAGCTTACCTATTGTTTTTTTCAACTTAATCCAGAATGCTTCTTAAATTTATTTTTACTTATAATGATAAAAATATTATTTTAAAATATTATTTTACAATTTTCAAAAAGATATTCTTTAATTTTTTTTACCCTCTGTGACTCTCTTCTTCCACTTTCACTCTCAGATTTTTCCTCCTCCTTTCATTAGTTACTACAAATGGCGAGACAGACACAAAACACATCTACACACACACACACACACACACACACAGACATTTGCATGAGGCATTAGTCATTGAACACAACAGTAGGGCGACTCGTTTAAGCCTGCTCTTTTGTTTTCTCTGGCAGCCCTCCGCTGGTCTTCTTGTGTTGTAGACAGCTTATAGATTGTAGTGCAGCCATTCTTCAGAGTCTCATAATACTGACTGAAAACACTCAGTGATGAATCCTTTGTTTTCATACACAATGTCGCTCTAGTCTGTGACCCCAAGTTTGGCTTCTTCTCAAAACTTCGACCCACTATTGGACAATTACACTTTGTCTGTTCTGTTTTGGTGGAAAATTTCACCCTTAACCCTCCAGTTTCCACTGTTGTCCCATCATATCCTTTTTATTCTTCTGGGAAATGTTATTATTAAAGAAGAGTGGGATTTTTCTTAACACACGTACATGTGTTGGCTTGTTTTAAATCACATTCTGTAAATGAAATCACTCAGAATGAAACTTAACTGCTCAGAGTTCTCAGTTTTGTTTTAGGTATTGACTTTTCACTTCTGTCTTTTAAAAGTAAAGCAGTTTTGACCTAGTTTAGGAATATATTTGAATATTTTAATTAATATCGAAATCTCTGACTTTTGATTGCTAACTCTCTGAAACAATGAGAAGCATTTGATCTTTGACTTTCAGGACAACAATATTTTTTGATATTATTATTTGATATTTGGATTTTCTAAAATATTATTTCATTTTAAAAATGCATAATTTGCATTTTCTCACCTTTTATATTTATAGATTATGACAGAAATATAATCTTTCTTGATTTTGCACAAATTGCATGTGTTTTTTGGTGTGCAGTGCAACCCTCGTTTGGAGGTGCGGGATCTGTTTCGTGATATCCAGGATGGGAAGATTCTGATGGCTCTACTTGAAGAACTCTCAGGATGTAAACTTGTGAGAATCATTTCAGTAGATTTTCTGAATCATATTACTTCATCTGTTCCCATGAATGACTAAGAAAATGCTGACCTTTGACCTTTCAGCTGCATGGCTTTAAGCCATCCTCGCATCGTATTTTTAGGCTAAATAACATCGCCAAGGTATTGACATTTCTGGAAGAAAGAAACGTAAGTATCGTTTGAGGTCGCACACCCTCACAAAAAGCAAATAAAACATCCTGAATGCCTTTCTGAAAGTGTGATAAATCTGTTTCTGGCTATAGGTGAAATTAGTCAGCATTGATGCAGCAGATATTACAGATGGCAATCCATCCATAGTGCTTGGGCTTATCTGGAACATCATACTGTTTTTCCAGGTAACGTAATCTTGTTTTCTACCTGTGTGTTTCTTTATTTCTAAATCTTGATCGCATTTGGATTAGACTATATTTAATTGGATTTAGTGGGGTGAATAGTTAAACAATGGATTAATTGCCACTTAACAGTCTTTTCTTTGTGGGTTTAAGTGGCTGTGAGAAACAATGAGGTTCATTTTCACCAATGATTGCACATACAGCACCTTCTGAATCTCTTGGCAATACATGTGATACAGTTTATTTTCAGGGTTCTTTGAATAGACGTTTAATTTTAGTATTTCTTTGAAATAGAATTTTTTGTAACAATGTAAAAACCTTTACTGTCACTTTTGATCAATTCTATGCATCCTTGCATAAAAAAAAAATATTATTTTTTTAATTAAAAATATTACATATTTAATGCATTATTTATTTATAAATTTTAATTTATACACATTTAAATAGTGATATATTTGTAATATTTAAAAAATACATTTAATAAATTGAACTGTATATTTAATTGGATTTAATGGGATAAATACTTAAACATTGGATTGCAACTCAAAAATCAATCTTATGTGGTTTTAAGTGGCTGTGGGAAACAATGAGGTCTAATTGAACAGTGATTGAATTATGCACATTCTGAATCTCTTGGCAATCGCATAATGTTGGTTTAGGGTCCAAATGTGCACTAATCTTATCTAGTCTTATCTAGAGACAGAGCAACTCTCTTATCACTTAAGAGATCAGAGTCAGTGTTAAGATAGGACCAAAGAGTTTACTTAGCAGCATGATAGGAAATGCCACCACGCTGAGTACATGCTTGTCATCTACTCGTTCAGTAATGACCTGTTTGTATTACAGATCAAGGAACTCACTGGGAACATTAAGAGTCAGTTCCCTTCCTCCTCCAGCTTGTCATCCATACCCACCAGCTCTGATTCAGACACTTCCCACTCCAGCACACCCTCAGATGAGAGAAAGCCCACCATTGCTCCGAGAGGTCATGGAAGGGTGATCAAGACCCTCCTGCAATGGGTCCAGAGACGTACTAGAAAGTAAGAGAGATTTTAGTGGCCACTGGGAATTTTTTTTAATTGGGACTGGCCATATTTAGGACCGGCTGTTGATTCAAAGCATTGCTTGATACTGTGTTCTTCCAGATATGGAGTTGCTGTGCAGGACTTTGGAAAGAGCTGGACAAGTGGTCTGGCTTTCCTTGCTGTGATTAAGTCCATTGACCCTAGTTTGGTGGATATGAGAAGGGCTCTGCTCCGAACACCCAGAGAGAACATTGAGGAAGCCTTCAGAACAGCACACTACAGTCTTGGCATCCCAAGACTCCTAGAACCTGAGGGTAAATATCAAAGTGTTGGTTGATATGTAGTGGCCCCAAAATGTATTTGTACACTGAAGTCACACTTAAAAATGTATGAATGTAATTACTTTAGGTATGAAAATCAAGTGTCATCTGCAAACAAATGATGCTAGAATTTTTTTCTTAAAAAAACATTTCACTTAAAAAATTATAAAATATACATTTAATATAGTTAATTATAATTATATATAGTTAATATAGTTAATAGTTGCGTAAAATACATTTAAATAACTCCTGGTTATTCCTAAGTAACTCTTCTTGTCTGCTACTTAAACTCTGCATTGTGTACAGCAAATATTGTCATTGATTCTTGTGTTTATAATGATCCTCATTTCTCATATATTTGGATGAAAGTGTCTGCTAAATTATTACATTTAAATGTTAAATTAATGGCACTTTTGTTATGTAAAGCAAAATATATTCAATATTCAAGTGAGGCTAAGTCCAAATACCTCTTGTGGCCACTGTATTACTTATGCAACAAAATGCATCTCAGCCACCTTCCATTTGCTATAGCTTTGATTCGTTTTGAAATACATTTGCAGAGTTTAACTAAAAATGATGTGATGTAACTCCTCAGATGTGATGTTGAATCCCCCTGATGAACAGTCCATAATGACCTATGTGTCCCAGTTTTTGGAGCACTTTCCTGGAATTGAGGAGGTAGGAAAATTTCATCAAATTACAACATCACATCGATATAGCACAAGTTTTGCACGTCTTAATGAAATGTGCTTTGTTTTATTGTTTTCTCCAGGATGACACGTCAGATATTCTGGAGCGAAACAAAGCTAGTACTCGAATGAATGAACCTCCTGTTCGGAATGGAGTACAGAGGAAACGGGAGTCTTATATGGTCAAGAAAGACGTGGTTCAGCCTCCACCCAAGATCTTCATCTCCTCAGTGTCTGAAGATCGTGAGCAGATCACCTCCCCAGTCCTTCCACTGACCCCTGAGGACAAACCTTGGATGAGTGAAGGGTCGTCTGTAAGTTCAAGTCCCAGTCCTGCACATGACAAGCCCGTCTTGGACTTGAACACAGACGTGTCCACCACTAGCTCTCCGCAACCTTCCTTCTCAGATTCTGCTGTCAACTCGCCCGACTCGTGGAGCGAGGTACTTAGTGAGACTACTAACTCTCACCGGATCAACGAGGATCCAATAAGCGAGAGCAGTACTGCTGGTACCGTTGAAGTGACCTCAGATTTAGGGTCACCATTTTCACCAGAGAACACGCCGGAGAATCATTTGGACCGTGAGCTTTTTATAGATGAGGGCAACTGTTCCCTCGGCTCTATGGAGAGTTTACATGCCAAATCCACTGCGCCATCTGAGGAGGACGATGCTTACAAATACATCTTAGATCTGAAAGAAGAACAATCTGCTAATCATTTGCCCAGTGACGACATGAGGAATAAATCAGAATGTTTAGAACAAACCGAAACCAATCCTTTGGAACAACAGGAACAAGTCAAGCCATCATCTGATGATTCCTCATGTTTGGAAAGTGACTCAGGATACTTTCAGGATAATAAGGAAGCCATGACAGCTCAACCTGAAGATGAGAGCCTACTCACTTCCACTGTTGATGAAGAAGTGAGTGAACTTCTGGAATCTGAAGCTTTTCTGGAGAATGTTGAGTCTTCCAATACAGAAGCCATGCAGACGGACACTCTCGATTTGACGGATGGACCTGAGGAGAAGCCTTTCATATTTGAGGATGACAGTGAGACCGAATGTCCAGTTCTGCAGTATGAGAGGGTTTCTATATCAGGAAGTGAGGAGGATATTAAACTGTGTGCTGATCTGGCTAAAGAACCGACAGAGGAACCAGGCAAAAACCTTCCAAATGGCTATTCTGAAACCAACGAGAACAGTGACCTCTGTGATGGGGAACAAGAAGCTGTCTTGGAAAGTGAGGTGAAGGATGTGGTATTTGAAGAGCCAGAAGAACCTATCTCAGATAGGAGCCACACAGAAGTTGAGGTTCCTGATGAAGATCAAGTGTGTTATATGTGTGGAGGTCCTGTGGCAAAAAGCTCAGCTGAATCAAGCGAACAGGGTGATTGTCTGTCCCATTTAAACTCAACTGAGAAGGACTGTAATTCAGACTCGAGACATTTCAGTGAATCAGAAGCAGGTGGAAACTTTGAGGACAATCCAAGGGAAAAGAACAATGCATTAAACGGAACTGTAAGTGATCTCAAGAATGAGCCAAGAGAGAGTAAAGGTATTCATGAAGATCTGCTTATTATAGGTAAGAGAGACTTGGAAAGTGGGTCAGACGGCATAAGGAGGACAGAGTTTTCCCACAATACAAACGGTGAAAGCCAAGCTCAGGTTTCAGACAATACGGAGCCTGGAGGGGCCAAGGATAACAGACCTGTATCAGTAGTGGACTCCCACTATAGCGTTCTGAATTCGGTCACTGAGGCCTTTGTGGAGCCTCTCTCTGACACCAGCATCCATGATGGAGAAAACGACTCTACACCGTCCCAAAGCCCGCAAAGACTGCGTCCTGAAGTGTCCAGCGCTGAACTACCAATTGAAGAGGAGACCACCTTTGAGGACTCCAAGTTTATTATTGGTGTTCGTGGGTACCCTGAAAGACCTCCCGCAGAGCTACGCCTATCCCTCAGCATGACTCCGCTTCAGCCAGCACCTCCTAAGCGTTCACTTACTGAATCAGATACAGACACCGAAGACACTTCAGAGGACCACGGCAAGGGATTTAAGTCGAGAAAGGTTATTTTTCATTCTAACTTTCCTTTGGCCTAGAAAACAAGGTACAGTTTAATACACGGACTTACCTACAAACAGAAGCAGTGGTATCAGCATATGAGTTCTTTCAGGGTCACGACCTCCTTTTCCAAATGTAGTTCACTTCAGCGCATTACTCAAAGTGATCTTTTCCTTTAATGATCTGTTACAGTTGCTATCAGTTCCCTTGAGTATAGCCCAAATATTCAGAGCCAAAAGTGGTAATACTGTATTCATTTTCCTCTCTAGCATGCTTTCTGTTCACGATTAAAGATTGATAGTTGAGATGAACTATAAAAGACAAGTTCAATTGGTAACACTTTAGTATAGGGACCAATTCTCAATATTAACTAGTTGCTTATTAGCATGCCTATTATTAACATGTTGGCTGTTTATTTGTACTAATAAAGCACATATTCTGCATGACCATATTCTACTTCCCTAATTCAAACCAATACCTTAACAAAAACCTTACTAACTATTAATAAGCAGCAAATTAGGAGTTTATTGAGGCAAAAGTCGTAGTTAATGGTTTGGTAATGGCAAGAATTGGACCTTAAAAATAAAGTGCAACTGTTCAATTCCTTCACATAATGAGTATGTGGATCAGCTCTCTGTAGAGTTGGGTTCAGTTGCAGTGTCAAACAATGCTTTGTGTGTCTTTCTATGTACATGCTTTTACTGTACATATTGAGATGTGGTGCTCATATGGGCAGTGTCAGACTGAGTCTGGTTCATGTAGTTTCTCTATTCTCTCCTTTTTCTCTAGTTGACCTTTTAATAAGATTGGAAAATACCCAAAATAAAAAAAATATAGTGGTTGAGATTCTTATATATAATTCATATTGAAAATGTAAAATCATTTATTGGTATAAATAGTATATATTTTTCATAGTTCATCTAAACTATCACTCTCTCTATATATACTACTGTTAGAAAGGGGTTGGTAAGATTTTTAAATGTTTTTGCCTCATTTATTTAATCAAAAAATACTGTAAAATAATGTTATATGGTGAAATATTATTACAATTTAAAATAATTCTGTTCTATTTTAATATATTGTAAAATACAATTTATTCCTGTGATTGCCAAGCTGAATTTTTAGCAGCCATTACCTTAGTCTTCAGTGTCTCATGATCATTCAGAATCATTTTTATATGCTGATTTGGTGTCAAGGAAACTGCTTAATATTTTTATGGAAACCATGATACATTTTTCAGGATTTTTGACGAATAGAAAATTCAAAAGGAAAGTATTTATTTGAAATAGAAATCTGTGACATTATAAATGTGTCCTTGCTAGGTAAAATATAAATTATCAACTTTTTAGTACTTGATCAAGTTATTGAAATACTTCAGTACTTGTTGCAGGGACAGTCAGTTGATAAAATTACTAAAGTGGATATTCATTATCTTAGGCCTGTATTCTGGATATTGAACTTAAGTCTTGCATTATAGATTCACTCTATTCTACATGTGTCCATCTAGGATAGAGCGGGATCCATGCATATCCAGGAGCAAAGCCCGTTTGACAGGCACCCGGGAGAATGGGGCGCGGTGGAGCCTGATTCACCCGCTGAGCATTGTGAGCTCATTAAGACAGATGACGACCTGACCAGCGCTGCTGCCAGAGAAAACACTGGGGCTCTGAGGTACAGCTCTATTAATAGAGTCTGCTACAGATACTCAGCCCGTGCCACAGGGGAGCATTTTGTTTTCTGAAGGATGTGATAAGCCTCTTAGATCCATTGCAAATTGCCTTAAATGTACTTAATGTTTAGTTTTGAAAACTTTGGTGGTTGGTGAACAGGTCATATCCATTTTAGATGAATGATGCAAACATTTTAATCTCTCAGCAAGTTGTGTTAATGTAAAAAACGCGTTTTCCATTACAGCTGATTGAAGTCATGAAATTTACTCTCTGCTTTTGTCTGGGATTCAATCTGTCATGAATAAATAAGCTTAATTGTAATTTAGCTCCGTATATGGTTTCTTAAAGTTCAGTGAGGCATATGAAACGTGGTTTTATCAGCCATAACAAATTTGTCATTCTCTTAAAAGGGAAGGAGCTGTGACGGATGCAAGCCAACCTTTGACTACTATACACTTGAGAAAGGTCATTGACATCACTGAATCAAAGGTTTGTTAATGCAGAAGGTATTATTAGTGACAATAAAATGCATAGACTTTAAAGGATCCAAGCTGTATCTAGGGACAAGAGAATTGTAGAGACTCCTGGGTGGGCTCTTTTGACTTCTGCCTGTAAATAAGACCCAAAACACTAGAAACCACATAGCAATCCGCTAGACAATAGTCAGAACACCTTAGCAACTACATAGGAACAAACTAGCAGCCAAAAATCAGTAAAATGTAAAAATCTCTGAATTATTTTAATGCACATCATCAGGGTCATCTCTATATCCACAGGTTTTGTGACAATGTTCCTGTTTGTGCCCCCAGTTTTACAGACTTGTTAATGATATCAGAATTTTTTTTGTTTGTTTTTTTGGAAGAAATTAATATTTTTATTTGGCAAGAATGCATTACATTGGATAAAAGAGGCAATAACGACATATGTAATGTTACAAAAATATGTTTTTGTAATATTTTGCTGCTCTTTCAATTCATCAGTGTCCTGAAAAAAAATAAATTTTAGTTTCCACAAAAAAATTTTCAACATGGATAATAAGAAGAAATGTTTTTGAGCTTCAAATCAGTATATTACAATGATTTCTGAAGGATCATAAGGACACTAAAAACATCCATTTAAGATCCATTTTGGCTGCTGAAAGTTCAGCTTTGGCATTACAGAAATAAATTACATTTTAAATATATTAAAAATATTAAACAGTTATTTTAAATTGTAATAATATTTCACTATTTTACTGTATTTTTGAAACTGTATTTTTTCAAATAAATGCAGCCTTGGTGTGCATAAGAAAACAAAAATTTCAAAAACAAATCTCACTGAATTCAAACTTTTGAACAATATTGTTATATAATGAGCTCAGCTTGCAGTGTAGGTTCCACATAGTTAAAATCTAAAGAAGCTGACAGCCTTTTTTTCTGATACTATATTAATGTACTATGTTAATTTACATGTTCTTTGATTTCACCAATCTTTTGTTTTCTTTTGACTAGGGACAAAATGGGAAGGCCTTAGACTGCAGCAAAGTGGACAATACTATCATAAATAAAAGGTAACTAAAACTATATATTCATACGGAATATCTTCAAGAGACGGATTTAGATAAACCTAATCTTTTGCTAAATTATCAAAAAAAAAAAACCCTGTAATGCAATACAAAGACTTGTATCTGTGATTCAGCCTGTGGTGTGGAATTATTGTTATTATCTTGTCTTGCAGAAACAGTTTATCCCAATTTCCACCCTTACCTCATGCAATGTAGCAATTGTAGTTTTAATGACTCAGTGCACTTAAAACCTGTTCGAGCAAACGCTTCCATCCCTGTTTTATTAGACCTCATATCCATGAAACAGGAGTGTTTGTATTTGTTCAGACTGGGTGTCTTCTTTGTACCTGTGATAGGAGTGTGTTTGGGGGTGTGACATGGGTTGTGTTTACACCCCTAAGGTATTTTTAATCCTTAAATGTACAATGCTTTATGTTGTCAATGGCAGTCCTGCAGGGATGTAATTGAGTAAACCGTTTGCAGCAACAGTAATCTAGGAAAGATGGAAGCACAATGTATTGAGACACATCCATGCTTGCCTGAAACTGTTTTTGCACAGTAATTTTACATGACAAGGTGCTTTCTTAACTTTTACTTAAGTTTCATTCTAACAAGTCACTTGACAAATGTTTGTCTCCAGTGTTGACGTATTTTTTTATTGAAACCACAGTGAAAGATGATCCATCAATATTTTTGGTTTGTTTTCTTGGAAGAGAAAAACTGTACATTTTAAATGTGTATATCTGCTAAAGATTTAGTCAACTGTTATGAGGATACTAACATATAAATTAGGCTCAAAGCTAACAGACACAGACTAAATGTTAAAAAAAAACTGTTTTGATTTCATAGGGGATTTAAAGGTATAGTCACCCAAAAATAAAACGGAGTGTTGCCAATTCAGCATCAGTTTCTATGGCGTAGATGGTAAAACACATGCTTTTTGACGCAATCGACCCGAGTTCGAGCCTGCCTTTTGCCGAACTTTTTTTCTCCATTTTCAAATCTCATATTGCATCAGAAAGGCATTTATTTTAAATAAAAATGAAGGAAATAATCAAAAAGTTGAAAATAAGAGTATCGGGTAGGGTTAGGGTAGGTGTAGGGAGGGCTTTATTGTCCCAATAAGGTGGCATCCATTTAATAATTTGAATTAAAACTATAATTTACACTCAATACGTTATTATTGCGTACTGTTTTATAATGTACTACAATACTGAGGTGCAGATAATTGCCACTATTTGCAATAAGTAGTATAAATAGCAGAAAATCTTGCTATTTTAACATAGTGTAAATAGAATCTATAACTATTTGCACTTAGTGTAAATAGCATATCTTTAAAAAATACTGCTATTTTCACTTGGATAAATAGAATCCATTGCTATTTACACTAAGTGCAAATAGTATCTATCGTTAAAGAAAATATGCTATTTGCACGTAGTGTAAATAGCATTTAATTGCTATTTACACTGAGTGTAAATAGCATCTATTGCTATTCGCACTTAGTGTAAATAGCATCTACCGCTATTTACACTTAGTGCAAATAGCTGCTGCCAAAATAAAAATGCTTAACATTTACTCATCCTCAGGCCATCTGAAATGTAGATGAGTTTGTTTCTTCATCACAACAGATTTGGAGAAATTTAGCATTACATTACTTGCTCACCAATGGACTCTCTGCAGTGAATGGGTGGAAAATTGTGGATTATTGTGATGTTTTTATCAGCTGTTTGGACTCTCATTCTTGCGGCACCCATTCACTGCAGAGGATCCATTGCTGAGCAAGTGATGTTAAATTTCACCAAATCTGTTCTGATAAAGAAACAAACTCATCAACATCTTGAATTACTTTTTTGAGTGAACTATACCTATAAGTTTATTTAAAGCAACAGGGTGTTTTTTTAATCTTCTTGGTAAATAAAAAAAAAAAAATTTACTTGACTTGACTTATAGTTTGCGCATTCTTTTTGTTTCATTACAGCTCGGAGAGGAAGACTGCTGCGAGTCCAGAAAGCACATATGACACAACCTTGTCCGACCTTGTCTACGTCATCTTGGCAGCTTGGCTGTTTGTGTACTGCCTTCTTGTCCTGCCTCAGATTGACTTAAGTACGCTTCCTAAACTCCTCTTTAACACAGATGAATGACTGCAATATTAACATACAAGACAATTAATGCTCACACCTACAACTCTGATCACGTCCTTCTAGTTAAGGAATAGTTCACCTGAAAATTTAAGTACAGACGTTCTGATGAAGATTTTCTTTTGTGTTCAGTGGAACGTGAGGGTGAGTAAATGACAGAATTTCTTTGTTGTTTGAGTGAACTATCCCTTTAACATGAACCAGGACCTCTGACCCAGCTCTTTAAGGAAAAAAGAAAATTGGCCATATTGATCAGCTTATTTGCCTTTCGTATTTCCTTTCACATCTGCACACAAAGAAAAAGTGTTTTTTCTCTCTTGGTTGGAGGGTTTTTGTTTTCAGTCAGCATTTAACTGGGTAATATTTGGATGCATTAAGTGCACATGCAGCACAATTACGTAACAGATTATTTATAATGCTTCTGAAGAACATGCTTTTTGGCCTTTTATGTTGTTTGTGCATACACTATATGAAGAAAAAGCATCTGTGCAACCGTTTGTATAAAGTAAGTGAAGGTTTTTGGTATGCTTTAAAGCTATTATGCTATGAGGTTTTGAATGTATCTTTTTTTTTTTAAAAAAGTGATCTTTTGCATTATATAGTAAAAATGAAGGTTTTTCAGCACAAATACATGCTTAGATTATATTCTGCTAACATTTTTGATATGATAAGGCCAGGGTATTATGGTATAGATATATATTAAGAAATTTCATATAGGGCTCTCCTGGCTTAGAGACACTTTTATGGTGTCAACAGCACTTTTTTTTAAAAACTCAAGAGAAGAACTGCCAAAGATCCAGTTAAAGATACTGAAACCTATCCCCAACACTGAACAAATTATGAATTTGCCTATTATTTTAATAATAAATCCTGCACTTACAGTATATATTTCTTGCATTCTACAAAATGCAAGAGCGCACAAAAATCTAACACATTTATTGGTCATTTTACACATTTATAAGTACAATATATTGACTGAATTTGTAATATTTTGGGCACTGAAGGTGTTAGTGGTGGTTTTTAGATCTCTGGACTGATATAAATCCCAAAACCGAAGGATTTCATTTGAGCCTGTGGGGCCTGTAATATGTTGTAAAAAGTTTTTTCTTATATTTTCCTAAATTGTAAGCTGAAATATCCACAGTACAGAACAAGCACACTGGCTGCTGAGTGCTAGTCGCATGATCATAGCAAATTAAAGTGAACTCTGGCCAAAACCAGAATGTTAATGCATCCTCATAAATTTATAAGCCTACAAAATATGTCCAAAATTGCAAACAAGCCAAACTTTCTGCATGAGAATGTGTACGGGAAGTAACTTGTGTCTTACAAGTCACCAAGTGAATCCATGTCCTGCTTTTGTAATGAAAATTGTTACAGTTTCATGTTTAAATGCACTGGAGTGCAATAAATAATGATATATCCTTTGGATGCCGTGTCTGTTGTGTGCTTTATCATTTTAACTGCTAAAAAGCAAGAATGAAATCTTGAATTTAATACTTAGACTACTTTAGGTTAAGTGTCTATTATTTTGCAGAAAACCCAAGTCAACAAAGGATTATTTAAAATAATGTATTTATTTAATTTACTTGGTATATCCAAAGCATAACTGTTTGCATTAAAATTTAAATGTTTTAGTAAGTTTTCCTAAAGTATGGAAATATCGCATGCATCGTTAGGTATAAGATCATATTAACACGAATAATGCTTTTAATTATGAAATGCTGGAAATTTGATGCAGATAAATTCAGCAGCAGAGTGAGCGAATCTTCCTCTAGTCATCAGAAATACTGAAAATCTTTTATTTGCTTGTAGCGCCTTCTGCTGGTCGACTCGAGGATCTACGTTTGTTTATATCTGTCCAAATCGAGCTAATCAGGCTGTTGACACATCTCTGTTTAATATAGCTAGAAATAAACACATAAAACTGCTAGCTAAGCACACAGCGATATAATTTGCCATCTTTCATGTTCAGTTTAAAGCAATGTAAGGTGACATATGATACAGGTCACACAGTTGGTCGCCTCACTCACTACTGAGAGTCAAGCAGCAGCTGTGGACAGGTGATGCAATTAGCCTAAATTTAGTTGAGAATTCCACTCTTGTCTTCAAACAGCGATGCCTTTGTGTCATCTGATGCGCTTTTACTGGGATGATCCAACCAAATGTTGTTCAAACTCCCTTTAATCCCACAAAATCTGGTAAGTGCTGCAAATTCAATCCCCAGAGGTTCAGTGTCTGTTATTGTGCTTGTGGCACTTTCCAGGAATAGGGTACAATTTGTTGTCCCATTTATTTATTTATTTTAAAGCATTAGAGGCACAAATCCCATGTTTTTGAACGATTAGATATGTTAGATAAATTATTATCTAACACGAAATTAACCTAGCATGACATACAGCTTTAAATTGGGCATTTTGGCCTGTCAGAAACTATAACTATTACTAACATTATACAACAATGTCACTTTTTTTGGCTTAAGCTGTTTAATTCCTGTACAGTTAATTCTAGTAAAATATTTGAATATTATTGAAATATTACAAAAAAAGCTAAAAATTAAATGTTTTATTGAAATAACATATTTGACCTTTTTATTCTACAAAGTTTTATACAAATATTATTTTTTTTATATGTTACTGTATTTGTATTAATTTCTAGACCATCAATGTCACACCAAAATATTTCAAATCATTTTCTGTACGTTTATGATTGTTACATATTTAACAGAAACTTAGTTCATTTAAGCACTGCAGAACCTATTAGAAACTCATCAATTAACAGTACTGAACTACATGTCCTCTCTGCTAGACTTGCTTCAGTTTTCCAGGATTCTTCTCATCTGAGGTTTCTGTCACTGTTTGCCAAACTGGCAGCCCATATACCAAACATGTAACAGTGTTCTTGGGTACAAGAACATTCAGTTCTCAAATCATTTTAGCTAACACAAAACCTCAGCGGGAAATGCAATGGTTATTCCTTTTTAATAGTGTTTTTCTAGACTGTGGTAAGTTTAAAAAAAAAAAAAAAAAAAACCAACAACCAGTCTGTTTTTTTTTTTAAGCTTATTTACTTACACCAATAAAAAATGAATTGAACTGTTTACATCTTTGCACCATATTTGCATAAGCCTCTATCATTGCACAAGCTCAGCAGGTACTGGCACACTATAGTAATGTTTATAAGGCATAAGAGCACGTAATAATCATAAATTGTCATTTATTAAAAGGGGGTGGGGAGGGTGTGTTTTTATTTGGAACAGCTAAATAGCAGCAGTGTAAAACCAGCAACTGTGGAAATTCATGAGCTCACCTGTCTGGTGTAATACTGTGACACAAAAGCACTGGTAAGCAATAAGGACAGATGGAAAATGACCTCTGTATATGTGTGTGCCCTCATGACTCAAAGCAGCAGCATTGCAAAGAGAGATCCTTAAATGACATGAATAGTTTCTAGCATAGATATCTGGATATAAAATACACAGACATTGCCATTTAAAAGTTTGGGGTTTGTAAGATGATTTTTTTTTTTTTTTTTCCTTATGCTCACCAAGGCTGCATCTGTTTGATTAAAAATAAATAAATAAATATTGTGAAATTTTTAAAATTTTTAAATTCTTTTTTTAATATATAGTTTAAAATGTAATTTATTTCTGATTGCAAAGCTGAATTTTCAGCATCATTACTCCTGTCTTCAGTGTTACGTAATCGTTCAGAAATAATTCTAATATGCTGATTTGGTGCTCAAGAAACTTATTATTATCAGTGTTGAAAATAGTTATGCTGCTTATATTTTTGTGGCAAGTTTAATACATTTTTTAGGATCCTTTGTTTAGAAAATTCAAAAGAACAGCATTTATTTTAAATATTATTTTTGTAACAATCTTAAGTCTCTACTGTCACTTTTGATCATTTTAATGCATTCTGTATTCATTATTTTAAAAATCGTACTGACCCCAAACTTTTAAACTGTAGTGTACAGTATGCATTCGTGCAGGTGAATTACCATTTACATGTGTATATTTATAAAAAATGATAAATCCATAAGACTATTAAATCACAACTCAGACATTTGAGGAGAAAGCATTTCTCTTCATAACGCCATAAACATACTGGCTAAAATATAAAATATGATGAAATTAAAGCTTAAAAATGAATCATTCAAGTTTTGTTTGGTGGGTAGTCTACCTTTAATCAATAAGTATTATTCAGGTATTATTATTATTATTGTTGTTATTATTATGTGAATCTTACCAAATATCCAAAGTTATCTGTCTACTGAGCGATGCATGATGACACTCTAGCAAATCAAGCAGTAATTTCGGCATTTTAACTGGGCAATAGAGAACTGTAATCTGTAGAAGGAAGTGTGACTATTAAACTACAGGTTTATTAAAGTGCAGGGATATCAAGTGCATATGTTGTTTTGTGTTGTTCAGAAAGACAAGCTTGCTGAAGTTGCTCTGATGGTCTTGGCATCGTATGACAGGTCCGTGCGTTATATTACCTCTGCAGCATGGGGAGAAACATTAACATTTTGTATACCAACTGTATAACAAGTTTCAAATTTTAATTTAATAGAATAAAATATATATCATATAAAACAGGAGGCATGCATTTAATAGTATACTATACCAAGTAATGATTTTTTTTAACAAGGTTTTACTTTAGATATCTTTAAAAAAAAATTAAATAACCATTCTTGCATAATATTTAATGTAGTCCTTGAATAATCAAATCTAAACTTGAGTTGCATAATATTAACTTAATATATTTAGTTATGTTAGATTTAAAAGCAGATTTAAAGTCAGATCCATAAAGTCAAATGAATGCATTAACATACCGGTTTGCTGATGGGCTTGTATCTCATCCAGGCCAGAAAGACTGCGGAAGGACCGTCGCTCTTTGAAGGCCACTGTAGGAAGCATTTCCTCCTCGTCCCTCAGCTCCAGTTTTGGCATTTTTCCTGGACCTGGTAGCCTGATTACAGGCGTCACGTTCTCACAAGGCAAGTTGTCCTTCACTGATGCAGTTTTCTAAAGGGGACAAAAAGTGAGCAGGGCCTCTAGATGTGGCATAAACAAAGCTCCTGCCAGTGATAGTCTTACCTTGTTGTCGGAGTCTGTCTTTCTTGTTCTTTTCATGATTTCTTCCAGACGCTGATTTGGGAAAAATTGAAAGCACAAATATACATTAGGGTCGGTAAGATTTTCAATGTTTTTGAAAGAAGCCTCTAATAATGCTCACTAAGGCTGCATTTGTTTGATCAAAATACAGTAAAAACAATAATATTGTGAAATATTATTGCCATTTAAAATTACTTTTTTTCTGTTTTATTATATTTTACATTTAATTATTCCTGTGATGGTAAAGCTGAATTTTGTCACATGAATCTTCAGACGTCATTTTTATATGTTGATTTGCTGCTCAAAAAGCATTTCTTATTATTATCAATGTTGAAAACAGTTGTGCTGCTAAATACTTTTGTGGAAACCATGATGAATTGGTTTGATTAATAAAACTTCAAAAGAATTGAATTTTAATGTTTTTAAACATTATAAACTGTCATATTATTGTAATTTTTGATCAATTTAATGCGTCTTTGCTGAATGAAAGTATTTATTTCTTTCAAAGAAAAAAACGTACTGACCCCAAAGCTTTGAATGGCAATATTCAAAATGTCAGTGATCTTCTCATTTTATGGTTGAAATTTCACAGTTAGCTAAACAGCTGTCTGTTTCTAAGTTGTACCTTTTTCCTTTCTTGGCGTTCGGCCTCCTCTTTCTGGAAACGACTCTCTCTTTCCAGTCTCTGCTGCTCTGCCAGCACCCTCTGACGAGCCTCTTGCTCTCTCTGAGAATACATTATGGAGATTATAGGATTTTTTTCTAGGGATTTCTAGGGATCCACGATATTGGATTTTTGCCAATATCCGATATGCCGATATTTTTATCTCATTTTGGCTGATACCGATATATTTCCTTTTGTTTGGAAACAAACAAAATGCCTCGTTTAAACACGCCCCCACATGTCTACATCACTGTGTGGGAAGATTTCCAAAACACCACCCAAATGTATACGCAAAGAAAGAAGGCGGAACTATTATTCTTGCTGTAGTGTTGTTGCTGCTGGCGCCATGTCGTGGAGATGCTGTGTTTCATTGTGAAAGCGAAACTACTTTGTTTGGGCTTCCAAAAGAGGACACAACTAGAAATCAGTGGTTAAGTTGTGTTTACAACACTGTTCCAGAACAGTTCAACCCAAATATTAGAGTGTGTTCAGCACATTTTACGGAGGACTATTTCCTGAACCTGGGAGTAGCTGCCAGCTGTGCTCAAAGACTGTTTCTATAAAGTCGGCCAATTCCAGCTTTGCAAGGACAGTCTGGCGCTTCTGACTCACAGCCTGTATGTTTTCATATTTAAAGAATTTGCCACTGACTATTCAAATGCGATTTTTGAGCTGTGTAGAGTAGTGCTTGTTGTTTGTCGTTTCTCCGATCACAAATGCAGACATGGTAATGTTTACGTGGCGCAGTGCAACACGACACGTAAAAAGACAGTATAAGTCATTATAATCAGTAATTATGTCCCCACTGAATGCAACAAATGCCTCGTTTATAATGGGTTTTATTGTTTTTGTGTCGTCGCGCCAGGACATGGGATCAATACGGTAAGGGGCGTAATATTTCCGTCACACGCTAGAGGTATTCGGCCAATCACAATGCACTGGATAGCTGGCCAATCAGAGCACGCCTCGCTTCTCAGAACGATGAGCTTTGTAAAAATCGGCACGTTTCAGAAAGGCGGGGCATAGAGGAGCAACAATAATGTACAGTATGTGGAAAATGTGTTTTTTGAACCTTAAACTGCATAAACACATTGCATTACACCAAATACACAAAATAATGTTCTTTTTAGCAACGTCATAGGAACCCTTTAACAGAATTTGATGATCGCTAGTCTAGTGATTGTACTTTATTGTTGTCATCATTCAGGTTGTATTTCAGCTTTAATGTACAGTTTTTTTTATTTATTTTTCTTTTTTTAAACAAAGCAGCTGATATTTGCCATAGCGACAACTAGAATCTAGTGGAGTGCGGAGTCGCTTTCACCCCAAAATGGCGGAAGTGTAGGGCTGCTGCTGGGCGGTGCTGTTGCAGTGGAACTTTCTATTGGCTTTCACTTCTTGTCAGTATAAGTTCTTTGGTTTAAAATGCAGTGATCCAAAACAGTGAATCCAATCACCATTCAGGCAAAACTTTGCTTCAAGAATGAGTCACACTGCTGACGTGATCTAATCGCTAGCACACCCTGAGCACATGTGAGTTAATGTATTCCTCTTATCGGCAAGACATATCGGCATAATTTTTCATATCGGGCCAATGCCGATATTTACATTTAAAGCCATTATTGGCTGATTCTGATATCAGTCCGATAATATCGTGCATCCCTAATTATTTCCAATGATCTGTTTAACATGATATGATCCTAGCTTTATTTTAGGGAAAAAAACAAATGGTCAGAAGCCAAAAAACTTGACCAAAAGACAAGTAAGATTGTATGTCAGTGAAAGGAGCATAGGAATCACTATATAAGCCTGATTTTATTTTTTTATATTTTTTTATTTATTTATTTTTTTCACCAAATGGACAATATTGTTTTCCTGAGGACTTCCCCACTGGTCAAATCGGCCTCAAATTCAAGCCAGAGCTCAAAATTTATTCACTTTTCGGTGATTTTAAATGTTTTAACATAGGTTTGGAAAAATGATTTAAACAGCCAAAAGCTTTTAATACCTGCTGTCGAAGCCTGTTTTCCTCCTCTTTCTGTCTGTGAGTGTTTTCCTCTTCAGCCTTGAGTCGCTCTTCTTCCTCTCTCTTCCTCTTCTCCTCCTCCAGTCTCAGGGCCTCGGCTTCCTGTCTGGCTCGTTCTTCAGCTCTTCGACGGACCAGTTCCTCTCTGCTCTTTCTGCAAATATGAGCCACACAAGTTCAGTTAGGTGCCTAATGCACTTTAAGTATTTATCTGTCATCATGAAGTTCAAACTCTGTCTTTTTTTTAAATACCAAATTGTAACTTTAGCATATTTAACTGTCCAGTTACTTCAGCAAAGAACAACTTAAATTGTGGCCTTTTAATTTTACAAATACAATTTAGCACTGATAATCAAAAGCAGTTGTAAAGTACTAAGACACAAAAGAGGATTTCACTAATAGAACACAAAAAAAAAACCTTTCCATCTCCTCCTTCAGTCTGCGCTCCTCTTCCTCCTTCTCTCTCTGGAGTCGGGCTTGTCTCCTTTTCTCAGTCAGCAGGCGAGTGGCCTCTTCAGGGTCTGTAGTCCAAGCAGCAGGTCTGACTTGTGCTGCATCACCAATCTGACTTGGTCCTGAAAGTGAAAAAATGCAGAGAGAGAGGAATTTTTATATATTAATTAATGTATGAGATTGACAGCACTAATATATATTAGTGCTGTCAAAAGATTAATCGCGATTAATCGCATCCAAAATAAGTTTTTGTTTATGTAATATGTGTGTGTACTGTGTATATTTATGTATATATAAATACACACACATGCATGTATATATTTAAGAAAAATGTTATATTTGTATATTGAATATATTTATTTATAATATAAATTATATAAATATGTACATGTAAACATTTTCAAAATATATACTGTATGTGCGTATTTATATATACATAATAAATACAGTACACACACATATATTACATAAACAATTTTTTTTATTTTGAATGCGAATAATCGTGATTAATCTTTTGACAGCACTGATATGTGTGTGTGTGTGTGTATATATATATATATATATATATATATATATATATATATATATATATATATTTCTTGATGCTAAATTTGAGGAAAATATTCTATTTGTGTTATTTCATAGTTTTGTTGACTTACAATTTATTGTTCCACAGTACAGTAACCTAATGCAGAACTCGTCACAAAGAGCCATTTTAGCAAAAGGTTTTAAACTGAATTATTAATATTATTAAAATGTGGGAATTATTGGAAAATGTGTCCAAGTCTTTCACTAACCATTAGGAATCTGAGAGCCTGCTCGTGGATTCAGAGGCCCATTTGTAACTGGATTCGACTGGAGTTGGTTATCTTGCAGACATTGAGCAAGCGTTTCCTCAGATTCTAGGTCCTCTTCTTCTGGCAGTGGAGGCAAACTATCTTGTTTAAGTGTGGCTTGTCTGATATGTGATCTGTTCTGCAGCCTTGGAAACGGGTAAATAAAGAGAGAATAGATCATAATGACCAACAGTATAATTTTGTGATTTTGAGAGTGTGAGGAAACTTAAGTTTAGTTTTATTCATTCCTGTAAGAAAGTAAAATCACAAGTTAGATCTCTATGAAGTTGTACTACAGAATTTTTGCCTCTCTGTCGCTATCTGTGGTTAAAACGTAAAATTGCAATTTACTGCTGGAGATGTTTCTTACATCAGTTTTGCTTTGTAATTGGTCTTCTACATGACATGCAATGATATAAACCTTAAAATTACTGCCATATAATGCAGCTTTGGTATTGTTTCTCCTAGACAGAAGTGATATAATATGGAAAGACTTTTGCTTAAGTACAAAAGATTGTGCTGTA
The DNA here is from genome assembly GCA_039654775.1 of Spinibarbus caldwelli. NCBI lineage: Eukaryota > Metazoa > Chordata > Actinopteri > Cypriniformes > Cyprinidae > Spinibarbus > Spinibarbus caldwelli. The sequence goes on from CM077251.1 coordinate 7,842,828, forward strand.
CAAATATATAAAATGTACCATGATGTTGGGAGGACAGTATTTTCTGGTGGGTTTGTGTCCTGTTTGGCTTTAATTTCGTTTGTTGTTGTTTGTAGCTGTGGCTTTTTCAAGTCCAGTCCCTCAAAGTTGCCTTTTGCCACCTGAAATATTTTTTGTAAAAACCACATGCAGTATGTCATGCAACAAAGAATAATTTATTTTTAGATTTAAACAAATGGTCTAAAAATGAATGTGAACTCTTACCAGCTCTCTGTAGGTGGTTCTGCGGATGGTGACGTTTGGACTTGAGCTTGCAGGCCTTTTTGGCATTTTCCCACAATGCACCTGGGGCTTTCGTGTGGTGCTTGAGTTCATGGTATGACATGAGGCTGAACGACGACAAATATGAACAACTGAAGATGTATGGTGTTTTTTTGTTTTTTTTTAAATGAGGTGAATTAATGAGGAAGAATGAGTATGGAGAAATAGGTTTAAGCAATGAGCATGAGAAGAAGAAAACAGGAAGCCAATATTTATTACATCCAGCTCCAAACTTGCGATTTCCTTGTGATTTGTGAATTCCTCAGTCTAAAGTGATACCTGTGTCTCGTGACAGACACGCAGCACTCCTGCTTCTGGCTAGATAAGAGACGGTAGGAGTCTGAAGACGACGGACAAGGTCAATCTCCCATTGACTAAGAGAGCGGCGTTTAGCTAGAGGAGAGCAGAAAGCAGAGCGACTAACAGAAAGTGGTCAGAAGGGGAGTTGGGAAAGTAGATGCAAGGCTAGAAGAGAGTTTTGGTGCCAGTTATTGCTTTTGAATCATGCGTTGAATATTCACCGTTATTGTTTTCGTTCTTGGTGACCCTTCTTGAGCAGTGGCCAGGTTTCTGTTTGGCCTTCTGACTTTTCTCCATCGTCTTCCGCACCACAGACTCATAACGCTCCTAAAACACAGGATCAAAACACCCCCATCATCCCATGCTTCGTATGTTTTTAATCATGGTTGCAAAATCTCCACAGCAATTTTTCATCATAGTTGCTGCAGACAGCGCTACAGTGTTTATAAAACCCACACAAACAAATGGTATACACAGTTTAAAATCTGGACACATTTGACTGAATTTGTTTCTCATGATTCTGAAAAGCTGTTGATCTCAAGGTTTATGCTTTAATTATATTAGAGAGTGTGTGTATGTGTATATATAATGTGTGTGTTTTATTATAGGATTTATTATATTACAGTACCAGTATTTGGAGGTGAATCATTTTGTAATTAACTAATTAATGAATAAAAATTAAACATTAATTAAAAATTAATTCATTTGAATTTGTAATAAACAAAATTTTATATATATAATGTAATTATTTAAATATAATTTTATTAAATATAAATTAAGAAATATATATATATATATATATATATATATATATATATAATATTTTTCATTGTTTTGTTGACTTAATTGTTGACTTAAGTTTTTTTTTTTTTTTAATTCTCATCTTTAAAACCTCAATCTAAAAGTTAGTTTTTAGTTAATTTTGTGGACCGAGTGCACCTGAATTTATGTATAAAAATTCCATCCAATTTTGTTTTTGACTATTTTTTTTCTATAATGTCCCAGCTGTTCACTGAAAGCATATATAAGCTTTGCAAACAAAATCTCTCCCACCAAACAATGGTCACCATTTTTCTCATGCATAAACTCACTCTTTCTTCTTTGAGCCTCTGTTTGCGCTTCTCCTCGACTGCCATCCTCCTCTTTTCCTCTCTTTGTCGCTGCTCCTCCAACTTCTTCTTTCGCTCCTCAAGGTGTTTCTCGTAGAACTGCTTGGCACGCTCTTCCCTCACCAGCCAACCACGCTCGCGCAGGGCTACAGTTCAGGTACACCAAGAAAAACGTAATAAAGCTTTCTGTTTGTTTTTCAGTTGGCTATGATGTTACATGTTCAGAGTAAGAAAAATACCCAGCTGTTTTTGGTACGCCTCTCTGCGTTCCCGGGCCAATCGCAGTCTCTCGTCCACTTTCAGTGCATTTGATTCTAAATTACAGAAAAATCATTCTGAAATTTTACATGCATAATATAATAAATCCATGTTGGAATGAATGACAAAAATGAGCAACTGGGAAGATTCAGCTCTAAAGAGTGAATCATTATTGACATTGTATCCATGGCAGCAGTATCAGGCACTAGAAGGCTTTGAGAAATGAAAATGCAAATTAAATTGATAGAAAAAATATTAGCTATTTTAGACCTGTATTATTTCCATTTCGTTTGCTGATATTAATCTGTGCTGATTTAATGTTCAGTGGAGCACATGCTTTTCTTTTTTGCTCCAGGGCTGTGGGTTTCACATCAGATCTGGAATCTGGAAAAAAAAAAGTGAGGCTGTTTATTTAGTGCTCAGACAAAATAGATAAATGAACACTAAATGTGAAAGTTTTTTGGTCTTTAAACTTTCTGCTGAAGTTTACCAAACACTTCAACCCAGTTTGAAAAGCAGACAGGCAGGTTAGAAAGTCGGGGTGTGATGATTTACAACATTACGACAATGAGGAATGCATAGCATAGTGGAAGCCTTCATGATTGATCTCTTTGTCTGTAAAAAATTCTTGAAATAAGCACACAAGGATGTTACTTCAAACCTTTGAGTGACGCATGGATCAGTTTCATCAGTACCAATCCTATTGTCTCATGGGAGTTTCCCCCTTGAAATTAATACAAATTCAGCAAAGATGCATTAAATTGAACAAAAGTGACAGTAAAGATATTGACAATGTTGTAAAAGATTTCAAAATAAATGCTGTTCTTTTGAACTGTCTATTTATCAAAGGATCCTGAAAGAAATGTATCATGGTTTCCACAAAAATATATTAAGCAGCACAACTGTTTTCAACATTGATAAATGTTTCTTGCCATCACAGAAATAAATTAAAAATTAAAAATAAATAAAAAATTCTTAAATATTAAAATTAAAAAAGTTATTTTAATTTGTAATACTATCTTTAAAATATTGCTGTTTTTACAGTGTTTTTTAATTAAATAATTTCAACTTTGGAATTAATAAATCTGTCTAGTGAATATATTTTTAACCATTTTAGCCACATACAAAAAAGGCTTTTTAACTCTAGGTTACTTTGACACATCATACTGTATACATTTGGCATCTCAGTTTCATAACGCAGCAAAACCTAAAAGCAGTGCTTTACAAGCATGCAACATTACTTAACCCAGAATTAATACCCTTGGGTTAAAAAAGATGATAATTTAGCATGTAGTGTACTCTGATAAACCTATTAACTAAGTAGTGTATTTCAACAAATACAGGCTTGGCCTCCCATACTATGCAAACCTTCTCAGTGTCTTTAAAAACACATCTGTAAACAAAAGTTGAGTGCCAAAAGGCAGATGTAAAGATGAACATGAGGCCTGTCTCATGCCAGTTTTGACTTTGTCCTCTGAATCAAGACAGCCCAAGGCCTGTACACCATTACAAAGGCGCCATTTGTTTTACTCTTGCTGTGTAGAACAACAAATTCATCACCTGACCGAAGAGTACGTGGTGATGGTGAACTCTTAAGGTGAACTTTACACTACAGATCACCACAACAATGATATCGAGGGGTGAAGTGTGGAGCACGACGGATGCAGAACCTATCAGAACTGCTGAATTTGCATGCATATTTTAGTCACTTGGTCTAAGAAAATTAAAGTAGATGAGCTTGACATCGGGGGGCGTTACATAACAGACGTCTATCATGTGATGTGAGACCCTTATAAACATATTTAGCACAGCTAGCATCACACACATACATAACCCATTCCTAATACGTCACTAACTGAACTAACCATGCAGAAATGCATTGTTATTTAGTATATAGAGTCAAATGGGTATATCTAACAGCTTTATGCCAACTAAAAGGATCAGTATATGTATGTATCCAGTATTTTAGGATGCATATGCTCAAAGTTTATTTTGGACATTGTATTAGCAGATGATATAGCAGTTATAATAAATGTCATATTTATCGTTTGCATCTCACCAACCTCTCTGCTTCCTCGCAGTGTCGCACATCTTCATCCGACCCTTCTCCGAGATCGCAGAGAGACCCAGCTCTGTCTTCCTCCACTCCCGTTCCTGTTGTGCCAGGCTCAGATGAGCTGGCATCTTACAGTGAGTGTGTGTGTCCGTCTAATACATGTAGAGCATCTGTTTTCTCTGTGCACAAGTCTTCCACTCCAGCCAACGGCTTATCAGTGCATCTCTAGCAGGGAATAGACTGGTTGAGAGAGAGAGGCAGAGTGTGAGACAGAAATTCTTGCTGGGGGAGATTGTGTGAGCAGCTGATTTGCTCCTGCCTGGGCTGCGTCCAGCACACGTGCATGGCAAGCAAAGTCAGTAAGCAGCCGTAAGTACAGAGTGCACATGTGCCATGCTCTCACAAAAGAAACCCACCCAGCTGGAAGCAGCTGTGGTTATTGGAGGTGTGTGTCCCTTTAAAAATCCATAGAGCTCTTTACATTGCATCGGGCGGTCACATTGATGGCATGCGAGCAGCTGCGGCAAGGATGAAATATTCACAGTACAACAAAAGAGACAGAGTTGGATGCAAGCGCTTTTTTCTAAATGGTTGCCTGGGTGATATGCAAAATTGTGGGAGGCATGACACTGCATGCCAGTGTCCAGAAATAGCAGCAGAGAAAACTCGCTTTCATCCTGCATATCGATTAGTGACATGCAACATAAAATATACAGCCACTCGCAGATCAGATTAAAGGTTCTGGTCCCATATCTTGGACATGTTTTTCACATCCCGTAATGCTTTTCATATGATTGGCTTGAGGATCTGCTCTCAGACAGAGATGACGTTATGCCTCTGCTATCAGGAACAACTGTAGATCCATATTGGTGGCTTTTTATGTCATAGCTCTCAAGTATTACATTGCATTTGTCTTCTTTTAGCAAATATTTTCTATCTTAAACAACTTGCAATACATGTTTAGGGACAATCACCCTTGAGGGATGGGTTGGGTGAACTCCTAAATCACCCTTTCAGCACTCAGTGTTGAACCTACAAGCTGTAATTTGTAAACCTCTAAGCCACACCACTCATGCATAGAGGAGGCAGAGGCTAGAGTACGTTTTCACTCTTTTCCACACTGTTAACCCCATGTAAATTCAAGTTCTGTACAAACACCTTTGTTTGATTAGAAATAAAAGGCTATTGAAAATTCCTTCCATGATATGAAAAAAATACACAAATTGATTGGTTATGGGGCGGGGCATGTTGTCACAATGGGAACTATTCAGCAGAAATGTTAAAGATATACAGGTGTATCTCAATAAATTAGAATGTCGTGGAAAAGTTCATTTATTTCAGTAATTCAACTCAAATTGTGAAACTCGTGTATTAAAAAAATTCAGTGCACACAGACTGAAGTAGTTTAAGTCTTTGGTTCTTTTAATTGTGATGATTTTAGCTCACATTTAACAAAAACCCACCAATCTAATTTATTATCTCAATAAATTAGAATACTTCATAAGACCAATAAAAAAAACATTTTTAGTGAATTGTTGGCCTTCTGGAAAGTATGTTCATTTACTGTATATGTACTCAATACTTGGTAGGGGCTCCTTTTGCTTTAATTACTGCCTCAATTCGGCGTGGCATGGAGGTGATCAGTTTGTGGCACTGCTGAGGTGGTATGGAAGCCCAGGTTTCTTTGACAGTGGCCTTCAGCTCTTCTGCATTTTTTGGTCTCTTGTTTCTCATTTTCCTCTTGACAATACCCCATAGATTCTCTATGGGGTTCAGGTCTGGTGAGTTTGCTGGCCAGTCAAGCACACCAACACCATGGTCATTTAACCAACTTTTGGTGCTTTTGGCAGTGTGGGCGGGTGCCAAATCCTGCTGGAAAATGAAATCAGCATCTTTAAAAAGCTGGTCAGCAGAAGGAAGCATGAAGTGCTCCAAAATTTCTTGGTAAACGGGTGCAGTGACTTTGGTTTTCAAAAAACACAATGGACCAACACCAGCAGATGACTTTGCACCCCAAATCATCACAGACTGTGGAAATTTAACACTGGACTTCAAGCAACTTGGGCTATGAGCTTCTCCACCCTTCCTCCAGACTCTAGGACCTTGGTTTCCAAATGAAATACAAAACTTGCTCTCATCTGAAAAGAGGACTTTGGACCACTGGGCAACAGTCCAGTTCTTCTTCTCCTTAGCCCAGGTAAGACGCCTCTGACGTTGTCTGTGGTTCAGGAGTGGCTTAACAAGAGGAATACGACAACTGTAGCCAAATTCCTTGACACGTCTGTGTGTGGTGGCTCTTGATGCCTTGACCCCAGCCTCAGTCCATTCCTTGTGAAGTTCACCCAAATTCTTGAATCGATTTTGCTTGACAATCCTCATAAGGCTGCGGTTCTCTCGGTTGGTTGTGCATCTTTTTCTTCCACAGTTTTTCCTTCCACTCAACTTTCTGTTAACATGCTTGGATACAGCACTCTGTGAACAGCCAGCTTCTTTGGCAATGAATGTTTGTGGCTTACCCTCCTTGTGAAGGGTGTCAATGATTGTCTTCTGGACAACTGTCAGATCAGCAGTCTTCTCCATGATTGTGTAGCTTAGTGAACCAAACTGAGAGACCATTTTGAAGGCTCAGGAAACCTTTGCAGGTGTTTTGAGTTGATTAGCTGATTGGCATGTCACCATATTCTAATCTGTTGAGATAGTGAATTGGTGGGTTTTTGTTAAATGTGAGCCAAAATCGTCACAATTAAAAGAACCAAAGACTTAAACTACTTCAGTCTGTGTGCACTGAATTTAATACACGAGTTTCACAATTTGAGTTGAATTACTGAAATAAATGAACTTTTCCACGACATTCTAATTTGAGATGCACCTGTATATCAAGAATGCTTTTTAATTTTTAGTCTTATTTATATACTATAGTATGTATTAATATTTTTTTATAAAAATTGATTTATAATTTGTTTTTTTAATCATTTTTATAAGTTTAAAATATATTTTTCATCTAATATTTATATTTTATTTTAGCTTCATATCAATTTCCAAAAACTAATTTTAAATAATTTCAGTTAACAATAACAGCATTGGATTTAAAATCAAATGCATATATAATATAGCCTATATCATTGAAAAGTCTGTAATTATTACACTTAAAATGTTGTTTTACAAATAAATGATAAATGTAATCATTTGATATACAGCTGAGATACAGTTACACTTGGAATTTAGTTTGAAGAAATATATATATATATATATATATATATATATATATATATATATATATATATATATATATATATATATATATATATATATATATAGGACTTTTTTTATATGTATAACTTACAACCTTTGGAATACTGAGATATAGCCATTTTGACCGCTAGCCTCCATCTCGTCTATATTATAACATTAAACCATTTATCATATGCAAATTAGATTTGTCTGGAAACAAGCGTCAAAGGCAAGAAAATTCTTTAAAAATATTCCCAGGTTTCAAAGTACATGTCTTTAATTTGTGTAAATACAAATTTCCTGTTAGTTACACTAAAAACAAACACACAAAGAGACTAGTTATTAGGTTATTAGCAGGTTAGGTGAGCCCTTCCAGGGTGGTGGCGCTTCCAGGTTTGTCAGATTCTCAGGACGTCAGAAAGAGGAGTAGCTATTTGGAATGGTAAGTCCCTACATTACAGTAATGTTCTGTACTGATCATATTTCATTTGTGATAAATAAACACAATGGTATAACGTCATCCGTGAAGTCTTTTTGGTTTGATCTGCTTCTGTCACTGGATATCAGCAAGTACATCTGAAAATGGGTGTGAGAGGGAGGAATCTACATTAGGAGTCAATGAGTGATTGGCAGTCTGTCTGATGTGAAGGCGAATGAAAGAATGAGGAAATAGGGCTTGTCAAAGCTTTTTTCCCCTTCCTGTCAGAAAGGTAGAGTTAGTGTTACGCTGACAGGAGCTGGCTGACAGATGTCTGTTGTCTGCACTGATATGTAGGATACAAGAGCAGAGGAGAAACTGCCCAGGGACTGCATCTGAACGCTTCAAACAAGAGTTCACTGACAGAAGGAGGTCATTGAATTATTATCTGTACAGGTACTTTATCTTTTTCCACTATATTTTTGCTCATACTTTGCACCTGTCATGTTGTATGAAAGTGTGTCCTGACTTGTTCATTACCACTTCATTTGAAGATTTTTTTTTAGTTAATTATTTAGTTACTGTCTCTTTAAGAAAGTTTCTTCGGTCTTATATTCTTATTGTTCAATGAGCGTAATAATCGAACAGTGAAACTGGGAGAGGCACATTTCTCACTCCTCGTAAATGACTAAGAGCAGGTGGATCTCTAAGTTTTGTTCTGGAACCTGTTCCATGTGTCATTTTGGTTTTGGGGTGAGGTTTACCTACCGTACCTGTAGTACTGTTGGAATTATCGTTATATGTTAAAGACATGTCACTACAGAATAACCAACAAAAAAGATGGTTTTCATTAAAAAGCGGTTATACTGGTTTGATTTGCTGTCATGGTAAAATTACAAAAACAATCCCACCTAAACTTTTATACGAATAGTAAACAAGCAATATTAAATCCATAGAATGCGCCTTCTATATTCTATATAATAGTTCACCCAAAAATTACATTTACTGTACTGCCATCATGTTGTTCCAAACCTGTATCATTTACATTCTTCTGTGGAACAAAACATTTTGGTTCTGGTTATTCCAGGCAACACACTAATTACATGAGTACGGAAACTTCAAGCTTCAAAAAGGAAATAAAAATATCATAAGAATAGTCCATACCACTCTTGTGCTATATTCCAAGTCTTCTGAATCCGATAGATTTGCGTGAGAAACAGGCTAAAATTTAAATGTTTTCAATAAAAAATATTCCTTCCCTAGTGAGCTGTTAACCACTGCGAGCTGGTAATTTAGTCAACTCAAGAACCGGCTCAGTCAGATCCAGTTTCAGACTGTTTTTACTCAACTGGACCAACCAATTCATTCATAAGGTCTGACTCAAATTAATGATTCATTCACAAATCAGTCATGGATACTTAGTCTATTTGTCATGTAGAGCTTTCTTATGGCCTGAGAAGACTCGTGATACTTTTATGGTATTTTTTGTGAGCTTGAAAACTTCAGTACCTGACTTTGGAGTGTAAATGATCACAGTTTTCGTTTTTGGGTGAATGATCCCTGCACTGGTTTATCAAGAGCAAACTGTGCCTTCTCGACTACAGCTCCAAAACTGCTTCATTCCAGCACTTGCCAACATGAAAACCGACTTCTGTAATACCAGTGGAACATTAGCCTATATGAAAACATCTTTCTGTGGTAACTAATGTGCTTCATGAGATAGGCAAAACAGCCAATATAAAAGAGCGCTTTTGAATTTCATGGTAAATATGTGACTAACTTTTGTGACAGGATTCTGAATGTATTTTTAACTAGCTGGCTTATTTTATGTGTAAAGTCAGGTGCAATTAAAAACTGTACAATGTCCGCAGTGACTATACTCTCTAAAATGTCTACATCATAAGACTAATAATTATACACTTTATATACATATGACTTAAAATAATTGCCACCGTAACATTAAGAGGACCCAAATGATCAAATACTGTAAAGAATCGTAGAATTATAAAAATGACTATTCAAAGTTGTAAATACAAAAAAAATCAGTTTTTCTACTTCCGAATTTCATGTTTAATTTAGTGTTACTTGCTGCTGCTTTGCAATTCTTTATGAAATTTACGGTCAAGTTCTGAGTGAAAATTGTTTCTACACCATTTTTTTTTTCAGTGTTTATGTACATATAGTAATGCATTCATCATTTGATCTGTCTTCCTGTAGGTACCACAATCATGGCACCAATCAGCACAGATCTAGTAGGCTGGGCGGTCACAGAGCAACCAGAGGCTGCATTTCTCTCCATGGTCATCCTCTTCATTGTTAGCATCGCACTCCTCGCTCTCTGTGCAAGCTGTAAAAAGTGAGTGGTTTCTGAGTAACCTTTAAGAGATTTTGTGGATTTTGGTAAAAAAAAAAACGCCTCAAAAGGTGAAATCAACTGAAACAGGCAACAATACATGTCCTATAGGTATGTAGCAGCAAGTCACCCACTCGGTTGCTGTAAGCTACATACCTAGACATCACGGTCAGGTTTATCTACTATGGAAATTTGTAAGCAATGGGGCAGGAATGTGGCTCTGTCACAAAACACAGAGAGTGTCTTACTCGTACTAGCTCATGCTTATCATACGAATACGTGAAAGAGAGACCAAGCAAATAAGTACAGGATATTGTGTGAAGTGATTATATATAAGCCAGTAGGTCAAATACCAGTTAGCATTTCAGTCTCATTCACGTTGTTTAAACTCATTAAGACAAATGCTGAAAAAAAAAAAATGAATTAAAAAAAAAAATAAAATTTTTATATATATATATATATATATATATATATATATATATATATCAAATATATAATTATTTTTTTTAATCAAAAGAAAGGATTTGGATTAATTCACGTTCATTTGGAAATTGTACTTTTAGTTGTAGTATTAATCTCAACCACTAGAGGCCAGTCAAGAACTCCAGTGCGTGATAAATGTTGAAGAAAATCTTTTTTTATTTTTTTTATTTTTTTTTTAATTTTTTTTTTTTTGCACTGAGTTCATATAAGCATTGAAATTATTTGTTAAAAAAGAACTGTCTAACTGTTAATCCAATTTAATTTTAAGATTCATTATTTATTTTGAGATTAATTTATATTTATTTGGCGATGTACCCTCAGCTGCGGATTGAATGTCGGCCCGTCAAAAACTCCAGTGCATGTGGAATAAACTTTAGGCTTTAAACTTTATTACACTGGCAATAATTCTTGTTTAGTGGCATAAATTGGGTTTGTTACTCGCGTGTTTTAAACAAAAAGACCCAACTGATTCAGTGCAAAAAAATCACCAGAAGCATGACCACACACTTCTTCAAACCATTCAAATCATTTTGATTTATTACTTTGCAGACATTCATTTGAGTTAGGTGGCAGCAGCAGTGCACCTGAGCAGCAGAAAGCATCCACACTTGTGAGCGTGGTGAGTGTCATCCTTTGTGAAACCTAAATGGGAATATATATGGCAGCTAATGGTTTTTGAAAGAAGTCTCTTATGTTCACCAAGATTGCATTTCTTTGATCAAAATAAAAACGGTAATATTGTCAAATATTATTACAAAATATAAATATAAAAAAATTACTTTTCTATTTGAATATATGCTAACATGTTATTTATTCCTGTAACGGAAAAGCTATTTTTTTCAGACTTCAGAGTCACATGATCCTCCAGAAATCATTGTAAAATGCAGATTTGGTGATCAATTATTAATAATTAATTAATTATTGTCAATGTTCCAAACACTTTTTGGTGTTTTAATATTTTTGTGGAAACTGTGATACTTTTTTTTCAGGATTCTTTGATAAATAAAAAGTTCCATGAACAGCATTTATTTTATTTTTGTAACATAAGTGGCTTTACTCTCACTTTTGATTAGTTTAATGCATCCCACTGCTAAATAAAAGTATTAATTAAAAAAATATATAATATTTTGAAATATAATCAAATATAAAAATTTTAAATTGCAAAAATATTTGACAATATTACTGTTTTATATTTAGTATATATCAGTGTTTCTATAAATGATCATATATGTGATGTATATCTTGTGCTCAATTGTAATTCTTAACTGAACAGGCAAAAATGGACAATTCAAGAGGTGCCAGACAAAACCCTGCTACTAATGACATCACAGAAGATGAAATCGGTAAACTGAGTTGTCAACGACAATGAATTTCTTTTGAATCTGAATAGCTGTTTATCTCTGAGCAATGCTATCAACCCCACTCATCAGATGCACTTCAATCTTGTCTTTGAAGGTTTAGAGGCTGTGGAGGGTGGAGTTGCGTACAGACCCTGGAGAAGTCACACTCTCACACACGGTATGTCTCTCCAGGACAAAAAAAGATCATTGTGAGGAATTCAAACCACAAGAGTCATTTCATCCCAGTGAAATTGCTTCACATCTCACCACACATGAGAAGTATAAAGGAAGGTCTTATGTGTGACTATATATCTGTGCTTTCTGCAGGTTCAAGCCTACCAACTCAAATAAATGGTGGGGTTGGGACAACGACTGAGGGTTCGGTAACGCTTCAAGCTATCTGAGAGTGTAAGCACTTCGGATGACCCTGTTCTACTTTTAAAATATTCTCTGAGTGAAATTTCACATGACAATACAAACATATAAGTACCTTTCTTATTATTTTTTAATTCAGATGACACAAATGGAGTCGCTGCCTTGGGCGAAACACCACCAACTTTGAATGGTGGAAACAACCCCGCAGAGAGTTCCTCCATCTTTATTATGAACCTGAAATGCTCAAACTAAACAAACCCCTTCACTATTTGGAGATAAATGGTTTCTGTATCTTTCTGAAGCCAGGCTGAGATCCTGCTTTGTGGCATTGACTCCTGTAAGTGCCCATCAAACTTTGAGACTATAGGAACTATAGGAGCCCCCGATCGGTCCTTCAGCATTGACTGGACTGATTCAAAGCTGAATCCTTATGCAATGGTTCAGACAAGAATGGTCAGTGTCCCTCAGGAGAGGGGGAGCCTGATCTTCTGGCCACACCTGTTTTGACAAATAGGGATCTCTATTCAGGGGGTCACTGATTAAATGCAACATAAACGAGAAAATCAGGTGTCATCTCCATCTGAAGAGGAGGGGGGAGTGTTGGCATCACTACCAAAGAGACCTAAACAAAAATGAAGATTTTCCTTTTATCTTTTTCTAATGAAGTCCAGTATTGTGAAATTATTCTGTATTCATATTCATTCTTAGTAGGGGTGCAATATAGACTTTATCTCTCAGATCAAGTGGTCTGTAGACTGTATATGTTTAAGTTTATGGATTTAAATAGCAGCATACTAGTGAATACTTTTAAGGTTTTGAACAAATGTATGAATTCCAGTGGACATGATGTAATTAAAGTAACAGATGCTTTAAAATTAACCCTCTTGTTCTGGTGAGATTGACTTTATTCTTTTATTTAGGGAAATATTTTGCTCCATAGAATTGTTTATTTTTTTTGTTTTTATTTTTATTTTTATGAAGGCATTTGGAGGCTTAAATTCTTACATAATCTTTGAAATAATTAGCTCTGAAATATTTTTCTTTAAAAAGTAGGGAGACAATTGTATTATGAATTTTGATACTTCTCTGCTAGATTAAAGTCTTGAGTAGTGTACAAAACATGCAAGAAACCATTTTACTGACTCATGCGTGATTTTTGTAAAAATATTTGTCCTTGAAAAATATGGAATATAGAGAAAAATAAGTCAAACATTTTTTTTGACATTTAAAAAGAACGTATGAAACCAACATGCATTTTTATGAACTTTGTCTACACACATGGTTTTAAACTATTTCGTTTTGTAATTTCTGACATCCTTTTTTGTCATTGACCCGTATATTAAATATAAACTATATTGAACGCATAACTAGATCTAAAGCAAAATAATATATCAAATATTAGATCACATATAAAAGGAGGCATTCACTACAGGGGCATTTACCACAGAATAATACATTGTGACAATACGTTACATTTATTAATGTTTTATGCCTGGGGTTTCTGTCTCACCAAACATTATTGAGGGTGTTTTGATTCATATTCAAATGGCCATTTTGTTTTTAACCAGTTCTTTAAAGATTAAGGAAATCTCATGAATCAACCTGATACGCAAATGCTAAGCATGGTTTGGATTTATTGATGTTACAATATCTTAAATTTGCATGCCTTACCTAATAAATTCTTAATGTATGTAATTGTTTTGCTTATACATATACACACAAATACTAATACACTGAAAATATAAAAATCACGCTGCACAAAAAGTTTGCATCATGCATTTATCATAAACGTATCGACACATCTGTCTATTTAGGTATAGCTGCCAAAACATGTCGAAATCGTGGAAGTGACAACATCCTTTAAATATACAGGCTATATATATATGTTAAAATATATTTAGACTTAATTTCTTTGACTTATGATCTTCGACCTATTTTCTGTAACGCTTGATACTCACGTTCGATGGTGAGTAAATAAAATAATAAAACCCCGGTCGGGTTTATAGCCCCTCTTCTCGTGATGTGTTCTATGGGAGACGCGCAGAACGCGGGTTCTGAGTGTTCTATTCTAGCACGTGGATGTGCTCTCGCGCACGTACGCGTTTATTGGCCTCAACTGGTGCACGAGCGCAGCGCGTGGGGAGCTGCGTCACAGCGATCGACCAATGGCGTGCGGCGGCGGTGCCTCCGGACTGGGAAAACTCGTGTTACGTAACCCTTGCGTACCCTCCCCTTTATAAAGCACAGCTACTGAAAAAAAGAAAGAAAACACAGCTACTGAACTTAAGATGCGTTCTATTGTACATTTAAAGACAACATACCTGCTGTTAGGTGAACATAGGTTAACCCTCTCACAGCAAACCATTACAATTCATTGACACTCGATTATTTTAATCGAGAGTCATTAACATAAATGATGAAAAATTGCTTTTCTGGTTCCAAAGCACATTATGATATAAACAAAAATTGATAATTTTGGAGAACAGTTGAAAAACAGTTGAAACGGTTCAAAAACGTGAAGACAACTCTGCATTTGAATCACTTCATGTTGTATATTTTATAACAGCATATATTTATAGCATATTCTTTACTGAAGACAAGTCAAACACGACCCCAAGATTAATCCTATGAAGGAAATGCATACAGTGCAACATCAACCAGCCACGAGTCGCAAGGAACACGATGTACACATATATGCACAGAAACAAACCCTGCACTTTGCAGACACATATACGATTGTTAAATGATTGCAGCTTTAATGCACACTTCATGTCATGAAATAAAAAGCATAGAAATATAACAAATACGCAGGAGTTTACGTTTTAACTCATTATCTGCACAGTATGCAACAATGCAGCCATTTGCACGTTGTTTCTGTGCATTCCTGTTTAAACGCATTTTACAGGAGTAATGCAAAGCCGCAGAGTTTAAATGAAAGTGTTGTGGGAGGACGTGAAATACAGGGCGCTATGTGTGTCCATTGTGTTTCTTGACGCTTCCTCAACTTCTGCGTAAACAAGTTGGTATTGTAGGGCGTGTGTCTTGGAAAGCGGTGTTTGGCCAATGAGCGTCGACATCCCTACCACATGGTCAGCTTGTTTACTACAAGAGCAGCAGCCCGCTGGAGGCGCAGAGTGGAAAACACGGCACAGGATCACGCTGGGACGGCTCGTCTCGGGAAAGACAGGAGCAATGCGGATTAAAACCAAATCAAACTGAAGCTCGCCTCATGCATGGCATGTGAAGTCAAGACTTTAGATCAGAACAGACCGCTTTAATAGCGGTGTTCTCACGGTCTCGGTAAGTTCTTCAAGTAGAGTTAGGTGTAACTGTGACAGTCCAGGCCGGGATTTTGAATCCCTGGACGCAAGCCGTTCTGGTCTCTGAAAAAGGAGATTTTCAAGTTACAGCCGGTCAGAGCGAGCCTTGTGGGAAGGGGGTGTGTTGAAATTTGGCAGAGGTAACGTTACGTGCGCAGCAGCGTTCATTGAAAGTTTTTCCTCTGTTTTAATGCGTTCGCGTCTTATCGCTGCGCTGCATGCTTCTCGATCAAGACTGCATCGTTGAGGTTAGTACATTATTACAGTGAATTAATATGAAAAGTCTTTTGGATGTTTGAGACTTGTGGCTTGTTTATGCGATGTTGTGCTTCGATTTAAAACCTATTAGGAGAAAGATTTAGTTGTTTTAGTTGTTCTGTACTGATTCAATATCAACACAACTGTGAACTTTTGCATGTGTTATGAAAAACAGTTTCCGAGAAGAATTGGGGGGAAAAAAGTCAGTTGGTTCATTAATTCGCAAAAACGAACTTCTTCGCATTGGGAGAGATTAAGTGTCCAGCTGCTAGATTCTGGTCAGTTTTGCAAAGCCAGCATTTAACGCTTTGACTGAATATAATCCGCTGTGTGATCTGGCCTCTGCAGTCTGTGGGGTTCAGCTCAAGCGCTGTTATTATTAATGCTCTCTGAATAAACGAGTCCTGAACGAACGGCTCTGTGAGTCACATGTGTCTTCAGTGAATTGACTGAACCGGTTCATAAAACCGGTCTGAACGTGAATGAATCGGACTGCTTGTCTTTCCAACATGTCCGACACGAGTTGTTTTAATAGCCAAACAGCAGAAATGTTACAAATAAAACTTTGTGATTTATGATTGTATGCAAGTTTATATTTATTGTATTAAAACGTGCAGCCCTTAGATTGTTCAGTGCAAAGTTATATGTTCTAACTGATTTTGTTCTTGAATCTTGACTCTAACAGAATGAATGTGAAACATTAAATCACAGTAATCACCTTTATAAATATAAAACTGTAATAAACAGCGCTACGTGCCTGCATCGCGTCTTGGGGATGTTTTAGAGACATGTAATATGCCACGCGCGGTGCGTTAGGGAACACGCTACGACGTATTACGTCATGACGTAATTACCGAATCGTTTCTTTGAACCGGTTCTTTGCAAAGAAAGAGCCTCTTAGCGGAAACCAATGGAACATTCTAGCGCGAGTTCTGAATGCGTGCATGCGTGCACCAAAACCATAAAGTCATACACATTTTATTTTCTTCAACTTCTATAATCACTCATATGTAATTAGACTGCGATTCTTAACAGATTTACAACGGATTTTGGTGCAGGATGGATGTAAATAAAAGGCATTTGCATAAAAACCCTTTTCAATTCTTTCACACTTGAGAAAAAATAAATTAGTTCTATTAGACTCAAAAAAACAAGCAGTAAACTCGTAATCATTCACATCTGCTTTGGATACTGTACATTCTGACTACTGCATATTGTGCAACACTGACATGTCAAGAAGAAAAATACAATGTAAAGTAAATCATATCAAGTAATTTTAATGGTTTGCACAGTATTTTTTTCTCTTCGGTTGTTATTCATTTGTCTAATAGCATACCAGTTATATATATATATATATATATATATATATATATATATATATATATATATATATATAATACTAATACACTTCTTACAGAAATCAGAAATATTCTGATTTGGTTTTCAAGAAATATTTGTGTGAAAACACAGAAACTGGAAATTTTTCAAGATTCTTTGATGAACAGAAAGTTCAAAAGAACATCATTTATGTGAAACAGAAATCTTTAGTGCCAATTATAAATGTCTTTACTTTTTAGCATCTAGCTCTTATCCACTGGTTTACAGGATATTAACATTGTGAATGAAAGAAAATTCACATTTATTGTTACAACTTTATACATAATACAAATAAAAAATACAAGAAGTATTCTCTCTTTCATGCTGTCAAATGTGTAGTATTTGGCAACCAAGGAAATTTTCACTTCTATTAGTTACAATTACTCTGAATCACCCTTTACTGGAACAGAGGAAACTTAATACCTGACAGCAGCTGGTAATAATGCTCAGTTTCTCTGTGCCCTAAACTCTCGGGTGAACATTCTGAGTTTAGAGGGCCTAGCATGACCATAGCAGTTTTATGACTTCAGTTTAAAGTAGTTGGTTCGTTCTGTGCTGACAGTGACTCATAGTCATTGTGCACAGTTGCACGTAAACCTCAAATTTTGCATCATTCGTGTGTGATGTCTTAACCATTTGACACTTAGTTGCCGGATGTTTCACATAAGGATGGTTGGTGACTCAGGCTGGTTTCACTGATCAGATTTAACAGGTGACAACAATGCTGAGACTAATACTAATATTTTGTACATGCATACAACAGTGGCCTGTCTTCTCATTTGTTCCTGAATACATATGCAATGGTGCAGGTTTAGATATTATTATAAATCATATATATGTATTAAATATGATTTTATGTCATAAATACTTTTTGTTTGGTTAGAACTTTTGGTCAACCGTTTGGTTTTTCAGTTTCCAGTGCTGATACTGATATCTAGAGAGCAGGGTGTCCAAATGGAGAGAAATCTTTTGGCATAATAAAACCACCAAATGAGACATACACAAAATTGCTATCTACAATAAAATGTACTGAGTGGCCCACAAAGTAATCATTTGTTGTTTCCTCTTTTCAGCTTCGTGTTCGTTGTTTGAATAGCACTGCTGAATCTCCATCAGGAGTTCTTCAAAGCACTTGAGAAGATACAAGGTGCTGGGAACCGAAAATGGTACCGAAGACCAGACTTGGGAAACGGTCCCCACTGGGCACCCTGGTGTGTGGTTCCTCAGCGGACGGCCTGACAGAAACGGGACCACATGGATGCCCGGACAGTGGGCTTCACAGAATCAAGCTTTACCCAGGACAGATGGTAAGCTTTATCATTGCAGATTAGATCAAAATATGAATGGTATTCTCATTTACGTCTGGTACACAATGTCAACAATGGTGTGCTCACCCTCTTCAAGGTGTTTTACCTGATATGTTCCAGGTGTATGTGCACTGCGGAGGCCAAGAATGCAGAGGTGTGGTCGAACAGCATAACCACGTGGACAATGAAGTGTCTATCTTCCTGCCGCAGCTCAACCAGCATGTTCATCGCAAGCTGGAAGACGTGTGGATGAGCCCCACGTCCAGCTCTACCTTTGCAGTCTCCTCGTCCATTGATGTGCCAAGAAGGTATGTCTTTGTATATTTGTCTGAATGATGAACGCTGACCTTTTGAATGAGAAGCACTCCTTTATAACTCTACTTCGACACTGCAGGAGTCCAGAGACAGTGGACATGGATGAGATTATGGCTGCAATGGTGCTTACAAGTCTGTCGTGCAGTCCAGTCATCCAACACTCGGCTCCGGGGAGCGCAACTCAAGGTTAGTAGAACATTACATTAATGTTTGTTTTTCGAAAAGTTGCAAGCAGCAGTGCAATGCTCAAATTCGGCATAAACCAGCTGAGCTTACTCATCGCTTGCTAAGATAGGTGTTAGTCACCAAGAAGAAATCCCTAACAACTGCACAAACAGTTTTCATTAGTAAAACTTCTAAATGAAGGAGCTAGTACAGGATTGCTTATCATCATAATTTTTAATCACTCCTAAAAGATCCTAACCAGAGTAAACCAGACTAAACTGAAATTTTGAAACTTCTGAATAAAATATAACTATATAAATTAGATTTTTACAGTTTATTATTATTATTTTTAAAGAGATCTTGTATGCTCACAAAGGCTGCATTTATTTGATCAAAAATACAGTAAAAATGTAACTTTGTGTAATATTGTAACAATTTGAAAAATGTTTTCTGTTTTAATATATTTTCAAATGTAATTTTTCCTTTGATGGCAAAGCTGAATTTTCAGCAGCCTTTACTCCAGTCTTCAGTGTCTCATTTCCTTCAGAAAAAAAAAAAAAATTGTTGAAAATGGTTGTGCAGTTTTTTTTTTTTTTTTTTTCAAGAATCTAACTGAACAGAAAATTCAATTGTTCAATTCAACTGTTCTTCAAATTTAATTGAAGCAGAAATCTTTTATAACATTATACATGTCTTTACTGTCTCTTTTGATAAATTTAAGGCATCTGTGCTCAATAAAGCATTAATTTCTTTTAAAAAAAACTTTGATCCCCAAACAGTAGTGTGTTTATACATTATAATTTATTGTGCATTACATTTATATAGTATAAATTATTTATTTAATTTCTATTATACCATACTTAAATACATTATATATTTATATAATTAAGTTTTTTTTTTTTTTCATAATTAACATGTTGGACACTTGTCTGCTGGTTTAAAGGACATTTACGTTTTTGATGAAACACATCTTCTCATTTACCTCTGTTATTTTGTTTGTATTAGCTTTGTGTGGAATGGAAAATGGTGGTAGTGAACTGACTGATGGTGGATATTGGAGCTGTGACCATGGAAACGGAAGCCCTGCCCCATCCCCACCCATCGCAGAGAGGGACAAGAGCGGCCCTCTCGTCGATGAAGGCCTGGACATGGAACTGGACCAAATGTTATTCAATGAGCCAACACCAAGGAAACGCAAGGTACATTGTAAAACCTAGTAAAATTAACAAAACCTACTATTTTAGGGTTTGGTTTATGAAGAATGTAGCTTATCTTTATTTACATTGTTTTTCCCCCTCTAGAACTCAGTGAAAGTTGCATATCGGTGCTTGTGGCCAAATTGTGGAAAAATACTGACCACAGTAGTGGGCATCAAACGTCACATTCGAAATTCTCATCTTGGGTAAGCATCGCAAGCCTTACGTATCACAACCATACGTTCTTACCAATGAGTGCTGCAATCTGGGACATTTTTGTCTAATCACACTTTATTGTTTCCTGCAGACAAAGTGATGAGCACTCCCAAAGAGAAGAAGACTTCTACTACACTGAAGTCTATCAGGACTTGGAACAGACCACTCCCTCTGGTGGCCACCAGCCTTCCTGCACTTCTCCATCCAGTCCCAGCCGGCTCACGCCCCCCTCTCCCTCCACCCCGGACATGCTCCAGCCCAGCCTGCTCAGCCAGTCCGCCCCGGGCAGCTTCTGGCAGGTCCATTCTGAGCACTCTTACCAGGTAAGATGCTTGATATTGTTGTGGTGCAATTAAACAATGTGTTTCTCTTGAGGGTGTTTAGTGCCTTCAAAGACATGATCAGTGTTATATGTCACTTGCATGTAAATTGGCCATAAATGAACAAACATGGATGAATGTTTAATATGTTGATGTCCATTCCTCAGGCTCCTCCACCCGTTCAGGATGTAACTCAGAGCAAACCAGTGTCTGTTCCTGTGTCCTGTCATTGGACTCCATCTCTCACAGTTCACCAGAGCAAACAGGTGAGAGTCTACAAGGCTGGAGAAGTCTTAGCACAGATGTCTTAAAAGAGGGCTTTTCACTGCCAGTATTTATAGGTAATGGATTGGTTTTGAAACGTTTTCTCTGGGGCTTTCAGAACATACAAAGCACCACATGGTCTTAAAGGCATTCTGTGTTTTTGCACTGGAAATGAGAGTGATATGCACATGTTGTTTTTGTGTCCTTTGTTCCGCCCACAAGAAATGTGGATGGTATTGCAGTGCCATCTAGTGGAGTTGAGGACACTGTGTTCTCTTTGTCTGAACACATGCTTGGCACTAGGATGAAAAATCATACAAAAAAATATTGTGATTGCATATTTTGAGCTTGCTTGCCTAGTTTTAAACATCTTGCTATTTGATTAATATCTCCGGAAATAAGGTGTCTTGTATTAGCCTTAATGCATATCTTTTAACAGTTCACAGGTTTGCAGCACTGATGCATTGTTTATACTGTAGTGTTTGCAGCTGTAATATAACCTGCAGTGCGTCATTCTGTGACTAATGGTGGTCTCTCTCTCTTTCTCTCTCTCTGCTCCCCAGGGCTCACCATTCCGCCGTCGATCAGTTAGTGTTGGTGAACAGTGGCTCCAAAATAACAACGCCACCTTCAGGCCTCATCCTGCCAGTGTTTCACCTCCCAGAAACCATTGCACTTCAAGGTGGGATTTGTTTGTGTTTTTAGTAATTATTCAGTCTCTTAGTGTTGATGTCAATCATTTATTAACTTGAGGTTGGATTAAAAAAAAAAATAAACTTGAGCTTGAAATCAGAAAATGATTGGCATTATTATGCATGACTGATGACTACCAGTTATTCTGAAGAAAAAACAATATTTTCATCTTTTTTCCATTTAAAATGTAGTACATTTCTCCACCTGTAATGACTTTTTTGTTGATGTAACCAAGATTGGGTGGGCAGGGGAAAAAAAAAAAGAGTAATAACATCGTAGTAATAAAATACAAAACATGTACACAGTGCATTTAAATTCTGATGGATTAATTCTAGTCCAGTTCAGACAGGATTTGTTTTTTTATAAAGGTGGTAGGAGAAAAACAGACTTTCTGGATTCGGATGGCATTAAAAAAAAACACCGACTGGCTAAGCTAATGTTGAAAACAGCTGTGCTGCTTAATATTTCTGTGGAAACTGTGATACTTTTGTTTTCAGGAATAGAAAGTTCAAAAGAACTTATTTTTAAAATTAAAACTGTAACAATCTTAAGTCTTCACTGACAATTTTGATGAAATGTAATGCATCCTTGCTGAATAAAAGTAATAATTTCTGTAAAAAAAATCATACTGGTGCCAAACTTATGAACAGTAGTGTAAATTACATAGTTCACCTTTAAAATGTTGTCAATTGTTATTTTAATTGTTTTGTATTGAAATCAGATGTCAAAATTAACTCTGAATTTCTATCATACTAACAGGAGGATTCGGGGCGAAGCCAAGAAATGCCGAAAGGTATACGGCATTGAACACCGAGACCAGTGGTGCACCGCCTGCCGCTGGAAAAAGGCCTGTCAGAGATTCCTCGACTGAATCCTTCTTTAAATTGATGGAAACAGAACACTAACCTTACAGAGACCCACAAGAGGGCATCTTACCTGGAACTATGGTTGGAAAAAACCAAAAGAGCACGTTTGTGACTTAAAACGTTTTCTACTTTTTATCGTGATTACGTGTTTTTTGAAATGTGCTAAGGAACCATGTTGGTGCTGGAAGAATGATAAAGCAAAAAGAACAGCCTCTGCCCCACAAACTCCTGCAGTCTTCCTGCGTCTTATATCAAGAACTGATGACGTCTGACGTTCTTTTACAAGCAGCAAGCAGCCTTCTACAACAGCAGCAGCCATATACCTTTTGTTTAATGTGGTGTAAACATTGTCATCATCAGACATGGATGGAAAGTTTACTTATCATTCCAACTTAATTGCTGATATGAGACAGGAGGTCTTTACCGTGGTCCATTGCTTTCAGGGGCATAATTGGCAGCTTATGTTTAATTGTAGATAAACAAGAAAGCGGAATAAATGTTTTAATAGCATATAACATTTATGTTCATGTATGCCATGTTTACCTGTTGAGATGCAGTTTTTTCTTCAATTTCCGGTGCAAAATTTTTTAAAACAAACTTTTGAAAAGGAAAAAGGAAGAAAAAAAGGATTTTGTATTACGATTTTGATATCTGCCATGTGTTAAATTGTATGTCGTCATTATCAGTGTGTATTTCTGTGTCACAGGTTATACTTCTGTGGAATGAGATGATTCTCTTTTCTGTCACATCGATATTAAGGAATTGTCTGTGTAAACATGCATGATCTGATACAGTTATTTGTTTACTTTTTACGCTTTTGCCGCAGCCTGCTCACTGGCTGTTCGTCTGTTGGATTGTGTTCTTGCCAAAGAGAATCTCAGCAAGATAATACATCATATACATTTCTGCAAAATAATGTGAAATGAATCTGTTGACCATTTATGAGAAACTTGTAACTGTGTGATTGGTTCATGCTCTTAATACTGGGTCCAAATATTTTCTTACTTTGTATAACACTTCTATACGTCATCTTTTTTATGTGTAGCTCAACATCTTTTGCAAAGCTTAATGCTTTGACAACATAAAACTGAATGTACCTTACCCTGAAGATCTCTGTAAATTTTTATGCATTTCCGACAGTCATGGTCATAGCTCTTTAAGGACATCCTAGTCTGAGAGACATTCGATGAGCCTCATGGAAAACAATCTTTTTGTACATTTTTGTAGAGTACTTCCAAAGTATTTTCTTTCATGAAAAGTCAAGAACTGTTTGAGGTCTGTTCAAGATAAAAGTATAATTTCTTTTCATGAAACATATGTTGCTTCAAGCCTTTTTTTAAATAAACTTTTGTGCAAACAAGTACGACAGCAAGTGTTTCATTTTAATATTTGACCTTTTGAGGATGACAAGGTGGAGTGCTTTCAGCATGCAGTAAGAGGAACTGGTGGGAAATATTACTAGTTTGAAATCCAAATGAATGATGAACAAAATACTTCAGGACACGCAATCATTTGCTGCATGACAAGCCACAGAAAATAGTAAACTATTTTATTGACATAGTTCAGTTACTATGTACAGTTCATTTAGTCAACATCATGATTTTTATCATTAGAATAAAGGGAAAAGCATGACCTCAGCAATGTTTGCATAAATACATCATTTCATCTGCACAAATACAAATCAACTTTGTCAGTTTCAAAAAAATAAAATAAAATGAAAGCTTTTGGTTTGCCACTGTTAGATGAGGATGCAAACTCTGTGTGCATGTGCATGACAGAATTTATTATGTTTGTATAGTGATGAGTCTTTGCTTGAATGGTTTATGAAAAATCTGGCTTTATTTATTTTTTTGGGAGAGACAGTAAACACAGATTAGCTTTCCTTAATCCCCTTAAAGGAATAGTTCACCCAAAAATGCAAATTCTATCAATTACTCATGCTTACATCATTCTGACCCCATTTTATTTTATTTCATCCTTAAAACAAAAGGAGATATTAAGAAGATTATTAAAGCTGCACTTTTCCCAACATAATCTCATGACAATGGATAAATTTTGATGAATTGGTGGCTAATTTGTATGAATTTGTACAATCTCATCCATACGTTTTTGTACTATCTGCTTTCACTCCAGTAATGGTTATGTTTAGAGGTGGATCTTTATGCTTAATTTTTCTTAAGAAATGTACATTTACTGTGTAGAAATTCATACGAAATTGCCACTTGATAAAATTAGGTTTTCCTGTGAGATCAGGTTGTATTTTCCATTCAGCATTATAAGAGCTCCAAAAAGTGGCATAAAGAATAGACCATATGACTTGTGCACTATATTCCAAGTCTTCTAAAGCCATATAATAGATTTGAGCTATGAACAGACTGAAATTAATGTTACTACTTCCAAAACTTAATTGGTTAGCGCATGTCGCATAGCAGAATTGAAATGTAGCAGGTTTGCGTGCGTAATGCGTGCGTAAGAGATTTGAAAGCAAAAATTAGGCTTGATGGCACAGGTTAGGATTAAAAACCTAAATTTTAGTCTGATTCTCATGTTTTCATTAGACTGTAATGCTTATTTATGTTCCACTTGGAGCTGAAAAAGACATAAGGATGTGTGAGTCATGACAATTTTTTCAGTTTTGGTGAACTATTCCTTTAATAATTCTATTCTGCCTAGTAATTACCTCTCTATATGACATTTCACCTCAATTTCATGTATTTTCATGGAGATTTCATTATGGGAACTCTCATTGGCCAATAGGTGGCAGTGTCGAAAAGGAGATGAATTTGGAACAGTTTTCAAATGGTCTTTGCACAATGTATAATTAAACTACAGGGGCCTTCATATACAATATCAATCAACTAATGCAATCTATAGATGTCTCAAATCGAATCTGAATAGTTTTCTTCAAACTTCAAGCTAATATATGTAAGCTTTGTTTGACACTGATTAGATGCTTCAGTGAGTAAATGCACATCTAACCCTGTGGCGCTATGAGAGCTTTTTGTGTTTGAGGAGAACAGTGCATGATATCTTTCGAATGAGCATAACAAATGGTTTGCTGGGTAAGTTTATTCGTTTCAAAGGTCAAAGCTTACTCATTCTGTTGGGTGACATCAGCAGACATACTATTAAACTCGCTAGCTCGAGTACTCATGCCCAAATACTGCTTGAGGAACTCGCTAAAGCGCTTCTGGTTGTTCCACTTGCGAGCGGATTTGCGGACGCCTATGAAACCCCCATATCTCTTTTGCAAAGACCTTCCAGGATCCATGAACTTCCTGTAGCCATACTTGTTTTTGAGGAAGCCTCCAAAGCGTTTGATTAGGTGGACGGCAGCCTCTTCCTCATCGCCTTCCACCTGGCTATCTCCATCTCGCTCTTCCTCAGATTCCTGTGCCGACTGTACTTGCAGGAACTTGTATTTTTTACTGAGCTGCATATCTTGGTCCTGATCATCCGTTCCCAAGGCCCGTGTTATGTGGTCGAACCTCTGGAGGGTTTCAGAATACGGCCCATCATCCTGGTCCACAGGCAGAGAGGTGTCCGCTTCCTCTTCTGCTCTTTTCAGCATGCCATTGCCAACCGATAGCAAGGCTTTTGGGTTTTGCTCCACAATGGTCCTGCGACACATCTCCCAGGTGTTGCCTGGAGAAAGTTTACCATAACACTCCACCAGACACACCTGAACAAAGACACACACAAACACATTGCACTGTCAACATCATTATGCTTTAATACAGCCACACTTATAGAAACATAAAGGTGCAGCTGTCTGGTAGGCAACTTTATTTTCAACAATCATTTATAACTCATCTGGTCCTAGCTGCTTTAAGCTGGTTTCTCTGCCAAGACAAACTGGCGTTCAGATAGTTTTAGCTGGTCAGGGGCATATAATAGGGGCACTTTAACATATAATTTTAGTGTGTTATCTTAATTATGAACACTAGTTTTTAATGCCAACAGTTTTACCGTTTACTGCACGTTGTTATTGTTATTTCCCTATAGTGGCTAATCAACTGGAAGTTTTGCCCATAGGCTTACTTCCGCTTTTAGGAATAAGGTGGATAGCATCTAGGAACTTCATGACCATCACATGTTAAAATGGAAGGAGTGCGAGTAGTTATCTGGTGGAAAGAATTAACCCTTTTAAATTAAAAGTTTAGTTTTGAGGGAGCTGGTTAGTTATAGGATATATCTGTTCATTCATGCTGAAAAATGATAAGAACACCTCCGGGAGAGCCTGCGCTATGGAGGGCTACTCAGGCCCATCAGTTTCCATAAGCAGCCTTGCTGAATGATGTTATTGTGTTTCTACTTAATTACACAACAAGATAACTGAATCACCCCAGCTGTTTTGAGTCAAAGGCCCATCTTTAACCAAATTAGCACTTCTTCCCCCTCAAACGCGTGTTATTGACATGAATCAGAGAGTATGTCCTCCTCCTCGGAGCTATAATCAGCTGCAGAGCACAACCACATTCCACTGTTATGATCATTATAATTATGTCAACTAATGGCGAGTCTCAGGGAAATTCGATACAGTTGAGGCCATAGGTCTTGGACAGTACAGAAAATGAAATAAAATTCAGGAAGCTGTAGAAAATCTGTGCAGAGTAACATATAAAACTAGACTTGTACATTTTCTGAAGAAAATGAAAGTGCTGCTTGCATGTGATTTTATAAACTTTGTACGTTTCTCCTTTGAAAGAAAAAAACTGAAAATATATAGTTATTCATGTATATAAGAATATAAAGCTATAAAATTAAGATGGTGGGCATAACCAGTATATTCTGTTTGAGAATTTAATAAAAATATTTGAGCTCATATTAAATCTCTGACTGTTGGCACAATCTGAGCACAGTCTGTGATGTTGTTGGGATCTCTTCAGAAACTCTAGACAAGACATGTGAGAGATTATAGGGGTATTTTTTTCAGGGAAAAAAAACTTGAGAGGCTACACAAAACTTTCCAGTTACATTCCGTTTAATCTCACTGCTGTATAGAAGAGAGAGTATGAGATCTTATTTGTGATATTCTTTCCTACGTGAAGTGATTGACACTGTAGGGAATTACCAAGTTGTTGAAGGCATATTCATTAGGCAGTTTTTGGCTGCAGAAGAGGCAATCCTTCTGGCAGTCACACCATGCTGGGTTACACAGTCCAAGCAACAGTAGTGTCCACAGTGGAGTCTTCATCACGCAGTGTGTTAACAGCTGAAGTGCAGTCTGTAGAGACAGAGATGATGGTGTGAGAGAGAAAATAGGTTACAGTTCCTGGAAGTAAATCTTACCACAACAGTATGTGTATATGTTAGTTCAGCATATTAATAATAACAAAGTATTTCTGGCGTTCTTCTGATTAATCATTTGCAACATCTGTAGCCGTCTTTGTGACTCAAATCTAATCAATTTAAAAATAACCAACTGTAAATGGCCTTGATTACTTCAATGTTATGTATACACACTACGAATCAAAATTTGTAGTCTGAAAGCTTTTATTTATTTTTTTAAAGAAGTCTCTTATACCAACGCTATCTCATTCATACTTATTTTATGAGGTGGCTAATTCGTAAGAATTCATATGACCTTACTCATACGATTTTTTTGGGTGGGGGGGTGGGGGCTGTCTATGAGGCCATTGGTACAGACACAACTGACCCCTAACTTAAATGGTATATGGTGAACATAAACCCTTTGATATACTATTACTAGAAGCTCAAGAATCCCCATTTTAAAAAAAAAAAATAAGAACCAGAAAGAGACTCACTGACAGAGAGAACTTAAAATAGAGCAAAATATGTTATACCTAGAAAAAGATTGATGGCATATTAATTATAATTTATTATAAATAAATGTTGTTTTATTGTCAGTGTTGGGGTGGTTGCCGGGCGACTTTTTTTCTGTTGTAATGGACTGTTTTTCTTTGTAGAAGCTTTAAACTAATCTAAGATAAATTCATTTAATAACAGAGTTTCAACTCAATTCATTATTTAATGTTCTTTTATTTGTTTATTAGGCAAGTAGCTATGTAATGAGCAGTGTAATGTACAGTCAGAAGGTCATTATTGAAAAATAAACTCCTTCAGGGTGAGATTATTTTGCAATAATGACTGTGAATGTACATTATCCCTCACATAATCTAAACTAGATTTAGTCAAAAATGCATCTAACTAACCCTATTTAAAGGTACTTTTTGAATGTATTTGAGACAGACTTAGCATTTGCCAGTACTTCATTAGCAAAACTCATCATCTGTAGTAACTGAAGCTAGAATTAGTGTTTGTGGAGTAATGGGAGCAGAATGTAGAAGAGGAGGAGGATTTGAGCCGCTGTGATGCACGCTGGTTAAGCAGTCTTAGTCACCACATTAGTCCAAACAATAGAAAGGACTATAAAGCGCTTCAATCCTTTTTATGCCAAAGCTTTAAGAATAATAACCTTATTCTGCAGCTGCCTTGTCAAGCAAATAAAGCACGGATGAATATACATTTCAGCATTGATGGGTGGCCGGTGACATGCTGCCCACCAAACCATCAGTTGTTTAGTTGCTTCAAAAGCAACTTCAAGATAAATCAATTTCATCTGCATTACACTTGTACTGAAGGTGTCACCAGGAACAAAAGCAAAGGTGTAAGTCACGGAGAATCGATAGGCACCCCTTGAGTGAGTTTTATTGAATTCAGTCACTGTACGAGTAACAGAGAAGGAAAGACACATAATTATAAGTGTGAGAGTGAATTACGCACAACTTTATGCAGGGGGAGAGAACTGGATATTGATTTTTGTCACTACCTTTAGTTAATTTATTTATCTATTTTTTTTCTTGGGAACTACAAGATGACGTACCTAAATGGATTCAGACCAGGGTGCAGCGTTGTTTAGAGGTGATATTTCAAGTGGGGATTGTTTGTTACAACTACACTTTTTTTCCTTTCAGCAGCTATTTTTTTCTGGTTGAAGTTTCTCATTTAAATTTAGATTACCAGTATGATTTCTGTGCACCTCAGGTGCCCCAGAAGTTCTTAATCTTACTGTGGTTTGTACAGAAGCATACATACATGTGGGATGCAGAGCTTGGCAGGCCTTCAAGATTTAATTACCTAACTCAATTATGTAATAAAAAAGATTTAACCAAGATAGACATAGTGATTTAACTTGTGACCTTTGGAATTATCTCATATACTCAAAGGAAAGAACAATCTCTCATTGACTAAGTGGGAGGAAATTGGTGCACTTTGAGAAACTGTACGTTTTATATCATAAGAAAGCTTTTCTGTTTTGAAAAGGAAAGACTAAGTGCTCTATTTACAGTATGTCAGTGCTTCATATCTTTCCTACAGTAGCAGTGCGTTTAGTGATTTGTGACATAGTTTAAGATTTATTTAAACAAACTGTTTAATAATGCACAGAGGCGGTATAAATGCATTTGCTAAAAAATTACAATTGTTTAAATAAACTTATGAAATGTATATTTTAAATATGAAATTATTGAAACATGGAAGTCTGTTTCTGTCTCAGTGTAAAAAAATATATATAGAAAGGTGACTTTATATCTGACAAATGCAACTATATCTGACAGATGCAACTTTCTTTTAATAGTGACTTAATTTCTCACAATCATGATTTATTTCACAGTTCAGACTTTATATCTCACAATATGATTTTACATCACAGAATTGTGATGTAGAAATATAATAAATAGAAATATAATATATTGCACAATGTGTTATTTCACAATTGCAACTATTTCTCTTAATTGTGAACTCATGTTCAATTGCAACTTTATTTTTTTAATATTTAGGACTTTGCATCTCCCAGTGATATTTTTTATGTCTTACAATTGCAACTCTATTTCTTGTAACTGCGAATTCATTTTGTGTTTGTGACTTTATATCGCACAATGTGACTCATTACCTCACTGTTCAATTCATAATCAAAACTATGTCTTGCAATATGACTGTCACGAATCCGGTCTATGAACTTTCATTCACTCACCACCAGAGGTCACTCGCTCACCACATTGACTCGTGCACTTCACCACTGTTGCACATAACTCAGGACTTCAATTCCCATCATCCATTGCACTGACAACTCATACCCAGCAGCCATCTCCCTAATCACACGCTCACACCTGAGACTCATTACACAATCACACACACTACATAAGCCATGGACTTTCTCAGTTACACTGCCGAGTATTGATCTGCGTTTAGCTAGACTTTTCTAAGGAACCCTGGCCAGGTATGGACCCTTTTGACCAACTGCTCGACCTGAGACAAGGGAATTCATCTATTGAGGAGTATGGCACTCAATTATGTGAGTTATTTTATAGGGTACCCTTTGATGAGGTCATATTAAAAGACATTTTCCGTTACGAATTAAATGAGCCCATTAAGTCATGTTTACCTGAAGGGAAGTTTAATTGTAGTTTAAAGGACTTTATGGACTATGCTTTGCTGTGTGCTGACTCTTTGTTTACTGTGGGTGTCGCGGAAGAGGAACGCGACACTGCATCTGTGACTGAAATGGCGGACGCACCAGAGTGCGCTCACAAAATGTTGGCGACAGCAGAGTCTGGTTGCAAAATGGCGGACACAACAACGCCCCGTTATGTCACAGCTATCATTCATGAGTCTCGTCACGTCTCAGCTGATCTTCCAGAGTCTCGTCTCGTCACGTCTCAGCTGATCTTCCAGAGTCTCGTCACGTCTCAGCTGATCTTCCAGAGTCTCTTTACATCACCGCTGACCATCCAGAACCACATCACGTTGCAGTTGATCAGCCAGAGTCTTGTCACGTCCTGTCTGCCACACCCAGATATTCAAGGTCAGTCCTTCGGTATCCTAGTCTGGTATCCAGTGTGATGGATGCATCACTGGTGTCTGCACGTGCATCTGGTATCCCCAAACCAGCTCACTTTAACCCTCCTGTTCCTGCTCTAATTCCCCTGTCTGAAGCGCTTCTCATGATGGGGATCGCTTTGTTGCGTTTGGGCTGCGTATACCACCTCCGAACTGCTCCAGGCGATGGCACACGCTGCAGCTTCTCCAGAGGTGGCGGCTCATGCTGCAGAACCTCCTGAAGCGGCGGTGCTAGCTTCAGCTCCTTTTATGGTGGTGGCGCCCAGCAATGTACTCTCAGCCTGTCGTGTCATGGTCAAAAAGACTGTTACCACTGTAGAACCTCCGGAGGTGGCGGCAACTGCTGCAGAACCTTCGGAAGTGTCAGTGGTACCCACCTGTGAACTGACGCCCTGTCCTGTCACGGATAAGGAGGCCGTCTGTGAACTCTCGCCCTGTCCTGTCACGGCTAAGGAGGCCGTCTGTGAACTCACGCCCTGTCACGGCTAAGGAGGCCGTTTGTGAACTCACGCCCTGTCCTGTCACAGCTAAGGAGGCCGTCTGTGAACTGACGCCCTGTCCTGTCACAGCTAAGGAGGCCGTGTCTGTGAACTCTCGCCCTGTCCTGTCACGGCTAAGGAGGCCGTCTGTGAACTCTCGCCCTACCCCGTCACAGCTATTGAGGCCGTCTACAAATCCTCGTTCTGTCCTGTCGAGGCCAGAAGGGCTGTCCCTGAACTCTCGTCCTGTCCTGTCACGGCTATGGAGGCCGTCTGCGAATCCTCGTCCTGTCCTGTCGCAGCCAGAAGGGCTGTCCCTGAACTCTTGTCCTGTCATGGCTAAGGAGGCCATATCTGAACTCTTGCCCTGTGCTGAATCAGCCATGGTGGCTGATTTTGAGCTGTCCATCTGTTTAGTCTCATCAAATGTATCTGGTTTTGAACTGTCTGTCCTGCCCGTTTCCGTCAAGGAATCCAAACTTGAGTTGTCTGTCGGTCTCAATGCTGTTGTTGAGTCTGAATTTGTACTATCTGTTGGTCCTGATTTAAGCATTGTCTGATGTTGAACCCTGTGTTTGTCCCATTTCAATCTATGAATCTGTTTTTTTGCCCCACTAGTCCAGTTACGACCCCAGAAACCTTACCCGAGCTCCCTGTAGGCTCTAGTAGCCTTGTCACAGCCCAAGGACCTGCCGTGGAACTCTTAACCCTGCCTGTCATGAACTCCGAAACCATAAATGCACACTGTCTGTCCTGTTTCGACCAAAGAGCCTGATTTTGATCTGTCTGTTAGTCCAGTTTCCCTCAGTGAGTCTGTTTTTGAATTGTTTGTTTTGCCAGTTTCTGTCACTAAACCGTCTGCTTCAGTCTCTGTTAATGCACCAGATTTTGAGCTATCTGTCAGTCCTATTACAGTCAAGGAGCCTGATTATGAACTATTTGCCCGCTCAGTTGTCATCAGGGAAATTACTGACGAACTTGTGTTCCCTGCCTTGGCCCTTGGGGCCATATATACTCTGTCTCGTGTGTCTCAGTGTTCCCTAGGTCCCAGTTCTTGCTGTGGTCCTCAGTTCCTTCTGCTCTGTCTGCTCCGCCTTGGTGGTCATCTGCTCCGGTCTGGTGGTCTTCTGCTCTGTCGTGGAGATCTTCTGCTCTGCCCTGGTGGGCTCCAGTCCCGTCTGCTCTGCCCTGGTGGGCTCCAGTCCCGTCTGCTCTGCCCTGGTGGGCTCCAGTCCCGTCTGCTCTGCCCTGGTGGGCTCCAGTCCCGTCTGCTCTGCCCTGGTGGGCTCCAGTCCCGTCTGCTCTGCCCTGGTGGGCTCCAGTCCCGTCTGCTCTGCCCTGGTGGGCTCCAGTCCCGTCTGCTCCGTCCTGGTGGGTTCCAGTGGATGAACTTCTCAGCTGAATCCGGTCTATGAACGTCCATTCACTCACCACCAGAGGTCACTCGCTCACCACATTGACTCGTTGCACATCACTCAGGACTTCAATTCCCATCATCCATTGCACTGACAACTCACACCCAGCAGCCATTCCCCTAATCACACGCTCACACCTGAGACTCATTATACAATCTCACACACACTACATAAGCCATGGACTTTCTCAGTTACACTGCCGAGGATTGGTCTGCGTTTAGCACTCCTCTTAGTGCTAGCTGCCTTACCATGCCTTTTCGTGTTTCTGTTCAGTTCTAGTATTGTCCTGCATTTTTTCACTCCCCTAGTGTTAGCTGCGATACGGAATCTGTTTCTTGTTTTCTAGTCTGTTCCCTGTATTTACCCCTGTCTGACCGTTCGGACTCTGTTTGCCCCTGCTTGGATTATATCTGTGTACCTGGACTATCTCTCTATTTTCTTCTGAGAATTGTTTGCGCCTTGCCTGGATTATTGCTCACGTTTCGGATTACCTCTCTCGTCTAGCCCTCTATATACCTGTTTGCCATTTGTTCAACCCTGCCTGTATTTGACCATGTTTCACAATAAAAGCTTGCACTTGGATCCGCACGTCTCACGTCTCATCAGCCCTGTAACACACAGTGTTGCTTTATTCCTTATTTTAAATTTGGTCTCACAATAATTTGTTGTATGTTTTGTTCTGCAGTGGGTTTCCAAAAAAACACAAAATGATGGATGAAATTATAAATAAAAATTTATAAAATTGTAGCTATAAATATACTCAGCTGCATTTTATCTACACTTACAGAAGAAAAGCAGCATCAGATATAGGGACAAGGTGGATCAGAGCAGCAAATTTTATGCAGAATCTGACAGACACACAGTCTTCTCTGAGCAGCTTTAACTCAGCTGTGTAAACACTTAAAGTAGTGAATTTAAGTGTTAATTTCACCCATACATTTCATATATTAATCCACCTTCCATTGTCAGCTTCTTTTCCATATTCCAATTAGATAAAAGGAGATAAGACCCTGTGAACTGGTTTCTAATGAGTACAATGAAGCATTTCTGTCATTGCTCATAAATATCATGATGAGAAATGACAGACATTGTCCAGAAAACAAAGCATGTGGAAAGAATTCCATGTTCTGCTTCATTTCCCGTCTCTATCACCAGTCGCAACTGTTGTGTAGATATTGTCCATCATTTCAGAAGTGTTATCTCCTGAGATTTTCAATGTATGCCAAACACGGTTGGCTAAAAATATTCAATGGCTCAATTAAACTCCAGAGGTAAATGGGGCTGATTTGCGCAGCTCATTTCTCAATCAAATGCGTCATAATCAAAGTTAAATACCACAGGGGTTCTCAGTGGCGGAGACGGGCAGCCCACTGCTGAATCTAAGTGTGTAGACCAGAACTGTGCAACTGCAGATGGAGAGCTTCGAGAAACTGCTGGAAATACATAATTCTGATGATAAATAGAGGAATATGACACTACCACCATAAACTAAAGAAATAGTGGAATATGATCATAATGGGCTGGTCGTTAGGGAGGAGACTATGACGCTAACTGCTGTACCTGGTTTGGATTAATGACGTCAATGCCCTTCAAGCATGACATGTTAGATAAGTTTGAAAAGAAGAAATCAATGACCATTATTACTAGTCCACTATTAACCCTTAGAGCCTTTAGTATCCAATAGTTGATGTGTAAAAGTGTCATTATTATTGGCTATAAACATGTCAATAAAGTGACCAGTGACCAGTGGAACAACACCCCTGAGGAACATTTTATTGCTCATATGTTACTCTTACATAGCAATGGTGAGTCTCAGTTAGGCTTCACTTAAGGATCATTTATGTTTCTCCTTAAATTCCTTAAGAGAAATAAAAATGAAACAATTGTTGGAGTACAGTGAGAGTCTAGAGCTTCAAAATGAAGGTGGATAACTGTGCAGCTATAATTTGGCTTTACAAGAATCTAATGAGAAATGTTTAATTTTATATTGTGATTTCTAATGTTTGATCCGTTTGGTTTCCTGGCCAATCTGAGCAATGTTGTTTTGAGATCTCTCCTGAAACAATTAAAACCTCACGTCATTGGCAAACACACAGATTGACAGCTTCACCTGTATGTCTCAGTAGGGCCGCTGCAACCCATGAAGGTCAAAGACAAATTTGTGCACATACACCTGCAAACTCAATAGTAGACAAACACATCCACAAATTGAATGCAAAATTGGCCCAATAACCACAACTGTTTCTTTGATGCTAATTAATCAATGGCTGGGATGGATGGATTCACCACATTTAAACACTGCCGTCAGGTTATGCTTTGCATTGACATGCATGACATAAAGATAGATTATCTAATCAAAAAGCTTAAGGCTGTTTTCATGCTTGTGATGCGAAAGTAATTGTTTCATCTGCCGTATTGAATGCAGTTGTTAAACTGACTTTAAGGGCAGAGAAACTCCTTGAAATATAAGGACTTAACTCCTGCTGCAGTGCAGTCCTTCACACCAATGCAGTTTAACATTTCTTT
This sequence comes from Spinibarbus caldwelli, assembly GCA_039654775.1. NCBI lineage: Eukaryota > Metazoa > Chordata > Actinopteri > Cypriniformes > Cyprinidae > Spinibarbus > Spinibarbus caldwelli. The sequence continues at coordinate 7,878,630 of CM077251.1, forward strand.
TTATAGTCCAGTATCAAACAGTCATGTTAGACTGGATGCACTGAAATACCTGAAAAAAGTTTGGAAGCTGGTAGATGGTAGATAAACTACTTAGAATTTGAAAAAACCTCTTAACACCCGCATGTTAAGCATAAATCTGAGTCACATCACACTGCTGCACTGCACTGCACATCTATCTTCAAACAAGGTTTTTCAGGATTCAGTGCCGAATGTCCTTCACTATACTGTTCATATCTATATATAACAAAAAAGCCAAAAACAAAAGATTTTTTTTATTTATATGTGGAAATTTTGGTAATTTATGTTACTTTAAAATACTTCGTAGTATGTGCCTCGGTATTTGATCACTTAATCTTTTATTATAAAGCTGGATTCTAATTTATTTATTTATTTATTTTTAAATATTTCCAGTCATTAATTGCGATTATGCTGATATGTTTTGCTTTTATGCTTATGATTATGCTTTTTGTGCATCAGAATTTTTAAAGTACCGCAAGGACAGCTAATCAGGAGTCAATTTCACAGTGGCAAAAATTGTGCCATGAGTTTTGGCCGAGCCGATACATTTGCCTCAGACCCTTCAAAGAAATAATCTGACTATTCTTAGATTCAGAAATCCTAGCTGCACTTCTCCTTAATGATTTTTGTATCATACTTGTGAAAATTTTCTATTAATCATTATTGGATTTGTCTTTACAAAAGTTTTTAAAAAGAGTAACTGAGGCAATTGCCATCAATATTACATAATCACCTAAATGTAATTTTCTTATACAACATACAAAAATTAAGAATTTGCGTAGAAGGAACCAATAGAAATTTGCATAGATGGAATCACATTTTTAAAACACTTTTTTAAAAGTCAGTCAGGGTTCCTTTCTTTCTTTTAAAAAATAGTATTACCACTTTTTTTTTTTTTTATTATTTATGATCATAGCCACAATTCTTGCAATCTCAGCTCCAACCAAGCTTTTAGTGACACTCTGTGATATAGACCAAGTACAAAATTATCTAGCAAAGTGCAACATCAGAAAGTTACATTCTGAATTACCCAAGGCAGAATGATATTTAAAGGCTAATTTATTATGACCTCTTGTGAAATCAACAAACAATTTTGTGTCTCTCTTTGATTTTGAAACCTGAGCACTAAATCCAAACTAACTCTAGCAGATAAGACATTTATAGGCACTGGCCAAAGATAGTAGAAAATTGCATGGTAATGGTCCATGAATGGAGCAAGTGCCAGGCATTTTGTGCACCAAAAGTCAGCTCCTTTTCAAAAATATTTCACAATACTGCCAATTCTCCTCTCAGCTGAATTAAACACCCCAGTGTACAGTAAATTTCTCCCTAAAATTAAACGGGGTCCATAGTAGCCTGGATTATGCCCTGTAAAGAAATGCATTGATTTCACTATGTATCAATCGATGATACAATTATGAGAGCAAAGTGAAAAATACATCCCTGTCATTCACATAAATAGGTTTCAGAAGATGTATAACAGCCATACACTATCATTTTTATACATCATTTGATGCTTTATGTCAGTTAATTATGTGAAAAATGTAAAATGTATTGCATGTGGTCAAATAATAATTGCTGATAAAAGTGGACAAAATAGTTACTGATAAAATAAACTAATAAGAAAGTTCACCTTGAAAGTGAAATTATTCTTAGTTACACCCTCACATCATTCAAAACTTGAATGACTTGCTTTCAAAAGAAGATATAACACAGAAGAAAATATTATTTACAGGTTTGGAAGGACATGAGGGTGAGTAAATGAGTAAACTATCCGTTTAAGTTTAATGGAAAAATACATTGTATTGCACATGCTAAATTACAAATAATCAGCAAACAGATTCGTGCAAAGTGTCCTGAGTAAACTGATGTGAATCTAAAGAATTTCTCCCTCCAGTCAGCCTACCTGAGCTGTGTGCGGTTCAGGCACCTGTCCTGAGCAGATCTGCTGAAACTGAAGGCGGTTATATTCTCCTATCGCCTGCTTCTGTTTGTTTCCTAAGAGGATGCTGTTGCTCGGTCGTCTTATAGAGACACACCCCTCCCTGTGGTCCAACCCCTAACCCCCTGTTTTACAAGTGTGTGTGTGTGTGTGTGCGAGAGAGTGGGATGAGAGAGAGAGAGAGAGAGAGCGAGGACACAGGAGAAGACTGTCTTACGTATTGGGATGGGTGGACGTCAAGACTTATCTTCTACGTCAAGGATTGCAGTCACTGAGAACAAACTAGGAAACTAAAAATACAAGCAAACATTTTCCCAGAATACCCGCACACTCATTCATAGTGTGTCCTCTGTCCATTCATCCTCTGATGAAGTGATGCTCCAAGACAATAATGATGCTTTGAAAGCTGTGCAAAAAGCATGACCATTGGCATTGCAATGGATTAAACTTCAATCTGTGCTGTTTTCAATATCTCGTTTGCAGTCTAAAAGTTAAAATGAATATCGATCAAGCAATAAAAACTTTAAATTATGAATTTAAGGGCAAACAATGGGAATTAGGAACGTTAAACCAAACATCTTGAGAGACAGAGCCAAAGAAAAGAAAATGTTTTATTGCTCATATTGGTCTTTTATACACTGTAAAAGATTTTCAAAGTTGGATAGAAAACAAAGATTATATGAGTATGTTTACAAGAAAATACTATTTGAGTCTTTTTACTTCAAAATTTCAAATTCACCCAGAAATGAAAATTCTGTCATTAATTACTTACCCTCATGTTGTTCCAAACTGTAAGATCTTCGTTCATTTTCGGAAGAAATTGTTGAATAAAGTTATTTTTGTTTTCTTTGCACACAAAAAGTATTTTCGCTTCATAAAATTAAGGTTGATCCTCTGATGTCACATGGACTATTTTAACGATGTCCTTATTACCTTTCTGGGCCTTGAACGTGTCAGTTGCATCACTGTCTATGCAGGGTCAGAAAGCTCTTGGATTTCATCAAAATATCTTAATTTGTATTTTAAAGATGAATGAAGGTCTTACGGGTTTAGAATGACATGAGGGTGAGTAATTAATGACATAATTTTTATTTTTGGGTGAATTATCCCTTTAATGCAATGTTACTTGCTGTTTCTTTGTGAAATATACATTATACATACAAATATAATTTTTTTTCTATGTAGCTAGTTGCTTTATAAAAGCTAGTTACTTTTATTTGAACAAATTACATTTGAATCTTCTTGGCAGATTTGAACACAGTTTAAGACATTTTGAAACATAATAGGGCTATGAGTTTTCTTTGGGAAGTTCTCTGTAATTTATCAGTTTGTTTGAGACTGGAAGTTTTATCTAATGTTTTTATAGAACACTTAAAAAATTGACACTGACAGAAGTGACTGACAGAAAGTGAAATACAATATAAAGAATCCAGAGTTGTAAAAATCAAATCAGAGTGTTTTTAATTTCTTTCTATTGTCCAATCATAATAACTTACTATTACTTTTAGATTTATTATTAATTTCAGAATAAATGCTTGTAGTCAAACAGGCATCTAGAAAACTACTCCATCTATCAGGGAATGTTCTCAGAATTTCGGCTAAGGTTCTGACAAAGTTCTCTCCAAGTTTTAAACAAACATTGTTCCAGTAACGCTAATGGAACATTCATTCAAAGTCATCCGATCTTTTATAATGTTCACAAAAGTCTCGCCTCAAATAAATTTTTTCAAACTTCACTGAACATTATTTTTCTTGGAAATTTCTTTGGAAATTCATGTAACAATTTTTTGGTGTTACTTGCTTCAGAATGTTCAGAGAGCATTCAAAAGCTGCATTCACATTATGTTCCCTTAACTTTTGCATAACCAAGACAAATATTTTCAAAAGCTAGTCGTTCTGAACTGAGAATATTCAGAAATGGCATTTTCATAACTTAATGGGAACATTAGCAAAACACTCTTAGGACATATTTTTTTTAGCTGGGGCTTTACTAAACACAACAGTCCCTGAACAAGTTCTGAAAAATCAATCTTTAAGACATCTCAATTATTGAGTACTGACAGTCACACCAGTGAGGTGAGAAATTCACAGCGCTCAAAACATGTCTGAAGATGAGTGTGTGTTTTTACATGAAATAGCCCGTAGATAAATGTGCCTGACGGATAGCGAAAGCTCCTTTGCATAGTCTCACAATGAATGGCAGTTTTAAAATAAAACTATTTCATGGTGATGAAACCAAGTCCAAAATACAGTGTAAGGACTTGAAAGTGTTGAGATTGCTTTTCTAGCGGTGAGCCGCTTGTGAATTGAAACCCAGTCTTGTCTGGCAAGTCCAAAACAGCCAAATCAGAACAGGCCAGCACTCTGTCTACAGGTGAAGGGACCAGAAAATTGGCCCTCCCAGCTGTGGGCTCCACAGTTGCTTAAGCCAGATCTTATAAAGTGAGTTTAAACAGTCATGTGTTTGTCCTTGGGCGGGTGTATAGAAAACCTCTGATTATGGTGATGGCAAAAACAGCCTCTCGCTGAGATGACCATCTCGTGATGCTAACAAGGGCTTCTGGCCCAAATGATGTATCATTGTAGCTCTCAGCTGGATGGCATGGAGGAGGAGATCTGATAAGTGCGTTACAGGATGAGTTGTGTTCGCTCATCTGGCTGCAGAGTGTCACCGTGCTAAAGAAATGGGGCCAGAGAAGAAACTCCTGCTGAGAGAACAGAAAGCATTTTGTGAGATAGTCTGGGGATCAGCTCTAGGGTGAGTCTGCCATGGATAGAATTGTTAGTTTGCATCTGTGCTGGTTGTTGATTATTGTGCTTTGGACTCGGGGCATGATGCGTGGAAGATAAAATGTGCATATTACAGAGGTCCGAGTCCCACGCAATGCAGTGAATAACAAAGGAAAGCCTTCAAAAAGAAGGCTAATATCCATCCTAATTTAACAATTTCTTTTCTTCAGTGATCTGATAATTAATGTCACCACTTGACGCCTTTTATGAAATAGTGCCAGAAAAATTATGAATTTTCAGTGAAATGTGCCAGAATGGGTAAGAGAGAGTTGCAAGTCTATTGTAATTTATCACAATTTTTGTTAATTAAAATAATTAAACAAGCAACTGAATATGAGTTTAATAGATTTTATTTGTTTGATACAGGCCCAGGCCCAAATTACCAGTTTAAATGGTGGACATCTAATGTGTTTAAGACTAGTTACTTTCCATGCTAGGTTCATTTTAATTTTCTAGATAGTAGTTTATCACCAATATCTAATAGTCTCAAGACAAAAAAGAAAAAAAAAAGATAATGAGACACCAAAGTGTAACATATTTATGAAAGTATCGCAACATAACATTCCCTTGTTGATGATGGCAGTGTACTTTGTTCGATCTGCCAGTTTTCATAATGATATTACAAACTTGTGTCTGAGGATTCAATCTCTCAATTTGTTGATTCAACTCTGAAAATGTCACAACTGTGCAATTTCAGAAACTCTCCCAAGGGTCCTTCTACAGCTGTACTTCCTTCCTGGCTTCATCAGCTTGATTGTAAAGTGAACATTTCCGAGTTGAGTCAACCAAAATCATTGATAAGAATGAATCACAACAATGAATGCAATCAATCAAAGGCCTTAGAAATCCCCAGTATCATTAAAAGCATGAGAGAGAACAGAGATGTATCATACACAATCAGTTTGATTAATAGAGCTGCACTGCACTGCTAGAATCTCACAGGATTGGTCCGATATGACGTTAACAGATTACTTTATATTTTTCTACTTCTGAGAAGAGATAAAGATGCACTAAACTTTTTTTATGGAGCTTCAGACCATATAAAACAAAGTTAAACTGGTACCTAACAACTCTGCATGTGCACACAATAATAAATCTAAATGACTTCTGCTCAGAATCATGAACACTGTTCAGATTAGCTCTGTAAAATAACCAAGACTATTTCAGCAAGTGGGATTTAAATTACACTTTCTTAACAAAAACCCACCAAACAATAAACATTTGGTTAACAAGATTTGTATGTGCCTTTGCAGTAATTTCTTCCTTTGTTGAGTTGTTTTGTTAATTCATAGAAAATAACTGTAACTGCAAATAGCATACTTTAGAAATAATAGATGCAAATGAATCAGCATCAGTTTTCTGAAAATCGTACATTTTTTTGCCCAAAAATGTTTACCAAATGATACTAGAACATAATCAACTTGTGTTTTTCAGTGGTTCAATTGTTTCTGTGTGCGCAACTGGTAGAAAATGGTGCCAGCAACATCAGCATCATGGGTATAAAAAATACTGTAAAAATGTGCATGTTTGTATAAAAGCATCTTATACAAAGCAAATGACTGAAACGTTTTGCAAATGCAAATCCCACAACAATTTCTATGTATTATCCATGCCTTTCATATTTAAATGAGGTTATTTGTGGAATCAGGCAAGTTTGTCTTTGAGTGTCTAGACCAGCTATTTTTAGGATGCAGGAATGCAATGGAACTATTAGAAAGTTCAAGACAGCTCCAATTTGCCCTTGTCACTTAGCATAGCCAAAGTATAGCAACGTCATATCAATTTCTATCGCCAAGGGCGAACTGCAAAAGAGTAAAATGGTTTTGGAGTGGTTGTCAATCAAAGAGTACGAGCGTCATGTTGAAACTTAATTGAAAAATTCATCTCATGATATTTATGTAGGGTGCCATTGCCAAAGGGCATTTGCAGCATCTTTAAGAAGCCAACAAATTAAAAACATAGTTCCTCAATTAAGAAAAATAATATCTATTATGCTTGCCACAAGCTTACTCGCTATTTAACAAGATGTCAAAAACATGTTTTCCAACATGAGAGTAAATAGCGGGACTATACTGTGGTCAAACATTAAATCCTTTTCCCCATGGTCATATTAAGTCCATACATAAGGGTTTCTGGACACTCTGACCAAATCAACCCCTGTACATTTACACAGGAAAGTGACCATGTTGATGGTTAATGACCATGCTTAGTGCCTTAGAAACTGAGAGACCGTAAGAGCTTGAGATCGGGGCAACAGCATGTGCACTAAAGCCGGCTCCAGACGGAAGGCTAACATTGGTTGACTTACGCTTTGCACTAAACAGGCTGCCACCAGCAGGCATTAGATGGCTACTTACTGTGATTCACCACAGCAAACTTCATCAGAATACATTACCAGCTGATTATTTCATCACTGCTCAATAAACAGATTGGGTTACAGTATATTTGGACTCTACGTGCCTTAGGGTGACTACTGACTCATCAGGCTGACTAATAAATCCCTATTGTATAGGAACTTCAAAATGATTTATAATATAAAAATTCTGCATAAAATAGTACTGTACACTTTTTAAAAATAATGTTTCCAAAAGGGAGTTTTTCAGTGATGCTATAAGAACCATTTTGGTTTCCCAAAAGAACCTTTCAGTAACCACTTCTTAAAGGAGACCTATTATGCCCCCTTTTTTACAATATGTAAGTCTCAGGTGTCCCCAGAACGAGTCTGTGAAGTTTCAGCTCAAAATACCCCACAGATCATTTATTATATCATTTTGAAAATGCCTATTTTTCCACTATGAAGAACCTTCTGTGCAATGGAAAGGTTCTATGGATGTTAAAGACCCATAGATGCTGATAAAGAACCTTTAATTTTAAGAATGTATGAAACTTGTTGGTTTGAATCTGTATTGGTTGCTGATTATTGTGCAATAATGGTGCCAGATTTTGAGGTGATTGCCAAGATGCTGCTATGCATTTGCTCAGGTCTTCTTGGTAGTTGCTAGTGTTGTCAAAAGTACTGATGGTCTGTACCAGTTGGTACTGCTATAGCAATCTGGGTGGTTGCTTGGTGGTTTATTTCTCACAAGAACCCTGCTCCAAGTCGCCATGATATTCTGGTCTCTAGATCTCTCTCAAGTCTCTCTTTCAGTGTAAGTCTATGGGATTTGTTCATCTGTTTTATCATCTATTGGTGAAAATCATAAGCCTGAAATCTTTGAAAAGTAATAACACACCTCTCCTCAATATGCTGCACGATTCAAGCCCGCAAACAGCAAGAGCTGAATTACAAGCTAAAGTTAAATACTTGGGGTTAGGGGTTTTGTGAAAATATTGTTGCTTGCTGTAGTAAACACTATTAAATAAAAGGGAATTTGTCACATTGACAGGTCACATATAACATTGCTAATTGATCTGTTACATATAATGAAACTGTACTGATGTTGTCAAACTAAGCATTTATGAAATTACCTGATGGCAGAAAGGTACACAATTAATCATACAACGTCACAGCAGACTGTTGTCAAAAGATGATACATCATGGAAGGCAGCCATACTCATTGCCGAACAAAATCTCCTTGAAAATTAATCACGTGTGCAACAAAACCACACACTTGTTTAGTCAGAGAGCGTTTCTGCCAAATGAATGTGACTCTGCCTGTATGATGTTCAGCATTCTGCCTGTAGCAGCCAAAACAGATGCTGCAAGACATGTGAGGAGAACTCGAGGTTTGGTTGGACCACGTTTTTGAGACCATTCAATCTTTTATGCATGTTCTGCAGGTAAAGTTGTAGTTGATTTTATCCTTTAGAATTTTAGTATTTAATTTCTTATTTATATATTTATGAATTTTGACTTGTTTAAATGTTTACATAGCCTTAAGGCCTGTTCACACCAAGCACGATAACTATAAAGATATAGTTCTAAAAATCGTTCTCAATATTAAAGAATAGCAGCGACCACACCACAACTGTAACGATAAAGCAACGGAGAAACGATATCGTTGGAATCACGTTCAGAACGATTTTTTTCCAGCTGATGAACGATACAAACATTGACAGCCAATCAGAATCCATCCTGCTATAACGAGCTCGAGAATTTAAAGCGGTGTGGATGCTAATATCGTTATCTTTATAGTTATCGTTTTTGGTGTGAACGGGGCTTTAGTTCTTAATATTTACCTTTTTTTAATGCATCTTATAGGTTCTGTAAGCGGTATGTATAAACAGTGTAGATGGTGTAAATTAATACATTCATTTGATGGTCAAGCCATGAAAAATCCCTTTCATTATTTCAGTCATTTTAACCGCTAATTAAATAGTCATTAGGAGTTGCAGCTCATTTATGATTACCCTGAGGAGGAATGACAGAGAGTCTTTGCTGGCTCCAGGCTATATTTAAAGAAAACAGCAATAACTAAGTCGGTTATTTTCTTTTTTCCAGTTAGTGCACAGTGAAACTAAAATATATCAACATGAATATCATAATTTCTTTAGTTCATTTGATGATTTTGATTTGCATTTAATAATGCTGTGACTATAAGAAAACACTTTGCCAAGCTCTGCCATGCTGTAATTATAACAGTAAACGAGCAATTATATTTTTTATGTCTGTTTCCCCATAATCCAGTGTGAAAGGATGCGGAAACACTGGGGTTTGGAACATTTCGAAGATAAGTAGCTTATCTCTCTTTCTGCAGGTGTTTGAGACTGCGATCCAATCAGGGAATTTCAGAAGGAATTCATTGACTCTTGATCTCTTGTAGATCCAGTATGTTTGTGAAAAAATAAAAAGAATTTTATCTTTTTTGAAACCTCTAATATGACAAGCTACTGGCAGGTGGTCACTTCAGTGTTGAGTAAAGATGTCTAGCATGAGAATGTAATTTAAATCTTCTAATAGAGGTGTTTGTGAAAAGAATTGGTGCTATATACAGTATGCTGATTTTTGACTGGATTGTTGAACGAGTTGGAGGATGTGTTGTGGCTATATTATATTCTGAATGGAATAGTATCTACTTAATGGATACTGTGCAGTTTTGTACTCTTCCTAAAATTTTCTTTACAAATTATTAGATGACCTTATCACATTGCATGTTTTATTCAGCAAGTGTGCTTATCTCAGAAACAGAAATGTTTATTTTGCATTTTAATCCAATTTATGTAAAACGCCTTAACTCTTGGCTGTCCAGTGAGGCAGTGAATCAAGAAAATTATCTCATATTCCTGTGTGGTGTAGACTATCACTTTTTTTGGCTGTTTTGGCTGGTTAACATGATTCAGTTAGCCCTAGCTGGTAGATAGTCCACCAATCCACCATTCTGAGGGCAAAAAGCATTTTCTCCATTAAGAATTAACCATGTATTCTGGCTTTTATATATATATATATATATATATATATATATATATATATATATTATATTTGAATGTATTTTTTCTAAATATCCTATTTCATCATACTACGGTAGATGTTTTACCCATAGACATATATAGACGCCCTATTCGACCGCTCCAGGCACGTAGATATGGCCGCCATCTTGGAACGGTCAACTTGACGTCATTCACCATACTGTAGGTTCGTACAGAGCCGTTGGGTTCGCAGACCATCGGCTGTGCAGGATTGTGGCATCTTTCAAATATTCAGTGATTACTATGGGGAATGACGTCAAGTTGACCACTACAATATGGCGGACGGCTTACATATAGCGGCCCATAGAAACATCGCTAATGAGGCATCTACGTATGGTTTTACAGTGACTTTTTATTTATTTATTTATTTAAAAGCAGGGCTCTTTAAAGCATGATATGGACTGCTTTTTCTCTGTCTGCTCTATTGATGTTTTTATGGCACGTCAAAATGTTTTCCTGCAGCTCCAGAGTGATTAATCACATGGCTTTTACAGCTCAGCTGATTTGCTTAAAAAAGGTCAATATCAATAAACAACCACCCCTGATCATATATAATATTAATAGCAGAAATTGTAAGAGTAGTGTGCTGTTCAATATGATTTTAAGGTTTGCACTTTCATAATGTCCAAATAAAAATATTTAGAAGCAGGGGCGAAATTGGGGGGAATAGATCTGCTATGCTGTTGCTGCTGCAGCAGATCAAATACAGAGACTTGATAATGCCAGTACATCCACAACATGCTGCTGTGATCATGTAAGAAATACTGCTGCTGCACATATAACATATATGAAATAACCCCAATAGCATACATGAATCACCCGATAGCAGATCTATACAGGTGGAGCTGGGGAAGGAGGAGGGTTTCTGAAGTGTGTTGCAACTGCTACAGCAGTCACTGGCCAAGTATTTGAATGTTGAGCAGCAGGCTCATTGGCTGCTGATGCAAAAAGAACCAATCAGCTGCTTACTGTTGTCAGAAGTACCGACTTCGGTACCAGTAGGTACTGAAATTTTAAAAATATCCATTTCCCACTAGCATTGAGTAGATTCTTAAAAACCGCTGATTGGCCATTGTGTTCACACGCTCAACAGATACATCTGTGATTGGCTACAATGATCATCACTTCATGCTCTTCACCAAGCGCTCACACAGAAGCACACGGGACCATTTGAAAGCAGGCGTCTGTCAGCAGATCCTCAAATGCTAGCAGGAAATGGACATTTTTAAAATTTCAGGACCAATTGGTACCGAAGTCTGTTCTTTTGACAAAACTACAGCTGCGCCATGTGATGACATCACTATGTCAGATTGAGTTTGACCTATCAGACTGCGCCATCTAGAGTTTCATGCACTGAACGAAAGAACTTTGGATTAATTTAGTGTTATCATGGAATGCCCTATTTGGAGCGGTTAGCCAAGCCCTGGCCTGGTTCTATGGAGGTGTGATAGAGGGTGAAAGCAAAAGCTCCCTCAGTTGAAGGTCTGGCAAGCCAGTGCGCATTTGTGTTTGCGCTCTAGAAAACATCAACATTTCTATTTCAACATATATTTGCTGCGTTGAGCAATGTAGCCAATCACAGGCATTTCTGTTGATTTCTTAGCCAATCAGAAGTGTTTAAGTTGGTCAGAATTCTTTCGTTCAGTGCAGAATATATGTGAAAATAGATGTACATTAAGGCTAGAGCACACTCAGTGATTTAATTCTGGAATGGGGACTGGCCAAACCTCCACAGACAGCATGCGTTCAGAGCGAGATCCAGTTCAAACTTTGAGATTGGGCCATATCAACCAGTAAATTCATTTCTAGTAAAAGACGGTAGAAAGTTCAACCTCTTTAAGTTATTCTTGACTGTGCTGTTACTATTAACTGCTTTGACACCGTGCAGTGAGATAGGACATTGTTTTGATACTTATACGTAATAACATTTTAAATTTGCTTTAATTTTTTGCAATTTTTTCCTTCCCCCCGACTCGAGTTAAACATCGCCCATGCTCAGAAGCTTTGGTATTTCACAATACCTGTCATTCAAGCCCTAATCATTAAAGAACAAAGGAGCAGGATATAGATAAACTGTGTATTAGTTTTTTTAATATAATAAATCGTAATAAGCATGGAAGGAATGACATCAGCACTCTTTAAGCATTCTTTTGAGCCACAGAGATTTACAAAGCAATGTGTAATATGAAAATCCCAGAAGAGTTTGTTTTTTTAACTGTGAAGGACCAGGAGCTGTGTGCGTGTGTGTTTATGCTGGTAGGCCAACTGTGAAATTTTCCCTGTACATTCTTGATAAGTCCACTTTAAGACGCCTGTCTTTCTTATTTAAGGTGATACAAGGAAATCCTCCGCGTTGGATGTGAGGCCCTTGGGTGTTATCTGGCCGGAAAGCTGAGAGCAATTTGGGTGTAATTTCTAAAACAGCAATCTCTGTAAGTGCAACGGAGCGAGGAATTATGGAAGCGTGTCTCGTCTGTATGCATGGTGTGTGGACATTAAAAATGATTAAATAATTAACTGCTCAGAGAAGACTCTTCAAAAAGAACCAATGAACATTAGAATCCTCAAATGGGACAATAACAACGATAAGAATGTTGGTAATTGCATTTAGAGAATTTTCTATACGAGTCGCAGCTTGTAATGAAATTGCGTCATTCGGATGATGCCACTATTTAAAAAAGTCTTTTTGTGAAACTGAAGCTAACCTTTAGAACAGGAAGCGTTGAGCCACAGATCAGACCCAGCATCGCAGTTCGATAACGTAGCTGAAAAGGTACATTGATGCCACATCTGGCGGGGACACGGTGAGGCTGGGAGGTTGACTCTGAGGTGTTCAGAGAAAAGAGGCAGTGTTTCATTTTCAGTTGGACCGTGCTGCAAAGAAAAGGGCAACCCTCTCAGCAGAAACCGCACTACAGATGCCATTCATTTAAGAGCTGCTCGAGTGTGTCATCTCATTCCAATAAAAAGCCCAAAGGTTACTGTCCCAGCCCCCTCCTGTCTCTCTAACACACTCCCCATCTATTTTTTTTTCTTTTCACAACCACCCTCTGTCCATTAAGTTAATGGACCCATCGTGATGTAGCACACATTTCCAGTTCTCCAGTGTCGACAGATATTCTGGGTGATGATGGAAGTGCTTGATTGTGCATCTAAAGTGTACAACTCAATACTTTCACACTTGTAGACCACTTTCAGCGCTCCAATTCTCCTAAAGTTCTTAACAAGATAAGCCAGTAAAGAATAATGGAGGAAATCACATCAGGCTTAGATAGGGATTCCCTCCTTGAAGAGAAAAAAGCCTTTTTGAACATGACTTCTTAATCAATTCGTTCTGCCACTGATACAGAATCTTAAAAGGAAAAGCTTCTCAGGATTGTGTCGTAATTACTTTAAAAATATACATATATATTTATATATATACTTGCTTGAAACGCAGATGATGATCCCCACTAACAACACTGCAGCATCAGAGACAGAAGAAATCAGTGGTTCATGTGGGAATGAATTCAGATGAAAGAAAAGCTTCATTAGACTCAGGCATAATTGATAATTACCCTTAGTAAATACATCTCGTGGGCCAGCGTGGCTATAATTTATCTGGCTTCCCATAATTTCTCCCAGAGGAACTATTCCAGATAAGTTTTTGAAGAAAGAGTGATTCCAAAGAGATCATGAAACCGAAAATTAACCGTATCTAATTATTTAACACTAACATGCATATAGGTGGCAAGTTGACCCATATTTTTTTTTTTCAGTAAGACTTTTTTCAGTTAAACATTATATATATCACATTCCTCATACATCTTGTGAACCTCAACAGTGTCATTTACATATTTGTTGGTCAAAGGTTTAGGAAAAAATATTTTTGTATCACTATCCCAAGTCTTTGTTCAATATGCATTTCCTATGGAATTATAAGGGTTTTTTAGTAGGGTTCAATGTTGTTTATACCCATTTACATATTTCACATTTATGCATTTAGCAGACGCTTTTATCCAAAGCGACTTACATTGCATTCAAGTTACAGTTTTACATTTTATCAGCTCTTGCTTTCCCTGGGACTTGAACCCATGATCTTGGCGTTGCTAGTGCCATGCTCTACTATTTGAGCTACAGGAAAGCGGTATACCCATAGTGCTCTTCAAAATATCTTTTTACACGTTCAGTGGAAAAAAGTCAGTCATGCTGTTTTGGAATGACTTTCATGAGGCTTTTTAAATGATAATAGAATGTTCATCTTTGGGTGAACTATCCCTTTAAGACATTCCATATTTGAATGGCTCTGAACACATTGGCTTGTGACCCTGAGAGATGAATACACATTGATCCTTCATCACCATTATCTTCTCAATGAGTGCTGCTGAGATATTGAATAGATATTGAAGACTATCTTGGTTTTATTGCAAATCATATTTCAGGTGGCTAATTGTTTATGGCTTTTATCTTCAAGAGCTGGATGTCATGTTGTTTGCGACATGTGGTGCCGCAAAAGCAGTAATGGAAGCATAATTGGCTATTGAAAACAAAGAAATTATGAGATGAGAAATAACAATGGGACATGAACCACTGCATGTATCCTGCCTATAAACAGCTTGAGAAAAATAGCCTGAATACTGGGTACTGAAATGTTTTGGGTAGAGGAGCCAAACTAGGTTTGAAATGATTAAATATGTTCTAGATTCTAGAAAATATAGACAAGTAGTGCTTTGAATTTACAGTTGAAACATGCTATGTGTGTACGTGCAATGCATTGATCAGAGAAGCCTATCTGTGTTGTGAAGAAACTGAACAGAAAGCTTTGTTTTAACTTGTTCCTCTTGACTGAATCCTCCATTTGAGATGTAGCATGGGTCTGAGGCAATCATCAGCTCGCTGAAGCGAACGGACGCACCAGTTCTCTTTCCGTCCTGGCTGGGGGACACGGACGTCTTCGGATGACAGTGCTCTGTGGACGCTTGTCCTGACCGCTCTGACGTGTTGATAGGCTTTCTAAAGATAGAAAGCACCCCCATGATAAATACTCCCAATCGACTGAACTCCGCAGCTGACGGACCTGAAAGCATTTTTATGCATTTTACTGTTCTACTGCTGCACTGCAGAGGCTAAAAGACGAGGGCTGCGAAGTGAATAAGCCCAACGAGCAAATGAGCACCCTTTGATGCGTGAGGGGAGCAAATGGGTTTCAGATAATCACCTGAAGCTGAAGTTTCTGCAAGAAACCAGCAGCTTGACTAAAGGAGTGGAGATGATGACTATTGATTTATTAAATAAAAAGTGCATTAACAAGTGAATTAAACAAGTGGATTAAAGGAATAGTTCACCCACGCATCCAAGATGTAGATGAGTTTCTTTGTTAGAACAGATTTGGAGAAATTTAGCATTACATCACTTGCTCACCAATGGATTCTCTGCAGTGAATGGGTGCCGTCAGAATGAAAGTCCAAACAGCTGATAAAAACATCACAGTAATCCACAAATTGTCAATACGACTGCAGACCATCAATTAACTTCTTGTGAAGTGAAAAGCTAAATGTTTATAAGAAAAAAATCCATTGTTAACACGTTTTTAAATTGTTTAAACTGTTGATTCTGACCAAAATATGAGTACATAATCCATAATAATGTTTCCTTGAGTAAAAAAGTCTATCTCCTGTTGTCCTCTTACATCAAAATCCACAGACATATTTGTTTAGAACAATTTAAAACTGTTTTCACTTGTAAATGGTGATTGATCTGTGCATATTTGCATATTTGCATATTCTCCTGATTCAGTTGGTGTCCTCTATCCATAATGCTGCTTTCTACAGTTAAAACACTGTAGAAAGCAGCATTATGGATGGAGGACTCCATATGTTAGTCAAAAGCAATGGTTTGAAGTTCAAAACTTCTTAATTATGCATTAGTTTATTACAAACAAGCAACTCTTCACATGTGGATTACTTGTGGATTATTGTGACGTTTTTATCAGCTGTTTGGACTCTCATTCTGACGGCACCCATTCACTGAAGAGAATCCATTGGTGAGCAAATGATGGAAGGCCAAATTTCTCCAAATCTGTTTCGATTAAGAAACAAACTCACCTACATCTTGGATGGCCTGCAGGTGAATACCATTTTCAGCAAATTTTCATTTTTGGGCGAACTCTTCCTTTAATGAACATTTCTCGATATTCCACATTTCAGAAAATATCATTAGAAGTACTGTAAGAAATTATATGAACTTATGATGTTCTGGGTTCATTCCGTTGAACCCAAGGCACTACATGTGCTTTGTCACTGCTATGCTGCAATAAACATCTTCATCGAGATCTTCAACATCGTCATCACTTTTTCTTACATAGTTAACCCAAAAATTAAATATATTGACTCATTTCATTCTAAAGTCTATTAATTCTGTAATTTCTTTCAGTAAAACTGTCACAGTCATGGACATTTGTTTGTGTTTTCTTTCCCCATGTGCTCTGTGACCTAGCTTCTGTCTCTCATTATTGTATCATTATGTTCAGGTGTGTCTAGTTATTATCCTCATTTACGTTCCCCATATAAGTTGCATTCAGTTCAGTGTTTCTTCGTCCGATCTCGTCAACGTTTACGTGTGGTTTCTACCCTCCTGTATTGGATTACCCCTATGTGGATTATTAAAGCAGCTTGACGATGGTTATTGTTATTCTTCATCTTCGTGCGTTATTCCTGCACCACACCGTGACAAAAACATAAGTGCAGAGAAAAAGAAAAGATTTACAGTACAAGGATGGTTCATATTGAACATTGCTGTGAAGATCCTAAAGGGGTCACATAAAAATAAATAAAAGAACATCATACAATCAGTCCTTGTGCCAAAAAAAAAAAAAATTGTATAAACTATTTGGGAGAAGCAAAGAATTATGTTTACATTTATTTCACTGAGTTTAACAAGTGAATCAGTCATGCATTTCTGTTTCTGCTTCCTATGTCTGCATAAGGAATTCCTCTCAGAAACTTGCAAAAAATGAATTGACTATTCAGATAAAATTCATGTGAGTGGCTGACCTGTGATCTGAGAGGCAATCTATTAACTGGCTTACTAAACACGGTAATGATGGACAGCTGGCGAGGGTCAGGGTGCTGCCTCCAAATTTAGAGAGAGCAAATAGAAAGCAATATAAAAATAACATGCTTGTCAGTGTAAAAACAAGTGAAAATGTAGTTACTGCATTTTTAGAATAATTGCACTGATGTCAATCAAAATCAGTGCATGGATTAGCAAATCATGCTAAGCAAAACTAACAGACAAGAGAAAAAGTTGTAGGGTGTTTTTTTTTTTCTGATCTTAAAATTGGACAATTAAAAAACATTTATTTTTAATGAATATTGATGAAATTAAATTATGTGAAAAGAAATGATAAAAGAAGCATCTTCTGATTAAAAGTATGCAAATATAAGGGCAGCTAAATGGGCAAAATGCCCCGTGGTGGACCATAGAGATAAGGGGGCAATAATATGACAAAATACTTGTTATATATATTTAAAAATATTACATATTTAAGTCAACATTTTTAAAATATATATATTAGATGAAATTACCTCAAATTTGATGGTTTGTCATTTCAGGTGAAGACCTCATTAATCAGGATTGGCTTTGGAGTGCATAGTGTCAAACAGATTTTATACCAGTGCTGTGATTGTGTTAATTGCTATTTAGTGATTTGGTTAAAAAATAAAAATAATCAAAAGAGCGTATTGAACCTCATCGTTGGTACTTGCTGGAAGTATGCATTTGATCAAACAGTCAAATGTTCAAAGCTATCCGGATATGCATCTTCAAAGCTTCAGACTTTTTTTTGTTAGAGGAGAGTTATATATTTACCTGTTGTTAACCATAGTGACTTCATGGGAGTTGTAAAAGCAAGGACCTGTCTGTGTGTGGTGGAGTAGACTGTCATTGAGGTGCTGGGGAGAGACAGGGGAGCTAATTGGGGTCAAAAACATTTCTGCTGGCGACACAGATGGCAGCCGTCTGGGGCCTGTGAGACTCAAACATCATAGCGATAGTGGCCTTGAATTATACTTCTCTAAAAGCATTCTACCTCAAGGACTAGCAATTTTTTTAAATGTCTTGCTGAATTAAATTTTGTTCATTTTTAAAAATTTTATTGAGTAGCTTTCCCTACAAAACACAGAGCGTCTATCAGATTGGTCAAAAAGGGGGCTCAACCATACAAATTTATGTATTATATTTTCTAAGATTTTATTTTCTTTAACCTGGAACCTAGCTTAACTCTCACAGAAACTTTTCAGAATTTTTAGATTTTCATGAAGATATTATTTAGCATGTTTATTAAGCTGTTGTCCTTATGGTGACTGGTTTCCACAATGTAGGTGATTTCAAGTTTAACGATCCTTCTGGGGACATGAGGTCTCCACAATGTTGGGAACTTTTGTTGGATTTAATTAAGTTCTGGGGACAGTTTTGGCCCCAAACTATAGGTATGTAAACACACACAGGTGCACATCTCTCTTTTTGAAAAAGCAGTTTCTAAGTTCCTCGCCAATAATGTGACTTTCATAGCTATGTTAGCGTGTTTTTTTTTGTAATTTAACCTTCAGGTGAGCATACATTTAAATCCCAAAATAAATTTGTGACTTTTACAAGTGGTCTCTGCGTGACAGTGGAGGTTCAGTCACATGCTCATAGACGTCACTGAACAGATCACAGTGTTTTCTCTCCTGCTGTGCTGCTCTGACTTGTGCACGACTGACAAGCGCCATACAGTCTGAACTCTAGCAATGTGAGTTTCCCGGAATTCATTTTTAACACTCACATAAATTTATTTGGCTTGGTTTTTATAGATAATGCTTTCAAAAATACCCCACCCCCCAACAAAAAAGCCATGGGAAAGCCATTTAGAAATATAAAATCGATGTACAGTATTTATATGGTAAATGTCTCTATAAACATCTTTGCAAATTGATTTATTAATAATTATGTGTGTGTATTTAAAGGAATAGTTCACCCCAAAATTAAAAAATTGCTTAAAATGTACTCACCCTCAGGCCATCTGAGATTTAGTTGAGTTTGTTTCTTCATGGGAACATATTTGGAGAAAATTAGCATTACATCATTTGCTCACCAATGGATCCTCTACAGTGAATGGGTGCCGTCAGAATGAGAGTCCAAACAGCTGAAAAAAAACATCACAATAATCCACAAGTAATTCACACAACTCCAGTCTAGCAATTAATGTCTTGTAAAGCAAAAAGCTGGGTGTTTACAAGGGACAAATCCATTATTAAGGCATTTTAACTTTCTGGCCAAAATATCATAATCTATAATAACACTTCCTCCATTGAAAAAGTCCATCCTCTGTTGTCTTTTCGCATCAAAATCCACTGTCATATTTGTTTAGAACTGTTTTGGACAGTTTACACCTGTAAATGTTGCTTGATATGTGCATATTTCTCTCCTGGTTCAGATGAGACAATGTTTTCATTAGAGAAAGCAGTATTATGGATAGAAGACTCTTATTTCAGCTAGAATGGTTTGAAGTTAAAAACATTGTGATGGATTTGTTTCTTACAAACACGCAGCTTTGTGCTTTACAAGACGTTAACTGATGGACTGGAGTCGTGTGGATTACTTGTGGATAATTTATTGTTTTTATCAGCTGTTTGAACTCTCATTCTGACGGCACCCATTTACTGCAGAGGATCCATTGGTGAGCAAGTGATATAATGCTAAATTTCTCCAAATCCGATGAAGAAACAAACATCTACATTTGGATAACCTAAGGGTAAGTAAATTTTCAGCAAATTTAGATTTTAGGGTGAACTATTTCTTTATTATTATCTTGTCATTATTCTTTCTCTCCAGTGGGCCAGCAGGAGCCGAACGATGCAGACAGATCCAAAGGTTCCTGTCCCTTTCTGTGACGCACATGACAGAGTCAAATCAATGAGATGAGGCTGAATCAATGAGATGCCAACGGCGTCTTATCATTGCCTGTTGCAGCTTGACGATGATCTCACAGCTGCAGGTAGAGGACATCCTGGGTGTTCTTGCTATTTTCTATCAATCATTACTCTCAGAATATTTGAATATGTTTTAGTTCATTAGAAGAATAAAATTCAGAGATAATGCAAAGAGTTTTTGGTGTTCCTTTCTGACTTTTTAAGAGAAAATTCAGTAGGTTTTAAACAACCTGTGTCCAACTATCATTCACTTGCCTCTCACACACTTTGGCTTCCTCATTGCTACAAGTGAGATTGATGGGGTGTGCAAACTGGCAAACGCTTAATGGGATTTCTTTATCACTGCAGTGATTCACAAGAAAGGCAGTTTGAGGTTTGAACTCGGCTGATGGAGAGAGCTGCCCTATTGCTCCGTGCACCTGGTCAAGGGGAGATATTCCTGATAAACTGCTGAAGGAAAGGTGGTGAGTTGGCTTTGTTTCAAGTCCAAGAGAAAAGTGAATTTCCAGAGCTACTCTCAACAGACATGCGGCTATTATGGGCTTTGATACTGCATCTGCTTTTGAGTAATTCTCAGGAAACTGTGCCATTTGTGCTTTGCGTCCCCATGACTTACAATGATATAATTAAGAGGACACTGAACTTGGGCAAGTTATTTAATAGATTTAGTTTGTAATGGAGAAATTAATTTTTTGTTTTTGCCACATTTTTTTTATTATTTATAAAATGTTTATAAATAATAATAAAAAAATATTCCTTTAATTACTTTTTTGAAATGAAAACTTCATTCACTGTATGTTTTTTTTTATTTTTAAATATTCTGTTCATTTTCTGATTTTTTTTTCTGACATTATTCCCCTTTAAACGTAATAGTATAGATTTTTTTAACATCGTCTTTTTGACCATATTGTTGAAACAGTCTATTATTATTCAACCTCAAAACATTTAGAATGTTAGGCAAAAAATGTGTTTTGAAAATGAATATTAAACGGAACATTTGACATTGTAGAATCCACTCAGTTATCTGTTTAAAATGATATGATAATGAACTTACTGTATGGGTTCAGATATTCATGGGAATAGTGAATTTATTAAAAATTCTGGTAAATATGATCTTTATTTGGCGTTGGAATGACAAAACTAGCTGTTGACTGTAAGTTTGATAGTAAACCAACTCTTATAATAAGCCAAATATCAAACCACACCATAACCTCTCCATCACCTCTTTCAATATTCCCAGAATATGAAAAGGACCCAGAGGGCTACTCACTGATTTTAGTAGAGCTTACATCATCCACAATCTAATTCGAATCATTTTGCGTATGGTAAAGGCCCAGATGAGGTTCTTTGTCATAGGAAATGACCCCTCCCCATAAACACGCTCAATTCATTTGACTTGACAGAGTCCTGCATAATGTGAAACAATATTCTGCCACAGGACTCATTAGAAAGGACCATAAAAACACAGCAATACACCTGCACCACTGAGAGCTTCATATGTATGCTATCACTAATGCAGCGGCTGTGTTCTAAAATTCATGAAAAACAAACCTTAGTTGCAATTTAATAATGAAATACTGATGGATAATGTGATCAACACATTAAAGTAAAAGTACGTATAGAATTGCATTTGTAAAATTGCAGATGCATAACAAATGAATGGGTCAAATGTCTTGGCTATGTCACCACAAAAAAAAAAAAAAAAAAAATTATATATATAATTGACAGCTCTCAATTATACTGTAAAGTTGAATGGCTATAGTCAATCACGAAATATTAGGAAAAAAAGAACAATTTACTAGAGACATCAGTAGTATTGGTATCAGTGATAATCGCCTTCAGTCATAAAAATGATGCCAAATATTAAATATACTGTCTTTATGTTTTTATATATTAAATTGAAGATTTATATTGCAATGATTTCACATCCAAAGTATATTTAAAAACTTTAATGTTAGGTGGGGTTAATCGTAATTATACATATATATATATATATATATATATATATATATATATATATATATATATATATATAGATATATATATATATATATATATATAATTTTTATTTATTTATTTATTTTTATTTTGTGATGATACAGAGACTTCTTGATGTTTTCTGTGAAATTCACCTATATGGCTAATCATGCATCAACTAGTAATCTATTCACTCTTAGGGCGTCTTTACACTTGGCAGGTTTGGTTCGATTAAAACGAACTGTTGTTCATTTGAATAAGCATAAACAATGCCATCTGAACCTTGGTGTGCACAAAACAAGTGAACCGAGAACCCCTGAAAAGCTGGCTTTTCTTATAAACTCTGAAAAGGTGTTTTTAAAAAAAAAAAAAAAGATCTCTGGTGCGGTTTGACTGAAATATATGCCCAATAAGTTTGTGACCTTATCCTTATGCCTTTTGCTTTGTATCTTTGGAATCGATGTTAAAAATGACAGTGTGAATGCTAAGCAAACCAAGGCTAAATTTCATCATTTACTTTTAGGTCAAGACCAAAACAACAAAGAGAACTGATCTACAAGTGTAAACAGGCCCTTAAAAATAAAGGTTCCAAAATGGTGTTTTTTTTATTTTTTTTTATAGAAGAACATTTTTGGTTCCCCAAAGAACCTTTCATTGAACAGTTCTTGAAAGATTTTTTTTCTTAGTGTGAAGGACATTTTAAGAATGTAAAGAACCTTTTCCACTATTTTATGTAACAGAAAGATTCTATCCATGTTGAAGGTTTTTCATAGATGTCAATAAAAATTTTTAATAGAGTATATATATTTATGGTAAGACCTTTGATACCAATTCTCTATTAACTAGTTGCTTATTAGCATGCATATTACTAGCATACTGGCTGTCTATTAGTTTATTAGCACATATCAATGCCTTATTTTGCATTAACGTAAACCTAAACTTAACAACTACTGTAATAACTATTAATAAGCAGCAAATTGTGATTTTATTGAGGCAAAAGTCATAGTTAATCGTTAGTTAATAGTGAGAATTGGTCCCAAGACTAAAGTGTGACCAAATATATCTTATCTTGTATATTTTAGTGATCTCCCTGACATTGACATCTCTTTTGTTTTTTAGGTTATAATATGACCATACAAAATAAAGAACCTAATAGAAGAAAAAACTGAGAAATGAAATCCAACATCGTGCTGAGCGAGAGAAGATGGTTGCTCACCTCCGATTTTCCGGAAACCCATTTCCAATCTACTAATCCTGCTCTCGCACAGTATGAGTCATCTAACACACGGAGCAGCGCAGCTCCAACTGCATTCTCTACGGGGCAAGAAGGGCAGGAGACCGCATTTAATTTTGAGTTTCTTCCTGAAAAACTGCTGATGTATATTTCCAAATCTTTACCTCAGCTTTCACCTTCCCAGGCTTATGATTCATGCTTCCTGTGATTCCAGGCCTGGTTTTTGCATGCCAAAAAAGGTACAGTGTTAATTATGTTTATGCCAACAGCACAAACAGTCACATTTTGAAATAATCATTAAAGTGTGAAAAGTAATTAAACTCTAATTTGAGAGCATTGCTCTTGTCATCAGATGTTCTGTGTTAGATCTTCTCCTCTCTGTAATGTTGTGGACAGGACCATTCATAAGACAGCACCTCTCTAAGCTTGGGAACAGTTAATTGATTACCCATGCCAGCTACCCCCTCTGAACCCTCTCTGTAAAGATAAGTGTCGTCCCTGAAATCGAACCCTCTGCCTGCCACGCTTCCGTCTGATTAGCTGCCGGAACAATTATCTTAATCGTGTCATCTTAACGAACCCCCACGATAAGCCGCCTTGGGGCCAGTAATCCAGAAGACCTTCGCCTACACAGAATACTGTCCCTTATCGCCCTTCATAATAAAGATGAATTAAGTTGAGGAAAAGACATAAAGTTCCCATTGCGGGTGTTTACACATGTTTGTTAGTGACAGTTGTTGGTTTATCTAATCAAGATGTTAGGAGTCAAATCATCATCATGGCTGAGCAGCATTTAATGTGTGGAAAAACAATGTTAGGAAAACAAGTTGAGTAATGTTGAGTGAATAGCTTGCTTGCAATGTGCAAAAACAAACTATAATTTACATTTTCTCAATAAAATGTGTTTATTGTCCATGCAAATCTAGCCACTTTATTTGATCAAAAATATAGTAAAACACTATAATCACAGTTTAAAATACCAGTTTTGTATTTTAATGTATTTTAAAATTAATTTACTCCTGTGATGGCTGAGCTTAATTGTCAGCACCCATTACTCCAGTGTATTATTATTGTTATTATTATTATATATGTATTATATAAATAGAATTTATTTTTATAGAAGTAATGTATATTAATAGCTCTTATTAATTTTTATTAATAGTTTGAATTAATTTAGTATATATTTTGTTTTTTTATTTAGTAATTTAGTTGTATTTTTGCCATTTTATTAGGCTTTTTAATAGTTTTTATATAGTCTTTTATATTGTTTTTATTTTTTTTTTGTTTGTTTCAGTTTTAGTTATTTTAGTACATTAAATGAAACCGTGAAAATGAGAAATGTTGTTTTGACAATTTGCTGAAAAGTTCTTAACTAATATTTTATTTTCTGTTAAAGGTAATTTTTTTAAGGTTTCAGTTATAGTTAACTATAATAGCCCTTGTCTGAACAACTGCAGAAAAGTAATAGCACAGCTCTTGTTAACAAAAAAGCCACGTAATTTGAGATTTCAGATGAGGAAGATTTGTGTGCCAAAGTTTAATACTTGCCCGAAGCGCACACATAAGTATCAGAAAGCAATTGTTTTTTGTGCAACATAAGCTCAGTTTCAGAGTTTGCAATATGAATGAAAGGGCCTCTATAACTGGCATTAGTGTGAATTGTCTTCTATGGAGAGCAACTGTTAGAAAAGAACCTTGCTAAATAAGATAATCTTCTATCAGCTGTTAGAGTCTCATAGTTAGCACATCTGGTTTAATGGCAAGGTACTGGCACAGTATCACCTCCACTGAGTAGTGAGATTTGTTACCACCACATACAGTTTATTTCTGAAATTATAATTAGGGGTTTGCTTAGCCTTCCACAAACAAATAGATATTTACCCATAGTAATGCAATGGAAAGGAGCTCATTAATATTGGTCTGAAGTGGATGTGGTTTACTGATCTAAATGTATCTTCAGGTCTGAAGGAGGCGAAAGCATAACAGTGGGGTGGAGGCGGCCCGCGTGGTGGGATTCAAAGCAGATGCCCTTTCCCCTGGAAGGCCCCTCCTCTCGGAGCCACACAGATCACAGGAGTTCCCTCTCAGGCCCCGTCAGACCCCTCACGCTCTAACATTTACACTAAATTACCAAGCTTCAAAGTGCACTGTATGTACCCAGACTGAAATGATTAAGTCATAGATCCTGACAAAACCACCAGGATTCAGTTTCATTGTGGAATTTTGTTTACATTGTGATTAATGCGTGTGATTTGTTCAGTAAGCCGATCTAAATCTAATTTAGACTTTAATAGGGTCTTTTCCAATAATTGCTCAATTGCGGCAACTCCAAATAAATGATACAATCAGCAAACGTCAAATTGTATTTACACCATAGACAGCTATATTAATTGTGTTGGGTTTTCTCCATATTGTGACTCTTTGTTCTTGAGCAGGCATGTTTTCACTGCAACGCTGATACATGAACATTGTGTACAACTTTTTCTTCTTTTCCTTGAAGAACAAATTAAACTTTCACTAAAGTACAGGCACTCCTTCATCTGCAATTATTGTTCCTATTTTCGACCTTTATGTTTAGGGTGGACCATGACATTTCAGTTACAGATGACTTACTCGTGTAAGTGCAGTGGGTGTGATTGTACAAGAAATGTGACTCAGCTTCAAGCAAACTTAGTTACAAGTCTTGATCAAACTTTTTTGGCGCTTTTTGACAGTGCAATAATTCTGATTGCTTTTCAGGTCAAATACAAAATACTTTAGATATAAGGGAATCATAATTTTAAAATTAAGTTAGTGTTATTACATTTAAGAATTTGTCATTGTATCCCTTTGGTCTAATGAAAATACATTTGGGTGGTTTTATTTGAGAATTCAGCATCCTCTAGTGGGATATCACTGTATTACACAGCCTATTCAAGAAACTGTGGGACTGTAGCCTACATTTAACTAAAGATCTACATTATCGAAAAACCTTCTCTGTATCTGACATACAATTACCGTAAGATCTCTATGCACTAATTTTAATAACCATACAAAAGAGTGATTAAATGGTCCATCTAAACAGCGCTGAAAAAAGTCCACGTGACAGCACTGAACACAAACTCTTCACTTTATTTTAGTTTGTTTATTTATTTATTTATTTATTTTTCAGATTGAGTAATATCCTTTTCCTTTCTTTCTCTTTTATTTTTTCTTACATTCTCATCTATTTCTTTAGGCTAATTACTATTCCGTTCTGTTTTGAGCTATGGATTTTGATATTGTTTAATGTTCTTTTTAACTATGGTTATTGTTTCTATTGCTGTTCAAATTTTTTTTCTATACTTTTATCTGTAAGTCACAAAAAGAAAAAAAAATACATGATAAAATAAATACATTTTGTTTTGTTTTGTTTTATTTTAAGTAACGTTATTCGTTTTTTTTTTAAATTATTATTATTATTATTTGTATGGGACGTGTGGTTCAGTGTGCTCAATAAGACCAGCAGGTGTCGCACAATATGAACAAATAAAAATTAAACCGTTAAACGTGGTTCAATAAAATTAAATTCGCAGAATGTAAATTGCTGTATTTATTTGTGATCCCAGTAAACGTAGACATCTTATGTTGGCAGTATTTTATCTCTTCAAAATAAGTAATATCAAAGAACCTTCTCTCTTTCCAAACATATCGCGATATCGAGTTTATGTGAGCATGCGGAACATACACCTTTATATGGATAGGATATTAAAATGCCTGTAAACGATGAAAAAGGTGGACTTAAATGGGGAAACTACCGAAATATATCTGACCTCACCACAATGGCATGAACTTCCAAACACAATCAGCTCTTCCTCATCGGAGGTCGTTCCAGGAGATCAGCTGATCGCAAATGAATGGTTTTCAGTTCTGACTCGAGAAATATACAGCTTATAGTACGACTACTACTGCAATAATAATAATAAATAATAATAATAATAATAATAATAATAATAATAATTATTATTATTATTATTATTATTATTGTTGTTGTTATATGACTGGTGATTTGATGATTAATTAATATTAATAATAAAATTGATGATTATTAGTGAATGTATGAAATCACTTTATTTGTGTTGTTATTTTTAGGGACTTTTACTTTGAAAGAAGAACTTCCGCTGGGCGTATTGGATCACCGTTAACATCACTGCTCAGTCATGAAATAAAGCGGCTGCTTATTACGACCGTAACATCCACGCTGGAGTCCTTAAATCAGTCCAATCTTCATTTTCCCGGATTCGTTAATTCTGTAGAAGACGCGTGTCTTGTGTCCGTCACACTGGATATTAACCCAGAAGATGTGTCGAGCTGGATGGGAATGTAGAGCAGCACCATTGTTTTAATCAGCTCGTGAAGTTGGACCCAGCCTGAAAACAAACCGAAATTCAACAAACGATCATCAGATGCTGTGGGATCTCCTACCATTTCAACAATTCGCGATCAGATTTCGGAAATAACTGCCAGATTAGGATTTTCGAATTTTATGTTTGTTTGTTTGTTTTTTTTCTCAGTCGTTGACATTTACATTAATGGTATTTCTGTCTAAAACCGTGTTGTTTGCTGTTTTGTTCATGTAAAAGTGCTGCATTGACAGATCAGCACTTAATAGCCTAACATCTAGTCTTTGCGAACATTGTCTTATTTGTTTTTGGATAAACACTATACAGATCTGCCTGTTTTGCACTTTACGCAGATAAACACGATTAAACCTGGCACTGAAATAGTTCTGCAGTGATTAAAACACCTGCAGGGATATATTTGTTTTAAAATCAAAACCTTCTTCAATCAAAATGCGGTACCGTTAGCGAGACTGTCTCAGCCAGGCATGAATTATTTAAACCCTGCTTGCTTTAGTTGCTCTGTTTGCTGCTGGACAGAAGTCTTGACATTAGCAGTTTGACCCAGTGTGAGTGAGACACGGATCCAGGAGGGAGTTAGCTGTTGTTTTTGATCCAGCTAAATCAACAGCTGTCAACACATTCCGCTAAACTTTTATGTTTCGTCGTTAAAAAGCGACAATGTCTTTACTGTGCCGCTCAAAACGCAGAAAAACGACCCAGTAAGGACGATGCTGGCCGTTTTTGGACACGACACGCTTCAGATATCTCAGATTATCCGGGACTCCTGTGACAGACACATCTAGATGAGTTTTATTGTATGAACTCGAAGCTCTCGGCAAGCATTGCGGTCGTTTTATAACACGTCTTCTCGTGGATATATATCGACATTCATCATGGGCGACGCTAATTTGAACGACTCCAACGTGAAGGTGGCGGTTCGGGTCCGGCCCATGAACCGGAGAGGTGAGTCCAGTTTCAGTTCTGTCTCTTGATACACGGTTCACATGCGGCCTGTGTTTCAAGACTCAGTGTAGTGCTTTCCTGGACGTTATTGTCCCTGTGGTCCTCAGGAGCTGTCGAGCTAGTCAGCACACTAGGTGTGGGGTTTGACAAAGTTCCGAGGAAGTCCATTTGATCAGACCATGACAGCTGGACTCTCTAATGATGTGTGTGTTGGGTCACATGACCTGATTGAGTTCATAGGAAATATGATTCTATCTATCTAGAATCAGATAACTTTATTGCCAAGTATGTTTACATACACAAGGAATTTGTCTTGGTGAAAAATGTGTCTGTCTCTCTATCTATCTATCTATCTATCTATCTATCTATCTATCTATCTATCTATCTATCTATCTATCTATCTATCATCTGACTATCTATCTATCTATCTATCTATCTATCTATCTATCTATCATCTGACTATCTATCTATCTATCTATCTATCTATATCTACCTATCTAACTATCTATCATCTATCTATCTATCTATCTATCTATCTATCTATCTATCTATCAGAAAGCTTTATTGCCAAGTATGTTTAAATACACAAGGAATTCATAAAATATTTATCTGTTGATCTATCCATCTTAAACTTTATATATATTTGGGTTAGATGACGTGAACTTTTTAATTCAACTTTAGTGTATTTGGTGAAATTCATTAACAATACGACGAGTGTATTTTTAAGAGTAAAATGTATGCATGTTATCAAACGTATAGCATTTATAAAAGGATTGGTTGAGATAAATTATAACGTTACACAGCTTGAAGTTGTCAACTACCCGTTTCCAGGTTTTCTATGACCACAGGAACTCTGTATGATACATGCAAGATCTTTCTCTCTTTCCGTCCATCTATCTGTCTATCCAGAGGACACCCCATTAATGTCATACATACTGTTAAATTAAATTTCCTTTTTTTCTGTTCACCTTTTCTTTTTCTCCAAGATTATTTAGATGATTACTTGCATGTTTTTCACATGAATGCATGACATTAAAGCAGGTCTTGCCGTGGGAGAACATGTGTCTTGGTAAAGCCACCGAAGCGTGAAATATTTTCTACATTGTAGTGACGCGGTCACGTGTCCGACTGGAGCGTAACATTCGGTCACAAGACTCAAGCACCGATCGTGTGCTGACAGCCTGTGTGAGCTTTCTGAGTCACATATCCTTTAAAACACTTCCCAGTCTCCATTTATAATGCTGGAATTCTGACCTTCATTATTGTATTGTTCCAGTTCCAAAGACTTTTTCTCTATGACATAGAGAACTTGTATTTGAAAGTCTGTAAATGACATTTAACTTTCTGTTTTACTTGCGCTGTCTCTCTCTCTTTTTATTTTGGACAAAGGCAGGAAGGGAGTCTGAATGGACTATTTGCCAACGTTGCATAACCGAAAATGTTCCCATGGCCAAATGAGTTTGGATCCTTCTAAGAAAATGTTCATATTAAATCCTAAGACTATGTAAAGATAATTTCACAAAACCTTTTTGGTGGTTAAAGGGATATAGAGGTTTAAATAGTTAATGATTTACGGTTTAGTTGAGTACACCAATTGCCTCATTCCCTTCTAGCATAGCCTGAAGAATGCAGTTACAGTTTCATGTAACCAACTCAACCGTGCATTGGTTAATAGTTTACTTCCATAAATTTAGGAAAATAATTATAGAAATGAGCTGCAGGGCATTGTCACTGCCTTTTGTTCACTGTAGATAAATAGTCGCTTGGTCTTTGTGTTATTGTGTTCAGGATTCTATCAATCTTTCCACTTCGTCACTGTTGCCAAGATTACATGTGCTTATCGCTCTCACCTGAGTGACATAATGCAGGAAACTCAGATTTTTGGACTGGCTAGCTGTGGTCAATCCAGATGGGTCTCTTTATTGGACCTTGGCCACCAATGCTGGGAGGAAACCAGTTGTTTCCTGCTCTAGCAGGAAGTTGTTACAGCAAGTGTGGCTTCGGAGTGCATCCTTTCCAAGGATTTCTGAGTCAGCTGCAGATGCTTTCCACTTCCCTGTTGATGTGAGTAGGAGAGTTTGGTGGTTTCAGACATGCTTTGGCCTGCCGTGGGATAGGGTGTGTTAGTATTAGGCCGTTCCCTTTGTTTGTCAGCAGTGCATCATAAACTTTCAGCTGACCGAACTACAAAACTTTATTTGGAATCCATTTATTGGACCGGAAGCTGCTTTATCAACAGGCTGCTGCTGACATAGTGTTTGAAGGAATGCTGTTGCAGGTTCTTCCCGCTGCTGCTGTCAGAGTGAAGGCTCTGGCCAAGCTGAGACCCGAGCCAATCCCAGCGTTCAACATTAAGGATGGCCTGATGGCATGTGGCCAGTGTGAGAGAGTTTCGTTCCAGTTCATGGAAGTGTCACTTGAACTATACAGCCAGTGTTGTCACTGGATCTTGTGTTCATTGACCATGTTTCTGTGTTTTTATGTTTTGGAGCCTAAACTAAACTTAAACATTTTCTGAGAGTTAAAAAAGGACCAAAAAATGCTTTAATGTTTAATTATTTAATTTACTTCCCGTCTCCAATATCTATAATATTTTTTTGTGTATACATTTATTTAAATTTTTATTTATTATTTCTATTTTTTTTCATGTATTTTTTGCACATAAATATTGTTTGTTTATTTATTTATTTATTTATTTAAATAATTTTGTTTGGCAGCTATTCAGTTTGGTCCAGTTTTTTTCCCAAATTGAATTAAATTATTCCAGTGTTTTAATTTGAGTAATTCTATGCAAACACAAAACCAAATCCACTGACGGTATATGCCACATTTTATCCTCATCTGGTCAATTTTGCAAAATAATCCGAGACCGATCATTCACTATTCTTACTTATTACATGACTACATTCCAAATGAATACATAATTGGACATGAAATATTGATTTTTGCTTTAAATTATTTTCACATTTGAGAACTGTGGCATCTCATGACCTGCTGATGAGTTTATTGCACTTTCACACTGAAATCATTTAATTCAATTTTGGAGAAATATGGATTTGGAAATAGTTGGTTAGCAAAATTGATTAAAAGGGATATTAATAAGACTTCCATATGGCATCTGGCATGTGAAGAATCATTGCTTTAGTTTCACAGATTTTTTTTGCTAATGTATTTAACAGCCTGTCAAGGGAGATTATAGTTTGATTGTCCTGAATGGCCTTTAATATCCCATCTGAGGACGTGAGTCTGTAAAACTGGTTTTCTCTGAACTCTTTCCATATCTGTGAGAATAGTGGTGGCTGATTTCAGGAACACTCTCTGTGTCTGAATGCTGGTTTGGTTTCAGTCCTCAAGCAGCATCTCCTTCTGTGAAATAAACCCTTGCTATTGATTTTAGCCTTTTGCTCTGCATAATCAGGATGACTGGGAACTCAATAGGTCATAAGATTGTCTTATTAGATACATCTAAGTGACAGAGAAGGGACAAACATATTTAGAGTAGCAGTTCCATAGGATATATGCTTCATCTGATCAGTTTAGTGGCATTGTATCTTTTTTTTAATATTCCAACAACTTGATGCAGCACAAAATAAATTGAAAATTCATATTCTTTGGTGCTTATATTGCCTCAATGTGTTTTTTTTTTTGTTTGTTTTTTTTTTCTCCAACAGAAAAGGACCTGAACACAAAATGTGTTGTGGAAATGGAGGGGAATCAAACATATCTGTACCCGGCAAACCTAGGAAAAGATTCCAGGTAAGTTAAATTGGAAAATCTGACATACTGTATTAATACTTTTATTCAGCAAGGATGCATTAAATTATCTGTTTCAAATAAATGCTCTTCCTTTGACCTTTCTATTCATCAAAAAGTCCTGAAAAATGTATCAGTGTTTCAAAAAAATATTAAGCAGCAACTGTTTTCACCAGTGATAATAATAAGAAATGTTTTTTGAGCACAAAATCAGAATATTAGAATGATTTCTGGAGTAATGGCTGCTGAAAATCTGCTTTGCTATCACTGGAATAAACTACATTATAAAATATTAAAGTAGAATACAATTAATCTGCAATAATATTTCACAGTATTGCTGTTTATTGTGTTTTTGAACAAATAAATGCCACCTTGGTTAACATAATTATTTCAAAAACACTAAAAATCTTACTGACACCAAACTGCACAGTAGTGTAGATTTGCTAACATTGTGATTTGTTCAGAATAGCATACTACTAGTATGCAGAATACCCAATGACCTACTACATTTGCATACTGCAGTGGTTACTGTATCCCACAATGCTTTTCTCTCAACTTGGCTCTTATCCAGAGTAATGAAGCAGAAGTAATATTTTTATAACATCTTTTTCTTGACTCATTATTTGATCGGATTGATCAGTGCAAAAAACTGGATTGAAAATAACCGTTTCTTTCTCCAAGATGAAGAATCGAGGCATTTGAACTCCTTTGATTTAAAACAAAAAATATATACAGCATAGTACTGTTTAAAATGATCTGAACACATAATACCTAAACAGTAATATTTAATGTATATACAGTAGTATGCTGTTAACTAGAATTCCATTCAAAACAAGACCACCATTTGTTTCTCTTCCTCTCTCAATCAGATATTTCATGTTTTGGACCCTTCGTGAGATAGCTGAGAGCAGGGGCTTTGAGAACGCGTGTATCATTGTGGGACTCGGTCGGTCAGCTCGTACGATGGGGGCTGAGGGAGAACAGGAATGTGGACGTGCAGTTCTCTTTAACGCAGCCTGCTGTTTGCTCCGTCCTGCCGTGTGTCGGGGCATAACTCTCCTCCGTCTGACTTCCTCTCTTTTTCTCTGCCCTCCGTTGCCACGGAAACGCAGAAGGAGGGTTAACCCTAGGTCATCCATAGCTGAGGAGCTCTTGTGTCTGGAAAAAGGGGAAAATACAAGCTAGCTTTAGCATCTGTCGGCCATAAACATTTCCTCTGACTTTTATGGCGGGTAAGCAAGAGAGCGCAATTATTTTTTTCCCTCTGCTTTTCTCTTGTCGTGCAGTGCAAACAAAGACAGAGGTTGAACAGGTTTTAAACTTGGAAGTGAATGGTAGAGCCGCCTGCTGCCTTCGCACAACAGACAGTTTAATTGCAGCGTTGAGTTCATGTGTCGTGCCACACTCAATCGCCGGCCCCTTTAATGGCCCCTGCGATGCAGATGCCTCAAATGGCAAGGTTCACATGACCAAAATAGCCTTATTTATGCAGATTATTGCTGCCATTTCATATTAATTATGATCTGTCAGGCGCTACAATACATTCCAGACCATCTTTTTTTGACGGCTACACATGCCGTGTTTGTGTCAGTGTATATTCGTCTTTCAGTCCTTTGTGTGGTCGTACCGCTCTCAGCATGTCCGATGGCATCACATACTCAGGCTGAATGAATCTTAGTGCCTGTCCATTTACTTTAATGAAAGAAAATTACATTTGAAAGGTTTTATGTTTGCAAGCAGCTCCTAGGGGTGTTTGGTATGTATTGAGCATTAAACACACTCAGACATGAGCAATAAGTATCTTTACCAGAAGTTTGTATGTGCCTGGCAAGTCAATGTATTTATGTCTGTATTTATATATATAATTTTAGAAAAATCCCTGTGTCATTCATAACGACCAATAATTGCTTATCACTCGTAACTATTTCAGTATTATTAACTGTATTTTGCAGCTGTGCTCTTTCGTGTAAGGCGTGTGTTAGATTGTTAATTTAAGGAGTTGCCAGCACATCAAGACTATGACCATCCCACCTAAGTACACCAAAGAGCACCGGAGAGACAGGGTGTGTTTTTGGCAGACAGGAAATCAGTCAGACATACACTAGTTAGAATGAGTTCAGGTGTGTTTAGGACTCAGCACTGTTTCTAACAGGAACCACCACCCAGTTTATCAAAGTTCCTTTACATGGAGCTCTATTAGTGATTGCAGTGATGCACAGATGCCTTAAGTGCTAGACACATTCTCATATTTGTGTAGAAATGACTTCAAAAGCATATTCAGGGTTTCCACGGGGCATTAAAAAGCATTTGAAGTCATTAAATGGATTTTGCTAAAATTAAGGCCTTAAATAGCATTAAAAGTCATTAAATTTATTTCTACAGGCATTAATTTTTTTAGATGGTTTTGAATAAAAATAATGCCAGTTTACTTTGAATATAGCGCCTTCATAATTAATAACTTTTTAATTTCCTGTCGCAAAATATGTACATTGGTGTGATACACACGCTGTACATTTTGGTAATCGCCTGCGCGAGATAGCCGTAAAAACGCCGGATGTTTGGACAGTGCCGGACTGGAGTAAAACTAAGAGCAGAGAATGTTCATTTTGTAAATTCAGAAAGAAATTGTGTAGTGTAATTGAGCAATTTTGGCGAGAAAGATTCTGATTTTATTACATTCGGTGTAAATGACGACTGATAATGAATAATGTATTGACAGTAACAAGGTCGCACATTTTGAAGCTTGCGCAGCCGGTGTGTGTGTGTGAGAGAATCTCGTGCAGAAATCAAAACAAATCAGCGCAACAGCACAGACAAATACTGTGGTAAAAATTTAGTTTTTATATTTATACCATATGATGTAGCCTAGTTAAGCAACATGATTCAATTCAATTCAATTCAAGTTTATTTGTATAGCGCTTTTCACAATACAAATCGTTGCAAAGCAGCTTTACAGGAAATTAAGTTTCTACAATATATTTATATATTGTAGAAACTTAATATATTTAACTTATGGCGAAATTTGGTAGTTCTGTATGTTGTCTGAGGGTATGCTTCATCTGAGGTCCTCTGAGGGGTTGGCATCATCTCTTCTCAGGTGTTCTGGATCCAGACTGAAGCTTGTGTAAATCCTAGTTACCACGGGATGTTAATCCCGTGGCAGAAACAGAGAAACAAATAGAGACATAATTAGCGTAGCTGCTGTTCCAACCAAGCAACAATTATTTGTTCAATCCAAGCTAAAGAACAATAATGCTCATAACATTAGTCATGCATCTGTAATTTTGCAATGTAAATGTAAATTCATTAATGAAATGTACGTATTTGATATGAAAGATAATGCAAACATTTTAATTAGATTAGGAAAAAAAATGAAAAAATTGCCCTTTATTTAAAAAAAAAAACACCTTGGATATCAATTTAATATCACAAATATGCTGATTTCAGTAAGTAAGAACTGATAGAGAAGTGATAGTTTAAATTATGTAAATTTTCTCACATATCCAAGATTATCATCATTGCATTATCAAATTGAATGGTTAATTTAAAACATAGGCCTATAACTGGTCAAAGTTTGGGATCATTAAGATTTTTTAAGGAGTTTTTTTAGTTTTTGAAAGAAGTCTCTTATGCTTACTAAGGCTATATTTATTTGATCAAAAATACAATAAAAACAGTACTATTGTGAAATATTATTTCAATTTATAAAAAGTTTTTTTTTATGTCAATACATTTTAAAATATAATTTATTCCTGTGATTCAAAGCTGAATTTTCAGCATCATTACTCCAGTCTTCAGTGAAATCATTCTAATATGCTGATTTGCTGCTCAAGAAACATTTCTGATTATCAATATAGAAAACAGTTGCGCTTATTCAATTTTTTTGTGGAAATAAACCACAATATATTACCTTTCAAAAATACAATAAAAAAAAAACTAGTTTTTTTTTTTTTTAATAAATACTTTTATTCAACAAGGACAAATTAAATTGATGAAAAGTGACAGTAAAGACATTTATAATGTTACAAAAGCTGATTTATTTGAAATATTTATGAAATTTATGCTGAAATGTAAAATGTATCATGATTTACACAAATATATAAAGCAGAAAAAATGTGATCAATATTGATGATAATAAGAACCGTTATTAATGATTGAGCACCAATAATCATAACAGAGCAGAAAATTAGCATATTAGAATGATTTCTGAAGGATCATGTGACACTGAAGACTGGAGTAATGATGCTGAAAATTCAGCGTTGATCACAGAAATCAATTAAATTTTAACAGATATTCACATAAAAAAACACTTATTTTAAATTTAAATAATTTTTCTCAATATTACTATTACTGCAGCCTTAGTGAGCAGAAGATGCTTGTTTCAAAAACTTTAAAAACCTTTGACTGGTAGTGTGTGTAGTTTTACTTTTATTTATACATATATATATATATTATATATATATATATATATATATATATATAATGTATGTATATAATTTAGGTCGTGTATGGCATTAAACTTTTTTTAAAAAGGCATTAAAAAGCATTAACTTAGATTTGATGATACCTGCAGAAACCCTGATGTTCAGATATCTGAATGCTTCTTGAGTAGGCATGTATATGATTAGAGGTCGACCGATTGATCGGCCAGCCGATTAATCGGCCGATTTTTGGCATTTTTTAAATTAATCGGCATCGACTGATTGTGTTGCAAATTAGGCCGATTTATAGGCAGCTGCATCTGCGGGCAGCTAAGCGTTGTTGCGTAACGCCGGAGAATCTCTCTCTCTCTGTGGTGGCGTCAGACGGAGCAGCTCACACTCTGCCAGGGTTGCCAGGTTTTCAGAACAAAACCTGCCCAATTGCTACTCAAAACTAGCTCAATCGCGTTTCGAGGGGTTCCACTAAAAATCGCGGTCCTGGGGGGTAAAATACACTTTTTTT
Source organism: Spinibarbus caldwelli (assembly GCA_039654775.1). Taxonomy (NCBI): domain Eukaryota; kingdom Metazoa; phylum Chordata; class Actinopteri; order Cypriniformes; family Cyprinidae; genus Spinibarbus; species Spinibarbus caldwelli. The sequence goes on from CM077251.1 coordinate 7,915,968, forward strand.
TTTTTTTTTTTTGGCGGGGTTCCACTGGTAAATTCGCATTCCAGGGGCTAAATATCACGTTATTGAGGTCGCTCAACCCGCGGACATGAAAAACATCCCGCGGACTTGGCAACACTGCAGCCACGGCTTGTTCACACGCAGCTTCAGCTAACAATGGCAGGGCAAAACAGACCGTTTCGAAAGCGGAATTACGTTTTACCCTACTAGAATTGATTCTGGAAAGTTATCATATTCATAAGTACAACCGGTCATTTGCATGTGAAAGTAGAAACACATTAAATTCAGACGAAACTTCTGGGCTGATTATAACGTGCACATTAACATTCCTTATGAAATGTGTGTGTGGGTCCGACAATAGCCTCCACGATGTCATCGCTTGTGGCCAGTGCACTCTTAAGCAGTTATGATCAGCAGGTTGTGTAATGAACTCTTTTATTTTTATCATCACTTTGGCCATTTGACTTATAGCAGTGTCCAGTGTTTCCCACACATTGAGTTATTTGTGGCGGCTCGTCACAATATCAAGACTGACCGCCACAAATAGATTTTCCAAAAGGCTTATACTTCCTTGAATAAACTGAGCACTGCACGTTTCAAAATTAAAATGCAGCGCAGGTGTTTTTATATGATTGTATCTTTGAAAAATAACCGACTAAGCTTCGATGTCATTTTGATTTCGTCTTTCCTGTAATGCCTGATAAAGTAGCGTTTGTGAGCGCAGCGCTTATTTGATTACAGCCGTTACCGGGGAAACCCGCTTCAACAGCACCTCCTGCTGGCAGAAAATGAATTTGCAGTCTGTGGGAAACACTGGTGTCTGACCGCAAACATGAACAAAAAGCATCCTTCAGAACTGCTTTGAGAAGATACTTGAGTTTTGAGCCATGTATTATTACTCTAAATTGGGCTACTGCTACTATTACTATCTTGTACCCTCCAATAATCATTTACTCAAACTCGCTATAATGAGATGAATGGGGGAAAAAAAGAAAATTTAAAAGAAAAAAAATCGGCCAAACATATCGGTCCAAAAAATCGGCATCATATATCGGCCACCGGCTGCCCTGATATCTAAATATCAGCATCGGCCGGTGAAAAACCCATATCGGTCGACCTCTATATATGATGGATGTCATAAGAGGTCACTGAACACTAGTTTACACTAGTTTAGATCCTCCTATCTTAAAGTTTGCGGTGTTAAAATGATGGCTTTATGAGTTTTTAATGTGTTTATTACTTGTTTCCAGGAAAAATATTTAAACATATTTAAAACAAGATAAATGTACTTTATAGCAACACTGCATAAAATAAGTCTAGTTATGTTTTCATAGATTGTTTTGTAAGTATACATCTGTAATGTTTTTTTTTTTTTTTTTAATTTCCTTATTTAAAACAAGTAAAAAAAAAATAAAAAAAAAACATTGACGATACATTCTCTTTTTTGTCTTTTCCTATGCAGTGTTGCTTCTCAAGTAAATTTATCTTGTTTCAAGGATGTTTAGATATTTTAACTGGAAAATTGGACTTGTTAAGAGTAGTTTTTTTCCTTTTTTATAATATTGCAACAAATATAAAGGGCTGTTCACACCAATAATAATTATATTAGCGTCCACACGAACAGATGATGACATTTTAATTATTATAATTGCGTGCTGCAGTTATAGTCAAGTCAAGTCACCTTTATTTATATAGTGCTTTTAACAATACAGATTGTATATATATATATATATACACATACATATATATACAGATTGTATATATATATATATATATATATACACATACATATATATATATACACATACATATATATATATATATATATATAATAGCTTATGTTTTTCTCAGTTCGCAGAAGCGCTGCAGGTGCGTTACGTGCATGTGAATCCACACGTTCATGTTGTTTATGCTGCTTTTTGTGTGTATAAAATGAATCCCTGGAAAACAAATTTAGGTATTTTTAATGGGTCAAGCCACCTATCAATTTAAATTTAATTTAATTGTAATTTAACATAATCTTGTCGGTTAACGGTTAATATGGTTTAACGACTGTCGGTTAGGAGAAATAAAATAACCGGAATGAACATTCCTATTTCCTGTAAACGTTAATCAGAAAAATAATAATAAAACAACTGCAACTGTTTATGATCATTGCTTGATTATCAACAGTGGACTATCTATCTAGTCTATAAAAGTACAAAAAAAAAAAACCCTCATGACACTTAAAAATTATTTTATTTAGGCTTATACAATTTAATATAGGCCTACGCTTTTTTTTGTTTCAAATGGATGAAGAACAGGCTACTAGCCTAGCCTATAATTTACGCAATAGGATAAATTATGTATGGAAACAGCTCAAGGGCAACATTTTTTTGCGATACACCAAAACTTATGCGACAATTCGTTTTTTTAGGGATGACGTCATGACGCACACCATTTTATCGGTAAAAGGCCAGTTGGATGGAAACAGACTGTAGACAGCAAATGTCGCAAAGTTTTTTTTTTAACGCATATATCTTTGTCGATAGCAAAACAGCACAAAATCTGGGTGGAAACTTGATTTGTGTGGTGCCCTGGTGGCCTGTATACAGTAGCCAGTACAAACATCACAGGGGATTTATCACTAACACGTGTTTCTCTAGATAATGTTATACGCAGCACCATAACTTCAAACGAGTTATACTTAAAGCCTGCCCTCTGAGAAATACTGAGAATATTGCTATAAATTGTAGCAACACCTCCCCCTTTACGTTTTGGACGTGGCTCATTTTTATAGCAGTAATCATGGGGGGTAGACTCATTTAAAGTAATGTATTCATCTGGTTTTAGCCATGTTTCTGTCAAACAGCAAATCTAGGTTATGATCATTGATCAAATCATTTACAAATAGTGCTTTTGTAGAAAGGGACCTGATATTCAGTAAGCCAAGTTTTATCAATTGTTTCTCTATATTGTAAACATTTTTTATTTGTTGAACATCAATTAAATTGTTACTATTACTTTGGTTTGGACGTTTTCTGTATTTTCTAGTACGGGGAACAGACACAGTCTCTATAGTGTGATATCTAGGTGAATGAGTCTCTATGTGCTGAGAATTAACTGACTTCTGTGACGTGAGGTGGCTAGCAGACGGTCGGTTTAGCCAGTCTGTCTGCTTCCTGACCTGGGCCCTAGTTAGTCAAGTACGAACTCTTAAGACTATGTGCCATATTTCTAGAGAGAAGAGCGGCACCACCCCAGGAGGGATGAACACCATCTCTTTTCAACAGGTCATGTCTGCCACAAAAATTTTTCCAATTGTCTATAAAGCCAATGTTATTCTGCGGGCACCACTTAGACATCCAACCATTGAGTGACGACAGTCTGCTATGAATCTCATCACCACGGTAAGCAGGGAGGGGGCCAGAGCATATTACAGTGTCTGACATCGTACATACATACATATATATATGTATGTATGTGTATATATAGACTCTGCTGACATCATAGAATTACAATGATTATTAAAACCTTACATAAGAAAATAGCTGCAATTCAAAAATAATTGCGTAGATTATTCATATTCATACTTTCTGCCTAATTCACATCATAGTTGAATTTGTTCTTAACCACATTCTAATGTTAATGAATTTGGAGTATTCTAAATGAGTGACCTTATGCCCAAGGCTAGTCATTTGCGTAAAACACTCTCAAACACACGTCTCATATGACGCTCTCCGAAGACGTGCTCTCACCTGAGAGACGTACAGCAAGGTTCTCAAGCAATGCCAAGGGTGCAGTTCTCAAAACTAGTTCAAACACAATCACCTTTAATGCAGATCCAGATTACACACTCTCATTAGCCAACTCTGCATACATGTATCTGTTGTTATTCAGAGAAATTGTGCAGCTCCAGCTGTAATGGAGCTTTCCTCTTTCAGTATGTGTATATGATGATATATGTGTGTATCTCTCTCTCTCTCTCTCTCTCTCTCTCTCTCTCTCTCTCTCTCTCTCTCTCTCTCTCTCTCTCTCTCTCTCTCTCTCTCTCTCTCTCTCTCTCTCACTATAATCTTACAATGGCTAATACCTTCTTACCAACCTCTACAATATAGCAAATCAGTGAAAATGACTGGATGAGTGTCATATAATCTTAATGAGCACAGCTGATTGAGTTTAATTGTACACTTTTCATTACACTACTTTTGTAATTACCAAGACATTGAGTCACAGTTGGGCATCTTTAACTTAGGAAAAATAATTTCTGTATCATGTGGAAGAAGTGCCCTAGAGTGCATCCTGTTGCCCTCGGCCTGCTCAAGAGCATTAAGTTCAAGCATGAGACCACATCTGTCTGTGTGCATACATTCATTAGGACATATCTAGTGGATCATAATTTAGGTCAAGGGTACAAAACGTCATCTTTCCAAGTCGCAAGCTGCGTATTTGCAAGCAACCGGAGCGGAATCACATTTTTTTTAATGACTCAACCTCAGAGCCCAAAAGCTGAAGGGTAGTTCATGTGCGTCCGTGTGCACGGTCAGGTTGTCTTTCTGACTAGCCCATCATGCGAACGCCAACCACGAGGTGTTAGACGGCGTTTGGCACAACCCTCGGTCTCTGGCATACTCGCAATGACAGCTGTCACCGTAGCGTACGTCACTAACCCATGAAAAAGCTGCAGTGGACCATAATCAAGGTTCATTCCTTCCTCCCCCTTGTTCTCAGACTTTAGCCCCTGCAAGAATGCAGACAAAGACATAGGGATTTACAGTCCTGGCCTTGAGTCGACACTTTGCCTCGGAGTGGTCGATACACTCTCGAAAGAGAGATTTAAATGGTTCTCTGTAGGAAATGCTTTCCTCTAGCCTATTAGGAATATTAGGATAGTCTGATGAGGCATCGGGTGAATCCATTAACTAGGTCGAAATGAAATCGCAAGCATGTTTCTGGAATGCTCCCTGAGTTTGCAGGAAAGCCTGATTGAATGCAGCGGTATTAAATGTGTGTTTGATGCCTTTCAAAGACAGATTGAGGCCAGTGGCTTGTTTGCTAGACTGCAGACTTGAATCAACCACCACTTTTTAGCCTGTAAATGGAGGGTTTTCCCTCCGGTGGTGTCAATGTGGTTTTTATTTTCCGCCTGTGGTGCTTTTGGTCTCGGTTTCAATTTGTATACTATTATAGCACCAAGCCAGAGTGGTGATTTCCTCATTGTTTGCAGCACCAATGGAGGGATACAGAGAGTGGGGGAAGGGACGACACTGTTGACACAGTCTTTCATAGCAGCCTCCTCCCCTATAGACAGTTTCTTGGATAATAAAAGTGCAGCTATTAAAAGTAGTGACCATTTGTGATGAGCTTGCTGTTATTATGTGGCGAACAAAGTCTAATTTTTCAAACCAATGACCTTCATGGCAGTGTTTGCCAAAACTTTGCCAGAGCATGTTTATTTAAGCATGCTAAACATTTAATTATTCATTTTGAATCATTCATTTTGACATGCTTTCAGTGAGCTAAATTGATTTATATGCAGTAACTGTGGGTAGGGCTAGATGGTAATATATCAGTTTTTTATGTTTGATATTTTGTTTGCAACTATGGAGTTTGCAATCACATTCCCAAAAGACTGTACTAGTTTTTTTTTCCCCTTTAAATCACAGCTTGCGAACATTATAGTGGTATATGATATTTAATTAATGTTAGTAGCCAAAATGCAGATTACTTTTATTTCTGAACCAACTCTTTGCACTGACAGGTTCAGTAATCTGGTTGAAAATGATTCTGTGATTCATTTGTGATTCAGTCATTCGTTCTTGAAGGTTGCTTATAGTTTAAAATAACTGTTTTCTAAATGTTTTGAAATGTAATTTATTCCTATAATTGCAAATCTAAATTTCAGCAGCCATTACTCCAGTCTTCAGTGTTACATGATTCTTCAGAAATCATTCTATTATGCTGATTTGCTGCTTAAGAATAATTTCTCATTATCAATGCTGAAAACAGTTGTGGTGCTTAATATTAATGTAGAAACTGTAATGCATTTTTTCAGGATTCTTTGATGAATAGTAAGTTACAGATCATCATATTTTTTGAAATAGAAACTTTAACATTACAAATTAAATGCATCCTTGCTAAATAAAAGTATTTGTTTATTAATACCAAAAGTATTCAAAAGTAGTATTCTTTTTGTAAAAAGCATGTTTTTTTGCTGTATTTTTTCTGTGTTTAACTTGTTCATCCAGCCCTAACTGGAAGATTTTTCCTGGTTTGGGGGAAGGGTCTTATGTGAGCTTGTCTTTGCTGCACGCTGCCAAACCGTCACTCTCTAAATGAATGTTTTTGTGTGTGCGATTGCTAAAGAAAGTAAAGAGTTTGTGTCTTCCCCAGCAGCTGAGGACTCTGCTCAGTCAGTGCTGCCTCATATCAGGAAGCCTCTGACTCACTCCCACAAAAACAATGTCATAAAGCAACGTACAGGATTACTGGCGAGGCTACTCGATGACATCATGAGAGAACTCGTGTGATTAACAGCACCGCAGCGCTGATCCCAGTTCTAGCTCGAGTGTCTCTCAGCGATTGGTCTCACCTGTCACTGAGGCATTTTTTGGGTAATAACAACCACATGCCTCTGTCTCCTGTAGGGAAAACAGGCACAGGCGTAGAGGCACAGCATATGCATTTTTCATTTGTACAGTTGGCTCATGGGCGATTCCAATTTGTGCAGATGTACAGGACAGCCGTGTTAGGACAACACAGAGTGATGCATTGTGGGTTTAGTCCAGCAATGTTTGGAAATCAGACTGGGAACTTAGGAGCAGCTACCAGCTTTCCTTAGGTTGTCATTGGGTTGTCATGGCTGCCGTCATTAAAGTGAAAGTCAAAAACATGAATCTAACTTTGCTCTGATAAACTAGCCATTCACTTTCTCCAACTTATACCTAAACACCGTTTTTTTTTTAATTTTTAAATTTTTATTTTTTTATTGTATTTCATTTTATTTTATATTTATTTTATTTTATATATTGTGCATATTATATATATATATATATATATATATATATATATATATATATATATATATATATATATATATATATATATATATATATATATATATATATATATTGTTTATTTTATATTAATTGGTTTATTTAATTTTATTTTTAACTATGTAGTGATAAACAAAGCATCCATTTCAGTTTTGCCAACTTATACCAAAACGAATTAAATCAAATAAAATGTAAAAACATTAAAATAAAATGAATCGATTAAAAATAAAATATTTTTAATCGATTCATTTTATTTTAATGTTTTTACATTTTATTTGATTTAATTCGTTTTTTATTAAACTTTTTTTATATCAGATTACTGTATATTCTGCTATCAGAGTAGTATTTTTGTAGAACAGAAACTATAAAAATTACATTTATGATGACTGTATTAATTTAAACGGATACATTTACACTAAATGGAAAAAAAAGCTGCATCACTAAAACATATATTTGAACTGGTTCGTTCACGTCTATCATCCAAACGAAGCGATTCATTATAATAATTTAGATTCTCAGCCCAACATAAATAAGAGAAGACTGTTTAGCAGAGCGTTTTTAATCAGCATTGCATGAGAGAAAAAGCAGCCATGTAGCTTATTACTGGAACGAATATACAGTTGTGCTCAGAATGATGAAGACGGATAAGATTAGAAACATTGCTAAGTAGTGTCATTTGTTTGAAATGGTTCATTTCAGTACTTTGTCCATTCCGTCAGAGACTGTACATCATTGTATTTGTCATGTTGGTGAATCAGATATGATTAAATGTGACCAGGGGTATAGTTAGTATAGGCTTTGCCAGATAGTACAAGGTCAAAGTCACTAGAGCTTGTAATGAGTGTTTGGGAAAGGAGTTGCCGGCAGCGGGAGCCGCGAGCATGAGCAGTAGTCTGGGTGTAGCACACAAACCAGTGAACTCATTTGCCATTACACACATACCTACTACAAGCTACACCCTTGGCTGTGGAGGTTTGGTAGAGACCTCATTCTCAAGAATTAGTAATCTGTCCTGTAGGTGTCTTGAAAGCATGTTATGTTCCTTTTGATGCATGAAATTTGATTTGTTTTACTCTGAAGTATCTGTTATCTTTAACACTCAGTTTATGCCCTGCAGCGACAGATAGCAAGGCTAGATTTTGAGAAACCGATAATATGGAGACAAGATCATTTTCTAACAATATCCACATTTATTTCAATCTCAGAATTGAGGGACTGTCTCTTAGAAATGTTATTTTTAGTGTTTCAGAATATATAGCTGTCTCCACAGCTTTCCGAATATCTGCCATGTGTGTTTGTCCACCCCATTTGCCAGACCTCCCCCAGGAACTCAAGATGAAGCTCAGTCTGACACTTCCTTCAGGGTCCAACATCTCTCTCAGTTCTCAGCGTGGTGTGACAGGGGGACGTCATCGTTCAACTTATTATACCACAAGTGCGGCATGGCCTGATTTTAAACGACAAGCTGAGCCCGGGGTCGTTGGAACTGAATCCAGGCATATTTTGCCTCAGCTTTCCATCCCTCGCTTGTTTGTTTGCTTGCTGTGTAACTACATGGCTGTACACGCTTTGGTGATTTCCATAAGCTCTCATGGACGTAGATTTTCTAGATTGGGATCGCCACTGCTGAAGATGGTCATTATAGGTTTATATGTGCAGAAGGCATGTATTAATTGACAATAATTCCACATCATATATGTCCTTAGTTATGAGATTCTTAAAATAGTTTTTCGATTGAAATTGACCCTGTTTTTGCTTTTACACACATTTTTGGCTTATTGTGTATGATTCATTTGTGCACAGTCTGGCAAAGAAGTCTTTCTTCATATTTTGGATCAACCAAGCCCTCTTATATTTCTTTTAACCTTTTAGTGACTTACATAGAAACCACTTTTTAGCTGATTTCACTAATAGTTTAGTTTAATTATAGTAATAATTTAATGTTATGTTTTTATTTGTATAAAAATTATTTTATTTGTATAAAAATTCAAGATTAAATTATTACTATACATTTTTATGGTTATCGGTATCGGTCATTTTTAAAACCGATTTACCGAAGTTTTTAAAGAGTTTTTTCAGCGCCCTTGATATTGTTAATTTTGGCATTAATTTTAATTTTTTCACCAGGCATATATATTGCTTCAAAATATTGGTTATCGGTCTGCTTGATCTGTAATAATCAGTATCGGCCTCGGCTCCTGAAAAACACATATTGGTATATGTGTATACCGACATATACCCCATATATAATATTTATTATTATTATTATTATTATTATTATTATTATTATTTGACTTGTTTGTCATGTACTCAAAGACAAATTTCCATGCAAAATGACACAAGTATAGCTGTAACTCTTTATAATAATAATAATAATAATAATAATAATAAATATAAATATTTTATATATTAAATAATAATATATTAATAGCTCAGTGCTCAAAAGTTCATGGCACAAACAAATATTGGATAAAATACTTGGTAGATGCTTTATTTAAATGTTTCACTCAATTCTATTTGTTGTTTAGGCAGATCACTATGGTTTGGAACAGGGCTTTGCATTTTGCATTTGTTTTTTTAATTACCCCGAGAACAACAACAGAATTGAATTAATTTGGCCTGGAAAGGCACAGTGCTCTCTGAGCGATTAAGATCCTTCAATACGCTCCCACAGTCATTCAGTAATGCTTATATAGGTCATTGTGTTCACAGAGTGCTGTGCAAAGCTATTGAGGTGCCCTCTACAGATAACACATCTTTGAGTCAGGGCTCCAAATGCGTATTTACCCTGTAAACGGCAGGGCTTTCTCAGTGAGAGACAGTCTGTTTGTGTTCAGGTCCACTGAGCAAAGTACAACTGATGACATGGACTCACTCAGGATGTGTGATTGTATGTAGAGCCGCTGGTTCCTAGTCCCGTTTGAGTGCGCTCATGGTGAGGACATGCTATTTTGGTCAGCTGTGAGTCAGTGGGTCCACAGAATTTGGACAATTAGAGGCTTTTTTTTAAAGCTTGTCTGAACTTCCTGGAATAATTAAAGCCCAGATGTTTTCATGGAAAAATGTACTGAAATATTATGCACTGGCGGCCAAAATTATGAAATTTTAACTATTTTCTATTTGAATATAATTAAAAATCACATTTATTTCTATGACAGCAAAGCGGAATTTAGCATATAAAAAGTATTTTAAATTGTAATGAGATTTTGCAGTATTACTGTGTTTACTGCATTTTTTTAATCAAATAAATGCAACCTAGGTAAGCTTAACCCAGAGGGGAAAAAAAAAAAAAACACTTTTTTGGCTGCCAGTGTAAATATTATGAACTCTAATAATACCATAGAATCCTGGTATATGTACAGTGGTATTAATAGTATTATCATGGTATCACATCCAAAATAACACATGGACTTTTTTAGTTTATACAGAATCTTACTTGTCATCTTGTACTTCAGCACAGCCACATTGAAATTGTGCATTCTTCTAAAATACATGCATAAGTGATTTGTTTTTAAACAAGATCTTTTTCTGTCTTTTCTCATATGCACCCTCTCCTTGGATCGTCTTGCAGCAGGGGTCAGCCAAAGGTATGACCCTCATTTCTGTCTAAAATGAACATGCTTACATCAGACAAATACAAGTTTGATAGAACATTCATACAGTATACAAGTTTGATAGAATAGAACAAATGGAAACACAAAGTAACCATTTTTATCTCTATCTATCTGTATCTCTTTTGCCAAGACCTTCGCCTATGACTACTGTTTTTGGTCAATGGATGAGTCGGAGACAGAGAAGTTTGCTGGTCAGTTTCTGGAAACACTTCTTGAAGAAGCCACTTTGTTTGTTTCTTGGTTCAGTGTATCATCTTTTGATGGTTCTTGCGCTGGTGCTGGTGGTGCTAGTGAAGACAAGGTTTTGTTTACACATCAAGATCATTTGTACTAACAAGGTTTTTCCCAGAACATCTACAGTGTCACCTTGAGCTTTTCAGTACAGTTTCAAGTCATGGCACTCTGTCTACGGGACAAAAAGTGATTTGATTTGATTGGAAAAAATATATATTTAATTATAATTTAATATATATATATATTATAATTAGATATAAATATTAGGGCTGTCAAAGTTAACACGTTAATAAGGCATTAACACAAATGAATTTTATCGGCACTAATTTTATTAACGCTTTGACCAGTGGCCTAGCCCGTAGTTGGAGAAATGAAGATGCACAGTGTTGCCAACTTAGCAACTTTTTAGACCCCTTTAGCGACACTTTTTCTCTTCAAAAAAGCGTGTAGCGACAAATCTTTAAGGTTCGCACAAACATTTAGTTTCTGGGACTCGCAGTACTGCCGCGCGAGGTCTTGCTTTCCCAGCATGCGCACACACATCTCTCACTCTCTGTGCATCTGCATTGTTCATCGAGCGGCGGAGAGGAGCAGCTCTTTCAGTTAAACATAGATATTATGTTGCTTCTATAATTTTACATGCAAGTATAGCCAAAATCACAGCATAGCTATTGTCTTTATCTTATGTTTATCTTATGTGTATTTGATTTCATCAGACGATGGCTCGATTATCATGATTTTTTTGCAGATTAACATCTTGGAAGGGAGAGCTGGTTATGTAGTCTTAATGGGTCACGTTTCAGTCACTATTTCATATTCATTCCGTTGTCTGACAACAGAAACAGTAAAATATATCAATGAAAACAGTTTTATTGAGAATTTAGCTGCATCAAAATACAGTATGTGGGCACAGAGAGGCAAACAAATGTAATAATAAATAATAAATGTACATTTTGCATGTTCAGAAGTGAGCTGCCCTGTCGTGCAAAAATGTAAACGGGTTTGTGTAAGTAAATTGCTCAGTGCAAAGAAAGAGAAGTAATGGGAACCTGGTATTTCTTTTTTTCATGTGTCTAATAGACATGAACAAGTTTTTTGAAAAACATCTATGACCTTTGAAACATGTCTAGTCTTCATGCTCTGTTGACTATGGTTTCTATAATAATAAACATATATTTGCATAAAGCATCCATTTTTGTCCATGCCCATTAAAAACTTGAAAAGTATTAATTCAAGTTACATTTAGAACAAATAAAAATGTGCGATTAAGTTGCGATTAATCACGAGTTAACTCATGACAATCATGCGATTAATCGCGATTAAATATTTTAAGATATGGACAGCCCTAATAAATATATTATATTAAATAATTATAATTAAAAAAAAAATATATATATATATATATATATATTATCACTCACACACACACACACACACACACACACACACACACACACACAGTGGTGTGAAAAATTGTTGGCCCCCTTCCTGATTTTTTATTTTTTTTTTATTTTTTTGCATGTTTGTCACACTTTAATGTTTCTGATCATCAAACAAATTTAAATATTAATCAAATATAACACAAGTAAACGCAACATGAACCCCCCCCCCCCCCCCCCCCCCCGCCCCCCCGCCCCCTTAAAACATAACTGTGGTTTATCACACCTGAGTTCAGTTTCTCTAGCCACACCCAGGCCTGATTACTGCCACACCTGTTCACAATCAAGAAATCACTTAAATAGGACCTGCCTGACAAAGTGAAGTAGACCAAAAGATCCTCAAAAGCTACACATCATGTTGAGATCCAAAGAAATTCAGGAACAAATGAGAAAGAAAGTAATTGAGATCTATCAGTCTGGAAAAGGTTATAAAGCCATTTCTAAAGCTTTGGGACTCCAGCAAACCACAGTGAGAGCCATTATCCACAAATGGCGAAAACATGGAACAGTGGTAAACCTTCCCAGGAGTGGCCGGCCGACCAAAATTACCCCAAGAGCGCAGCGACGACTCATCCAAGAGGTCACAAAAGACCCCAGAACAACATCCAAAGAACTGCAGGCCTCACTTGCCTCAGTTAAGGTCAGTGTTCATGACTCCATAAGAAAGAGACTGGGCAAAAATGGCCTGCATGGCAGAGTTCCAAGATGAAAACCGCTGCTGAGCAAAAAGAACATAAAGGCTCGTCTCAGTTTTGCCAGAAAATATCTTGATGATCCCCAAGACTTTTGGGAAAATACTCTGTGGACTGACGAGACAAAAGTTGAACTTTTTGGAAGGTGTGTGTCCCATTACATCTGGTGTAAAAATAACACAGCATTTCAGAAAAAGAACATCATACCAACAGTAAAATACGGTGGTGGTAGTGTGATGGTCTGGGGCTGTTTTGCTGCTTCAGGACCTGGAAGACTTGCTGTGATAAATGGAACCATGAATTCTGCTGTCTACCAAAAAATCCTGAAGGACAATGTCCGGCCATCTGTTCGTGACCTCAAGCTGAAGCGAACTTGGGTTCTGCAGCAGGACAATGATCCAAAACACACCAGCAAGTCCACCTCTGAATGGCTGAAGAAAAACAAAATGAAGACTTTGGAGTGGCCTAGTCAAAGTCCTGACCTGAATCCTATTGAGATGCTGTGGCATGACCTTAAAAAGGCGGTTCATGCTCTCAAACTCTCCAATGTGGCTGAATTACAACAATTCTGCAAAGATGAGTGGGCCAAAATTCCTCCACAGTGCTGTAACAGACTCATTGCAAGTTATCGCAAATGCTTGATTGCAGTTGTTGCTGCAAAGGGTGGCCCAACCAATTATTAGGTTTAGGGGGGAAGCACTTTTTCACACAGGGCCATGTGGGTTTGGATTTTGTTTTCCCTTCATAATAAAAAATTTAATTTAAAAACTACATGTTGTGTTTACTTGTTATCTTTGATTAATATTTAAATTTGTTTGATGATCTGAAACATTAAAGTGTGACAAACATGCAAAAAAATCAGGAAGGGGGCCAACAATTTTTCACACCACTGTAAATGGCATAATGAAAAAAAGTGGCCCTAAAAATAAGAAAAAAGAAGCCCTTTTTTCTTATTTTTAGGGGCACTTTTTTCATTATGCCATTTTTTAAACTGTGTTTGTTTAGGTGTCGTCATGTACTTCAGCACAGCCTTACATGCTTTCTCCTGTTTTCCTCTCTTTCTCTCCATCACGTGGTGAATCATTTTGAAGCCACAGTGAAGCCTATTTTTAGGACCATAATCTTAGTTTAGTTTAATTGTCATCTCAGAGTCATACATCACTTGAAAATGTTCATGACAGGTTTTTGTAAGATTCACATTTATGGACGTCCATCTTAATTGTCATTCAATCATATTTTATCAGGCCAAGATGTAGTGTTTCAGTGCCTTGGGGAGAGTCTTTTGCACAATGCCTTTCAGGGTTACAACGCCTGTATTTTTGCATATGGGCAGACTGGTGAGTAATGCTTTGTACGCAGTGACCTTTGCTCAGTTTTTTTAAAAGCACTCTAAACATAACCATTCTTCTTTTGTAATGTGATTATTTATGTGTAGTAAGGATTATTTATATTAAGTAAATTGAGAAAATGTCATTTCCCTCAGGCTCTGGGAAGTCGTACACCATGATGGGTTCGGTGGACCAACCCGGTTTGATCCCCAGGCTCTGCAGTTCTCTGTTTGAGCGGACCATTCAACACCAGAGAGAGGAAGAGAGCTTCACCGTGGAAGTCTCTTATATGGAAATCTACAACGAGAAAGTCCGGGACCTGTTGGACCCCAAAGGGTGAAGTCTATTGTGTCTCATGTTTAATCTCTGAGCTTTACTCTGCTCTAGATGTTGATCTTACACAATATCCGTTTTTCCCACAGGAGTCGACAGGCCTTAAGAGTGAGAGAGCATAAAGTTTTGGGGCCTTATGTTGATGGTCTATCAAGGCTTGCGGTAGAAAGTTACAAGGTAATAAAATAGGACAAAAATATCTTTAATAGTGGAATAACATGCGCTTTACACAATGATTGAACTTTCACCTCCTCTTTTTCCAATATATACTGTCGTTTAGTTGATCATGTGGCTCAGTTATCCCCTCTTTGGGTCTGCAGTTGATGCTTAGCAAATCCCACTGTAGGAATGTTTATAGTCAGCTCACAATACGACATGTCACTGCTGATATTTTTGGTCTTATGGAACTCTTAGTCATTCTAAAGCCTGCACAGAATCTGTAAAAAGCAGATTTCCGTGGCGTTTTGCAGAATTTGATTCATGGAATTGTGTAATTTGTCACCTGTTCTTTTAATTCTACTAAAATATATTGAGTTTAAATGTGTGTAATGTGTTCAGTGCTTTGGATTAACACATTTTTACAAATTTTAATCCATTCTGTAGAATTCCAGAGATTCCATAGATGATCATTGTGGAAGTCCTATTTAACTCTGTTCAAAACCTAAAAACAGGTTACTTTGCAGTAACCATAATTCATCAACATTGTGCCTGCCTTATTTTTAGAGGCCATATTCAGGACATCTTTACTGCTTTGCTTTTTTTTTAACAAAAAAATAAGTGTGCACAAGTGTGCAGTATTTCTGACCTTTAAAGTCTGAGATTCTAATCGTGTCCCTTCTCCTACCCAAAGGACATTGAGTCCTTGATGTCTGAGGGGAATAAATCCCGCACTGTGGCGGCCACCAATATGAATGAGGAAAGCAGTCGCTCACATGCTGTTTTCAAAATCATCCTCACGCATACACTAAAGGACCTGCAGTCGGGGGTAAGGACACACTTACACACACTGTTCTAAAGCTGATTTTCATAGATTAAGATTTAGATGCAAGATAATGCAAGTGGAAAATCTCATAAATGGGTCACACCTTACACGCTTCAGCTTTTATTTAAATTTTTTTAAGTTATTTTATGTTAGACATGGTTTCTTGCACCATAAAACTTATAATCATTACCATTTTGCATTTTTACTTATAATCATTACCTTAGCTTTTACTGCTGTACATTTTTAGACTTCATGTGAATGACCTTTATGATTGGCTAACCTTTGCATACCAGCATAGTTTGGTTATCAGGTTGGGTCAAGTTTCTGAATTCTGAATAAACATGGCTATGCAAATGTGGGTGGTCATATGTTAATGTATTTTCAACTTTGGAACCATGTTCTCTGATTTACTAGTTTTTTGTAGCTTTGTTATTGTAAATGGTCTGGGTGGCCTGTGTTGAGAGCATCAGAGTCTGTCTTCAAACTTTCTTATTTGAAAAGAGCAAGGAAAACCTTATTAGGGTAATTTAATTTGGGAACAGTCCTGATTCTGCTGTTCGATAATAAAACTCAGACCTTGAATGTTCTTGCAAGATCCTCATGAAATAAAGCCAAGTACTGCAGGAAGGGGAAGATGTCCAGCTCTGATGTTCTCACAGATGGATGTATTGAATACCTTTTATCAGCTGATGTGAACCTGTGATGGCACAGTCCAGTGTTAAGTCTCAAATGTTCCTCTTACATTATATTTTTACACCACCCTTTCCTTTGTTCCATCCACTTTGGATCATTACTGGTTGTTTCCTATTTATAATATTGCATAAGTCATTTAATTTATGCATCTCCAAAGATCTTGTAAGTTAAGTGCACTCTGGACCAAGTAAACCTTCCCTTATCGGCTTTATCGTGAGCATGGAGAGAGCTCATGCAAATGGCAGGAAAATTGATGAATAAATTATAGAGTGTCCGAGTTTAGACGTCAGCTGATCTCCTCTTGTGCTGTCCTGGTGTCACTGTGCTTTTCTTTTGTGCCGTATGTCACGATCACCTGATTCGACTTGCGTCCAGTCCCTAATCTATAATTCATCACGGCCTGGACTGCGCTGGCCACTCAACAGGTGCAAGATCTAAACTTAGCATGTTGTCACTAAAACAGACCAATGATAAAGTTTAAGCCTGCATGCACACACCAGTGCACCAAACCCAGCCCTTATGTATGTGCTGCTTGTCATCTCAGCCATCAATGAGTAATGATGTGTGTATTTTTCCAGCGTAGTCATCAGTCCTGTCTTTTGCATGCCGTGGTTTTCTGTGCAAACAGCGCTGTGGGGAAATGTGAGGAAGTAGATTACCTCAGATTTCCATGTTCTTTTGTATTAAAATCTGTGTTTAGCATATTATGGAAAACAGCTCCTTAAAAACTAGATTTTGTAAACTCGCCACTATTTAACACTTGTGTGTTCTCCCAGAGTATTGCTATGCAGTTGCCAGAGCTGGGTAGTAACTGATTACATATAATCTGGATTATGTAGTCAGATTTCAAAAATTAAGTACTTGTAATTAGATTAAATTACATTAAAATATTATAAATCAGACTACAGTTACTTTTTTATTAATTACATATATACTCAATAGCAATAAATTATGGCTTAATTAATGACATTTCAATTTCACATTTTTATGATTGAAATAATTATTTGGTTTTCATTGAACTCACAAACCCCTTGCAGTTAGTTTACGAACCCCAGTTTGGGAAACCTTGACATAATGTAATGTTTAAGGCACTTCATGTTGTCAGTAAGAATAAATGGAATATATTTTCTTTTTCTTAGCATTTTTATATCAATATGGTACAAGATCCTTTTTAAATCAGTGTGATAAACGAGATGGGTCAAAAGTCATCTAAAAGTAATGAAAAAGTAGTCTGAGTACATTACCTAAAATGTGCAATGTAATAGGTTACGTTGCTAACTACAATTTATGTCATGTAATTTGGAATCAGTAACAGACTACAGTTTGTGTAATCTACCCAGCTCTGGCAGTTGCTAAGATGTTTTGAAGCGTTAATGTGTACCTATGCAGTTGCCAGAGTGTTAGGAGTGGTTGCCAGGACATTGCTATGTAATTGCTGAAGTTTTTGAGGGGCTACTGCATAACTAGGTGGTTTGCTAAGGTGTTCTGGTTGGTTGTCTGGGTCTTACTTATGAAGTTACTAAGGTGTTCTGAGTGGTTAATGCTTAGCTTTGTGGTTGCTAGGTGTTTTAGGTGGTTTTCAGGGCATTGCTGTCCAGTTGCTGTGGTATTCTGAGGTTTTAATGGATGGCCAGGTGGTTGTCAGGGTGTTGCTGTGTAGTTTATAAAATGTTATGAGGGGTATGTGCATGACTATAAGGTTGCTAGGTTGTTCTGAGTGGTTGTCAGGGCATTGCTATGCAGTTTCTGAAGGGTTAGTGCATAGCTGTGTGGTTTCTAGGATGTTTTAGGTGTTTTTTAGGGAATGTCTGTAGTGTTTTTATGTTGTTCTAAGAAGTTAATGGGCAGCTATAATGTTTCTAAGGTGTTGAGTGGTTAATGCATGACTATGTGGTTGTTTTAGGTGATTTTCTGGGCATTGCTATGTAGTTTCTATGGTGTTCTGAGGGGTTAATGGATAGTTATAAGGTTGCTGAGGTGTCCTGAGTGGTTGTCAGGGTCTTGCTATCCAGTTTCTAAGGTGTTCTGAGAGGGTTAATGTATGGTTAAAAGGTGGATGAGGTGTTCTGGGTGGTTGTCAGGGTGTTGCTACACAGTTTCTAAGGTGTTATGAATGGTTAGTGCATAACTATGTGGTTGCTAAGGTGTTTTATGTGGTATTCAGGGCATTGCTCTGCAGTTGCTATGATGTTCTGAGGGGTTAATGGATAGCTATAAGGTTGCTAGGGTGTTCTGAGTGGTTGTTGTGTCCTGAGTGGTTGTCATGGTGTTGCTATGCAGTTTCCAAGAGGGCAAATGTATGGTTAAAAGGTGGATAAGGTGTTCTGGGTGGTTGTCAGGGTGTTGCTATACAGTTCTTAATGTGCTCTGAGAGGGTTAATTTATGGTTAAAAGGTGGATAAGGTGTTCTGAGTGGTTGTCAGGGTCTTTCCTTGTTGCTGTGGGGTTTCTAGGGTGTTCTTGGTGATTTCCAGGGTGTTTCCATTTAGTTGCTAATACGTTCTTGGGGACTAATATGTAGGCTATCTGTGTAGTTCCTAGGGTGTTCTGAGTGGTTGTCACTGCCTCGCTATGCAGTTGCTAATGTGTTGTGAGAGGTGAACTCATAACAGTGTGCTTGCAGAGGTCACTCATATATTTAGAAGTCTTAAAGGTACAGTACCAAGAACAGCCTGTTCGTTCTAAAGGTCACAGAGAAGGTGGAAATGGGTCCTAAAGAAGTAACTTGAGTGTAGTTAAAGAAGGAAAAAAATTAAATGCTACAAAAGAGCAGAATGTGTCTCCTTTAAATAGCTGATTATAGATTAACAAATGAACTCTGGCTCAATATGATTGTGTATTCTCAGCCAGTGTGCATGTGGAGCCTGAAGCCTTCGCAGCACAAGACTCTCTTTGTTGCTGTAATGCACTGTAATCTCGGTCCAGCTCAGTCCCCCCTCCTCACGACTTCCCATATCCTCTCAGCTCGCGCTCACATCTCTCTGCCTCTCCTCTCAATTAAACTTCATCTCTGATGCTCAAACAGGGGGATTGTGTACAGTAAGGTCTGATGCTGGGGCACATAAAGGAACTCCACCCCACATACTGCTCCAATGCTGTGCAAAAGAGAGGAGAACAATGGATGCTTGTCTACGGTCCACTATAGCATCTTTTGTCATTGTTCCTTCGTAATATAGGACAGCTCAACAGAATTTGTCCAGCGTGGTCATTCATACACAAATTTAACATTTAAAGCCGTTTCCCTGGGTTTCTTGGGAGGACAAGCACAGACAGGATTGACAACCATGGAAATGTTCAGTAGTGAGGGCTTATTATGTTGCTTTTTTATTAGTTCCCGCCACTGCTAGTTCACGGTTTATTTCCAGGATAACTAGGCGCCAATCATGGAAACATACACATAATGAGGTCATGTGACGTGCTATTCCGAAAAAAGAAGCAGCCAGTGTATATTATGCGGTAAGCAGTATTCAGTTTTGAACGTAACGTCTCTCATTTCTTTTTTTGTTCTTTTTCTTTCTCTACAGACAAGTGGGGAAAAGGTGAGTAAGCTGAGTTTGGTGGACCTGGCAGGAAGTGAGAGAGCTGCAAAGACGGGCGCTGCAGGCGAGAGGCTCAAGGAAGGCAGCAACATTAACAAGTGTGTGCAACCTTGACTCATTCTGCACGATGCCTTTCTTTTAGTTTTTTTTTACCTGTCTTGTCTTGGTACTTTAAATTAATGTACAAACCTGCAGAGGTTTTGCATTAATCTTATGGAAACTGTCAAGAACAAGCCTAGTTGATATTTTGCCCCAAAAATACAAAATTATTTTTAACTTAAAGGAAGCCTGAAAAAGTTTTTTTTTTTTTTTTTCTTCTGCATTTGCGCACACTTTTTTTTTTTTTGACAATTAAATGCATTATATTATATTATATTATGTTATGTTATGTTATGTTATGTTATGTTATGTTATGTTATATTATATTATATTATATAAAAATATGAAATAATTAATAATTAATAATAATAATAATAATAATAATTAGTAGATTTTTTTGACCATTAATCAATATCATATTACTATACAGTATGATATATATCAAGGACAAGCAATGTGGAGAATGAATGGATTATGTTATGTTTTATGTTATGTTATGTTTAGTGCTGTCAAACGATTAATCGTATCCAAAATGTTTTTTTTTTTTTGTTTTTTTTTTTTTTTTACAAAATATATGTGTATTGTGTATATTTATTATGTATATATAAATACACACATATGCATGTATATATTTAAGAAAATGTTACATTTATATATTAAAGACATTTAAATATGATATAATTTATATAAATATAAATATATACATGTAAATACATGTAAATATTTTCAAAATAAATATATGCTGTATGTGTGTCTTTATATATACATAATAAATATACACAGTACACATACATATATTATGTAAACGACTTTTATTTTGGATGCGATTTAATCACGATTAATCATTTGACAGCACTTATTATATTATATTATATCATATTATATCATATTATATTATTAATTGTAAATTATTTATTAATGATTAGTAATAATGTAATAGGATAAAATAACAATTACATGCTACAGAAATGATCTTCATTTTCTTCATGCATAATTTTATTAATTTTTCCCTTTCAATTTTGGAGTAAAATGTGACCCAGACATGTTTTTGTGAGATTCTCTTGCTTAATCTAATCTCTGAATGTCTGAGTCACCTCTGAATATTTTCCTATGGCACTGAATTGAGGCGTTTCCTTTTCTGTTGAATGGGTGCTTTGCCTTTTATAGGGAACGTCATGGAAAATAACTGTTTTGAAATAAGTTTGATCTTCTGTGTAGACATAATCTTCATTTACAGTGCGACGCTCCCCACTAATATTGTGTCTGGATGTTTTAGCCCTCTAAGAATGTATTTTAGTTGATTTAAAGATACTGTGGAGAATCAGAGTTGTTAAAATGGCTACATCTAAGGGCACAGTTTGTTCTGAGAAAGCTTTATAAATCTGGTGAAGGCTTTTTGGCCTGCCAGTGCATATTTCTGTGTGTGAAGTGTCTTTTTCCTTGGTCTGTTTCTCTCTCACTTATTTTTTTTCCATTTCTATCTTCCCTCTCCACACCGGACAGGTCTTTAACCACTCTGGGTTTGGTGATCTCAGCTCTGGCAGACCAGGGCGCTGGAAAGAACAAGAACAAGTTTGTGCCCTACAGAGATTCGGTGCTGACATGGCTGCTCAAGGTACGAACACTCATTCTGTCCAGTAAATACCGGGAAGGGAAATTTCCACATTATTTTTTACATTTTCCAATCCAGTTCCATCCACACACTTTTGAATGTATAATCTTTGGAAAGTGACCGCTCTACCCTGTACATTGATGTTTAATGTCCGTCCTTCTGGTGCAACCGCAGGATAGTCTGGGTGGAAACAGTCGGACTGCTATGGTAGCTACTGTAAGCCCTGCGGCAGATAATTATGATGAGACGCTGTCAACGTTACGCTATGCAGACCGAGCAAAGAGCATTGTCAACCATGCCGTGGTCAATGAAGACCCCAATGCTAGGATCATCCGAGAACTTCGAGAGGAGGTGGAGAAACTGCGAGATCAGCTGACGCAGGCTGAGGTACACACTTTTTATCATTTTCTTAGTATGACGTTGCAAAATGTCAAAAACAGCATGTTAAGAGCCATGTTCCTCCACAGTCTATGAAGGCACCAGAGCTGAAGGAGAGACTGGAGGAATCGGAAAAATTGATACAGGAGATGACAGTCACCTGGGAAGAGAAGCTGAGGAAGACTGAGGAAATCGCACAAGTAACAGCAACAATAATTTGCACTGTTTTGTCTGGACTGTAATTTTGTTTATGTCTGGATGTTCTGTAGTTCATGTTCCATATCATCATCAGTCAAACACAGAAGAGGATGCTAAACAACTTCTCGCATTGTTTTTTTCTTTGCACAGGAGAGACAGAAACAGCTGGAGAGTCTTGGCATCTCTCTGCAGTCATCTGGTATCAAGGTTGGAGAAGATAAATGCTTCCTGGTCAACCTCAACGCTGACCCTGCCCTTAATGAACTATTGGTTTATTATCTAAAGGTAATGCACAAACATTTAATTTTATTTAATTTTATTATTTTATTTTAAGAGTTTTGTATATTGTGTGTATATTATTTTAATAATAGTATTTTTATTTCTATTATTTGCTACTTATTGTTACATTTTATATTATGCATGCTTATTAGGGCCCAAGCCACTAAGGCACAGGGCCCTCTTGTTTTTCTAAGGGTTATTCTTCTTATTATTTTTTTTATTTTTCTTTCAATCGTTCGGGGCTTTTTGGGGCCCTTAACGTGCTCAAAAACTCTTGAAAATTGGCACACA
Source organism: Spinibarbus caldwelli (assembly GCA_039654775.1). Lineage (NCBI taxonomy): Eukaryota > Metazoa > Chordata > Actinopteri > Cypriniformes > Cyprinidae > Spinibarbus > Spinibarbus caldwelli. The sequence continues at coordinate 7,938,710 of CM077251.1, forward strand.
TGTTGGAATCTGCGGCCATTAGGATGCCGCAGAGGCTGGGATCTGGGCGTGGCACAGGGGATCTACGGCACCCCCTGGAACACAGGCAGAAAACTCGATGCATATCTCACACATACTTGAGCGTATTCATATGAAACTCAGTACAAATATAGATCTCATTGAGCCGAACAACTTTCACGCTGCATGTCATAGGCTCTGCCCAACAGGAAGTTGGCTATTCAGGGCTGTTTAAAAAGCGCATGCTCTGGAATTTGATATACTCCCCTGAAGATTTCCAACCGATTGCCACCAAACTCGGTGAATATGATCTCAAGACATTGGGGGCGCTAAATTGCGAAGGGATTTTGGATATCTCGAACGGTTTGCCTGTGGCGAGGCAATGAAGTTATGGCGAGAAATGAGAAGCAGGAAATGCCTAATAACATCCACATACATTGTCTGATTTTGATCAAACTTCAGTGGTTTGTTCGTTGTATGATGCCGATCGCATCGATGTGACAATTATTAGTCAAAGTTATAGCGCCACCAACTCGCAGCAGGAAGTGTGTCATTTTCAAAATGCTTTGAAATCAGCCTCTTATTTTTTACCTGATTTGCTTCAAACTTCATCAGAATAATGTGAAAACACGTCCGATGTAAAACTGTGAAGGGAATATCGATATCTAAAATACTGTTGCCATGGCAACGTGTCAAACCTGAATATTCTTTTACGGTGATTTTGAGGCAGATAATATGCTTAGAATTCCATGAAACTCAACACACATATACCTATTAATGATAGTTAGACACTGGCAAAAGCTCATAAATGGGCGTGGAAGAGGGACTCTATAGCGCCACCTTTTGTCAAAAGTGGGGGGTTAGTTTTAGCTACAGTCACCAAACTCAGTATATATGTTGTTCTCATAAAGCCGGACAACTTTCTAATTTACAGTCATTAGCTGCGACCAACAGGAAGTCGGCTATTTTGATTTTAATGTGGATTTTTGGAGAAATATTGCTGTGAATTAATGCATACTGTTCAGAGGAGAGTTATACTATGCACACCAAACTTTTGTCTACATGATGCCAATATATAGATGTTAAATTGCGAACGGATTTAGGATATCTTGAACGGTGTTGAAATGGCGATTTATTAAAGTGAGAGCAAAAAAAGATGGCAGTAATTGTCTTATATCTTTAAAGTGCTGTTTCCAAATACTTCAGAACTTTTTATATACAGGGAAAAAGTAATTCTGAGGAAGTATGGTTTGTTTCATAACTTCAGAAAGCTCTATGGATAACAGAAAATTAAAAAAACTATCAGACATCTGATTTGTCACTCTACTAAGTGTGTAGGGAGTGAGTGTGTGGGTGGGTGAGAGAGAGAGAGGGGATCTGTTTAAACTTGGTTTAAAAGTGGTTTAAAAGTAACAGTAAAACAGTTCAGCTCACAGATGAAGACTAAGCTGTAATGCTGACAAAAATATTTCACAAATGCTTATAGATCAATAAAATCATTAAAAATGCTTATAAATCAATAAAGGTTTTGGTAACACTTTTATAATAAGGTCTCATGTGTAAACATTAGTAAATGCATTAACTAACATGAACTAACAATAAACAATACATTTTAACAGCATTTATTATTTTGTTGATGTTAATCAAAATGTTCATGTTATTTCACAGTGCATTAACTAATGTTAACAGAAAAAAACTTTACATTTTAATAATGTTTAAGTTTTGAATATTAATTATCATTAATAAATGTTATATAATTATTGTTCATGTTAATTAATATAGTTAATTTTAATAACCGAAACTTTATTGTAAAGTGTTACTAAAGTTTTATATATTGTTCTGTGTGTGTGTGTGTGTGTGTGTGTGTTTCACAGTCGTGATGGTTTGGAATTAACCCTTTCATTGCTGTATCCCTTAAAACCAGACTGCCAGTGGGTTACTGTAAATGCATGTGCCTGCTGGGCACCGTTCTCCTGATGCCATCGGGGTGGCGTTTGCACTGATGGCTTGGGCCCGCCATCGCTGCTTGCAGCTATATTTATTATTATTATTATTATACACGTTTTAATCTAATACAATATATTAAAAGTATATTTTAGAATTATATACATATTATTATTCTTATATATGTAATACTTTTTTGAAATAATGAACTAATTATTAGTAGTATTACAGGAAAAAAAAAATGAAAATATTCTAGTTTAATTTATAATTTGGTGCTTGAAAATGTGGCATCCATTATGTGTTGATTTTGCCTCTGTGGACGTCATCAGAGAGAGAACTGCAGTTAATGCTGAGATGTTTTGCAGGAACACACTAAGGTTGGATCAGCTGATTCACAGGACATCCAGTTATGTGGAATGGGCATCCAAGCAGAGCATTGTGTCATTAACATCACACCTGAGGGAGCTGTCTTTCTCAATCCTTACAGAAACTCAAGGTAATGCATTGAGGATAGTAGTGCAAATGTGAGATGGGTAAACCAAAAGGGTCACAGGTTCAGTTTAATCCATGAATGCTTAACCGCTGGTTTTCTTTGCACTATGCATGTATAGTACATTTAAATGTATGCATTAAACAGGTTTTTTTATCTAAAAAGTTATTACTACAAGTTAAAGGAAAACAACAGCAGCCAAATCATTATTTAGGTAAATGTTAAATCTAAAGTTTTATAAAGTAAGTTGATGTTTCCTCTGTTGCAGAACATGTGTGAACGGATCTCCAGTCACCAGCCGACAGCAGCTTCACCATGGTGACCGTATTTTTTGGGGAAACAATCACTTCTTCAGGTCAGTGTTATTACCCTAGACTAAAGAATGTCACATAGCGGCTTCCTGTATTTGTACGTGAAAGTGCAGTATGGATTCTTCTATTATGAGGACTTTTTATATTTGTGTCGTCTTCAGGATAAACCTACCGAAGCGACGCTTGAGGGGTGAGGAAGAGGAGGGTGAGGGAGGGAACATGAAGAACAGTAACAGCAGTGAGCAGCTGGATGGAGAGGGAGACACGGCTAGCGAAGTGTCTAGTGAGGTCAGCTTCAGCTACGAGTTTGCTCAGACTGAAGTCATGATGAAGGCTTTGGGAAGCAACGGTGAGTTTTAGCCACAAAATATATGTGAAATATGACTTCATTTTAAACAGTTGTGTTGCTTAATATTTTTGTGGAAACTGTGATGCTTTTTTTCAGGATTTTTTAACTTTTAAAAGTTCAAAAGAACAGCATTTATTTGAAATGGAAATCTTTTGTTACTTTATACATGTCTTTATGGTCACATTTGATGTGCATAAAAGTATTAATTTTTTACAAAAAAAATCTTACTGACCCCAAACTTTGGTACAGCTGTAATAAAAAGTAGAACATTGCTGCTATTAAAAATATGGAAACTTATTATACATTGAAGAGGCATGTTAACTCATTTCACGTGAAAATGTTATCCAGTCAAAACGGGTCATTTACCTTTAAGTCTTAAAGGTACAGTAGCCAAAACGTGATCCAAAATGATGTACAATATTTCTGTTTTTGTTGTCTAACAGACCCCATGCAGGCGGTTTTGCAGTCTCTGGAGCGCCAGCATGAGGAGGAGAAGCGGACTGCTCTTGAGCGCCAGCGGCTGATGTACGAGCAGGAGCTGCAGCAGCTGCGCAAACAGCTGACTCCAGACAGACAGAGCATGCAGATACCGCAGTCGCAGCCCTTGCAGCCGCAGTACCGCAGCTGGGAGAGACTGAGCCAGGGAGGAATGTCATCATCACCCAGCGGCCAGCACCGCCTGCGCCAGTGGAGCGAGGAGAGGTGAGGTTTCAGTTTTTGGTGGAAACAAATGTGTTTTTTTATTTATTTTTTTTCCCAAGGTGAAATTTGTTACATGGTGAGTTTGTTGTAACGCTATTATTTTGGTGACACCAGGGAGGTGGTGCTGACGCGGAGCTTGAGGAAACTGAGGGAGCAGATTGTACGGGCTAATCTGTTAGTGCAGGAGGCGAGCTTCATCGCTGAAGAGCTGGACAAGAGAACTGAGTACAGAGTTACTCTACAGATCCCTGCTGCAAACCTTAACGCCAACAGAAAGGTCAGACACATTTTAGACCCATATCAGGGTTTCTACAGGTCTTTAAAATTCTTAATTCACTCTTTTTACAAATTAAGGTCGAAAGGTCTTAAATGGGAGCAGAAAGTCTTAAAATTATAAAGTCATGGCATTAGATGTTGCGTGCTTTGAAAACAATAAATATCTTCATCAGTTTTTTGTCTTGTTTTCCAGTTTTCCAATATCTAAACATCCTTAAATTAAAGGAGGGGTACTATGCAGTTTCATGCATTCAGAGTTGTTTACACTGTTAAAGAGTTGGATTCTCATGCTAAGCTCGGACAAAGTTTCAAAAAACAATTTGGACGTATAACGGAGTATTTCTGTGCCAAAAATCTTACTTACGGGTTCGTACAAGTTTCGGAGAGCCTTTTTCGATCGTGGCTCTTGATGACGTAAATGAGGGTGGAACTCCTTATATGGGCATTTCTCCCGGAAGAATGCGTCCGTGCATGCATCTACCAGCACGAGAGCGCGCCCATCAACGCGCTTCACTCGGCTGCACTGCACGGGACTCGCTCAGGAAGAATGTCTCTAAAGAAGTGTGTTTTTGTGTTGAATTATGAGGGAAAGATAACCTTGTTCAGCTTCCCGAAAGAACCCAGCGTTATGTAAACGGTGGATGCAGTTTGTTTTTTCGGGGCAGCAACGGAGTTTCTCAAGTGTGTTTGTTGACGAACGTTTTATAAACAAGGCCCAGTTCGACGCTGGATTTGCACATCGTTTAATACTGAAAGATGGAGTGGGTCCCAGCTATAAAAGATCCCGGTCATGATTCAGAACTGCAGATGGTAAGTGAAACAACATCAAATGTCTCTGTTTTGTTGGCGATCGGCGCTCAAGTGCACGTCACTCTTTAGCTCCGCCCACGGCGTGCCTCCAGGAGCTCGGCTTTTTTTCGGAGAGAATCGTGAAGCTGTATCTTTCTTTTATAAATATGATTAAACTAAAGACTTTTTGGAGAAATGAAGGATGCAATACTACTCTATAGGTACTCAAGATTAACATGAGATTGGGTGAAACTGTGTGTGTTATGCCCCCTTTAAGATACATTTACTTGAAATGCAAAATGAAGATAGTTGAAGTCTTGTTTTATGAGAAAGTGAACAAAATGAAGTGAGCTTGTGCTTAAAACAAGAACAAATACCTCTCATTGGGATATGGAAATTTGTTTTCCCTTTGAATTAAGTTGACCTAATCAGTAGATTTACTCGTAAACTCATTTCATTTTGATTGATTTCACAGAAAACAAGACTTCTAGTGTGCTGTCATTTTTGCTCCATTATGTATCTCGATTTAAGAATCTTTAGACATTTGCACTGGAAAACATGACAAAAATACTGCAGAAGAAAATCATGTTTTTGCAGTGTGATCATAAGGTAAAGTGAAAGGTATTGTACAATTGTAATGGAGATTTGTTGAAAGTTTTATTTTCAAACTTGCTAATACAGCTTATGATATTTACAGTAACACTTTAGTATAGGGACCAATTCTCACTATTAACTAGTTGCTGCTTAGCATGCCTATTATTAACATATTTGTTGTTTATTGGTACTTATAAAGCCCATATTCTGTATGATTATATTCTACATCCCTAATCCTACCTAATACCTTAACAACTACCTTACTAACTATTAATAAGCAGCAAATTAGGAGTTTGAGGCAGAAGTCATAGTTAATTGTTTGTTAATACATGGTGAGAATTGGAGCTTAAAATAAAGGGTGACCATATTTACATTTAGGGGACATATTGACACATTGTTTTCCCGTCAATTTCCTTTAAATTGTTTTTAAAATTGTCTTAAGTCTTGAATTTACCTTTCCTAAAACTTGCAGAAACCCTCTATACATAGGATAACATGAGATAAGTATTGGATAAGCATTAACCTTTTTTGTGTTTGTGTATGCAGCGAGATGCTGTATTGAGCGAACCCGCCATTCAGGTGAGGAGGAAAGGCAAAGGGAAGCAAATCTGGGCTCTTGAGAAGATGGAAAACCGGCTGGTGGACATGAGAGAGCTTTATCAGGAGTGGAAGGACTTTGACGAGGACAACCCTGTAAGCTCTTATTCATCACACACGCTTTACTGTGCATTAAAAATGAAAAGGTAACAATACAGGAGTGGTTTTTCTCTCCATGTCATAGGTGATGCGCTCGTACTTCAAGAGAGCCGACCCTTTCTTCGATGAGCAGGTGAACCACAGTTTAATTGGGGTGGCCAACGTTTTCCTCTCCTGCCTGTTCTATGACGTAAAGCTACAATATGCGGTTCCCATCATCAATCAGAAAGGAGAGGTGAGGATGATGTGTCTTCAGCTTTGTCTGCAGCAGTCAGGCAAATATGATCAGTGGTTTGACTCGCTATGAATATTTAATGCTCACTGACTCATTTGATTTCTGAAGAAAATATCTTCCAGAAGATGTAATGGGATGCTAATTAAATCAAATGCAATTTCATCTGTGAAATAGAATCTAATTGAGTCATCATATAAAGCATGAGACACACAGTTTATCTCCAGCGGACCAGTGAAGAGTTATGTTTACTTGTTGCTGATGTCAGGTTGCTGGGCGGCTGCATGTGGAGGTGATGAGAATGGGTGGAGGATTTGATGACAGCGTAGCCGGAGGAGACGAAAGTGATGGAAGCCCAGACGGTGATGTACAGGAACGCAATCTGGTCTGTATGGTGAGTACAGGAGTTCGCAGAAGCAGGTTTTGTGCATGTAAGTTTTGAGAAACTTGAGTCATGTCAAGATTTTTGGTTTTAAATAATATTTTTAAAAGTTAACTAAAATGAATATTAACAGCACAATATCCAGTGTGTTCATATTTAAAATTTGTTTAAAAAAATCTTACCTCATACTTATTTTACTTGTGTCTCTCTAACAGATTAAGATCCTGCAGGCTACTGGTCTCCCGCAGTACCTGTCCAATTTTGTCTTCTGTCAGTACTCTTTCTGGGACCAAGCAGAGCCTATCATTGTTGCCCCAGAAGTGGATCCCTCTGCCTCCTTTTCCAGCAGTAAAGACCCCCACTGCATGGTGGTGTTTGACAGCTGTAAGGTACGAGTTAAGACGTGTGCTTGGTAAATTAACCAGTAATAGCCCAAATTGTGAATTATTACTAATATTGACTTTCAGCGTTAAAGACTTTGGGTAATTGTGCATCTTTGTTCGTTAAAGGAGTAGTTCGCCCAAAAATGAAAATTTACTCAACCTCAGACGATGCAAGATATAGATAAGTTTGTTTCTTCTTTGGAATAGATTTGGAGAAGTGTGGCATTACATCATTTGCTCATCAATAGATCCTCTGCAGTGAATGGGTGCCATCAGAATGAGAGTTCAAACAGCTGATAAAAACATCACAATAATCCACAAGTAATCCACACGACTCCAGTCCATCAATTAATGTATTGTAAAGTGAAAAGCTGCATGTTAGAAAGTAACAAATCCATCATTCAGACGATTTTAATTCCAATGTCATTTCTGGCCAGAATTCATAACAATTCCTACAATGAAAAAGTCCATCTTCTGTTGTCCTCTCACGAAATGACTTTTTCAATGTAGAAAGCAATATAATGAATAGAGGACTCGTATTTTATTGGAATCAATGGTTTGAAGTTAAAAACTTTTTGCTTCAAAAAACATTAATTGATGGACTGGAGTGGTGTGGATTACTCGTTGATTAATGTGATGTTTTTATCAGCTGTTTGAACTCTCGGCACCCATTCACTGCAGAGAGATGTAATGCTACATTTCTCCAAATCTGTTCCAATGAAGAAACAAACTATATCTGAGAGTACATTTTCAACAAATTTTCATTTCTGGATTATATATTCCTTTAACACAGGAGTTATCAAGAAATTATTAACATGCATTTACTTTTGTTATACTCTCTGTACTGTAGGAGCATGCTGTGACTGTAACGGAGGATTTTATCGAGTATCTAACAGAGGGTGCCGTAGCCATAGAGGTATACGGACACAGGCAGGCTGATCCAGGCAGGAACCCTGCGCTGTGGGACCTCAGCATCATCCAGGCTAAAACACGCACTTTACGTGACAGGTGAGCAGAAACTTGAGCTTCAACCCCCTGTAATTGTCCGATTATACTGAAATAAACTTTCAGTAATGTAGAGAACACTGGGGCGTCTTGCATCAAGTGATTTGCTTCCTGCTTTTCGGATTGGTTTGACTCTTCCGTGTCCTCAGGTGGAGCGAAGTAACACGCAAGTTGGAGATGTGGGTGCAGATTCTGGAGCTGAATGAGAATGGAGAGTACATGCCTGTGGAGGTGGTGCCAGCGCAAGATGTTCGCACGGGTGGCATCTTCCAGCTCAAACAGGTCAGACACTTCATGTTCCTGCATGGTTATTATAAATTTAGCCCACAGCTGTTTTCTATAGTTGTTTATTATGATCAGAATAAAGTACAGCATCTTGTGACCTGTTTTTAGTCACAGGTTTAATACAGATGGTAACGAGGTGTTCTTTTCTATAGGTGTTTTTTTTTTTTTGGTAGATATTTGACTCTTAGGCATGTGAACTCTGTATTTTACTTGTGCTCTGTTATTCTATCAACAGAGTTGTTTAACATTTCACTTTAGAGTTTTTGTCATGGGGTATTAACTGTTTTTGGTGTGTCTTTCTCAGGGCCAGTCTCGGCGGATTCAGGTGGAGGTGCGTTCAGTGCAGGACTCCGGCACAATGCCTTTGATAGCAGAGATCATTCTGGGAGTGTCCATCGGCTGTGTGGAAATCAGACAGGTGCGGATGACTAAAAACAATGAGCCACAAGAGGTAAACATTCTTTTTCACCTAAACGTTTAGCATTTAGCAGGATGATGTCTGAATGTTGTCTGAGTCTATAACGTTTATATTGTTTTTGTTTTTAGCTTGAGGGTGATGAAATGGACAGTTATCAGGTATGTTTGGATGTCAATACATTCATGACAGGCTTTTAGTTGTTAATAAATGTAAGGAATTGATTATTATCATAAATTTTTCATATATTATATTATATTATATTTTTCATGGTGTTGTGGTGCTCCTGCTGTGATTCAGTTTTGAATCCGACCTGCGTCATTTCCTCGTCACATTCCTGTCTCTCTCTCCCACTTCTTTCCTGTCTTTCTCTCTCCTGCCCATTAAAGACATAAAAAGCCTTTAGTAGCGAAAAAGAAATGGCCTTTTGTGTTTATGCATTTGTCCATCATCCTGTAGGAGCGAGATCTGGAGCGTCTGCGGCGTCAGTGGCTCACTGCTCTCACTAAGAGACAAGAGTATCTGGACCAACATCTTCAGACGTTAGTCAGCAAAACAGGTAAAAACCAGATAGACACATGTACTTGTCTCAGCGCAGTAATGGACTACAAAATAGTGCTTTCCTCGCTTTAGTTTGTTGCTGTTTAGCTTTGGGGAGCTTGTGTCACAGTCTTTGAGAAACAAGCAGACTGATTAGATATAGAGCAGACAGAAGAAATGTGGATCTAATTTTGTATGTTGTTTCTGTTTGTACAGATCTACACTGATTGGGCAGTGTTTTATCACTGCATGTCCACTGATCTTTTTTCTTTTTCTTTTCTTTTTTTTTGGTTTGCTTAATGTTATTATAAGATCAAATAATGCTTTTATATATAAATAGGGATGTATTTAAATTGTTATAAATTGTGTGTATATAAATTTTCAAATTAATTTTATGTATATTTAGTTGAAGGGACTCAACTAGAAATGGGTTTTGCTTTGCATGAAATTAGAGAAATCACTGGTGACTAGTTTGCTCTCTATGACCAGATAAGTCTGAGGATGATGTGGAGAGGGAGGCTCAGCTGCTTGAGTGGCGTCTGACGCTCACAGAGGAGAGAAATGCAGTGATGGTGCCCTCTGCTGGCAGTGGAATACCAGGAGCTCCTGCTGAGTGGTACAGCACTGTTACAACCATACTGAACAATTTGCATTTACACTGAACACTTAAGTTATATAATCTTATAGATAGCTGGTAAACATGTCTGTCAGAGGTTTGAATGATATTTAATCTCAATCCAGTTCTATGCAGTTAGCTTTTTAGGCAGGTTGTTAAAAACTTTATGTGTTTTAATAAATAATATTCGGATTTGAGGCTTTGTTTGTTAAATGAATGTCAGTATCAGTTAAACATTTTTACAAATGTTTAGTCATGATTATTTGGGCCTTGGGTTGATTTTTATGTCTCTCTTGGCAGGGTCCCAGTACCTGGAATGGAAACTCACATTCCAGTGCTCTTCCTCGACTTGAGTGGTATGTTTTTCCTGCCTACTTAAAAACAGCAGTGTTCTCTACAGAAGTGCAATGTCCTCTGTGACCTTTCTTCCACTGCAAGCACTATTTATCTAAACACTCATTTTCACACTTATTCATCCTGTGTTTCTCTTCTTCCTTCCTCCAGCTGATGACTTCAGCTCTCAGGAGAACCTAGACGTTCCCGAAGCGGGCGGCTGGGATGCCATGCTCAGCTCGGAAGATGAGGATGAATTTTTTGACCTTCAGATTGTCAAACACTATGATGGAGAGGTGAGAATATGACCTACGCACCCTCAGGGCTCTCAGAGGCTCCCTAGTTGATTTTATAGGATTGTATTAAAAACTATTTTTCTTTCAGGTGAAAGCCGAAGCTTCTTGGGACTCCACAGTTCATGAATGTCCACAGCTGAGTCGAGGTGCCGTCCCAGATCAGAGAGTGTACTTGATTATCCGCACTGTGGTGCAGCTCAGCCACCCTGCAGAGATGCAGCTAGTCCTGCGCAAACGCATCTGTGTGAACCTCACTGGACGACAGGTGCGGGATAGCCTACTTTGCATAACCTACACTATCATCAGAACTGTAGGAAAGTGTCTTTTTACACTTTTTGCATACAGCTGTGCCAGATATTTTTGGGTGCTTAGTTGCTATAAACCTTAGCAACTAAATTATGATTTTTATATCTACGTCTGCATATTTAAATTTTTAATTTTTTATATATATATATTTTTTTAAACAGGGTTTTGCTCAAAATTTCTTAAGGAGAATGTCCACCAGGAGCACTATTCCTGGCTGTGGAGTGACCTTTGAAGTCGTCTCCAACATCCCAGGGGTAAGCATACAATATCTGCTTTCAAAAACATATTTGTGTGGCTATGTAATGCATAATATGAATAAAAAATAGTGCATAATCTTAATGATATGCGTTTTCAGTGACCAATGACAATATATAATAATTTCTTTTCAAATTCAGAATAGTGTGGTAACTAAAACTGTTAATTTGTTTTATTGAAATAAAGATGAAATAAAAATAATAAAATCTAAATATCAGATGAAAAATTAAATGTTGCTTTGGCAGCTAACTGAAATAAAATAAGTTTTAGCTAAAGTACTACAATTGCTAAAACTGAAATAAAGTTAATACTACTAAAATAACACCAATTCAGAATAGAAATGTCAGTAGATTTCAGAACTGAAGCAAGGTGATAATATTGACTGATCATCCTAAAATATTAAATAATATAAATATCATTAGCTCATGTGTATCACTGCAAAAATCTCAGCAATGCTTAAAGGCTGTGTTAGTTTGCTATTACCCAGACGAAAGCTGCTCTGATAAAGATGCGAACCTGGTTTCTTGAGTTGGTTTGTTTACGAGCACCTGTCTCTCTCTCGGATGTGTACGTCAGCAGGACAGTCAGAGCTCAGAGGACAGGGAGATGCTGGCCCGTGTGGCCGCCAGCGCTGAGAACCCCAAATCCTCAGACAATGAAGCTGCTATAGAAAAGTACCTGCGGAGCGTCCTGGCTGTGGAGAACATCCTCACACTGGACCGTCTGAGACAGGTCACACAGTTACCTGCATTAATATTATTTGATCTGATAAGATTGCATTTTTTGCATTTAATCCATTTGAGTATATAGTTTTTTTGTTTTAATCTGAATACTGGAAGACTTATCTGATTAGTATTGTGGCAGATGTAATGATTCATTTTTCCTTTTAACTGATTCGCAGAGTGTTTGTAAATCACTTTGGGAGTAAAACAGTAATATGTTAAGCACAAGACTTAACTCATTCTGTATAAACTTACGCTGTTATACGCGGCATTTTAATTAAAAACATATTTTACCCTATAAATGAAACATGAATGCTGCCAATGCACTTTCCATTTTGAAACGGTTCATTAAAACAAGCAGTCCTATGAATTATCTCACTGAAATGAATGGTGACTTCCCAGTGCTGTCTTTTTTTTCTCTCAAGTTCAGTTTTCATCATGTAAATCAGTTTTTTTTTTTTTAATTTTTTTTATATCATTTGCTACAGGAGGTGGCAGTGAAGGAGCATTTGGCAGGTAAAGGCAAGGGCAGCAGACGCAGTCTCAGCTCTCCCAGCGTGCACCGGGTAAGCGCATCTGCAGCCTTAAAGTCATCTTAACAGACAGAAATGTTAAGAAAGCGCAGCTTCATCGCAGCCTGGCACATTGTGTATTCACACATCACCTTTTCCTCCTCTAGTTATCTGGAAGCAGACAGGATCTGTCACTAAACTCAGTGCTGGATGACAACAAGGTAAGATTCTAGGGTGAAAATAAGACACATGGTCCTCCACAGGAAATGGGTCCTTTTATGTAACCTCTAATATCCAATTTGCTTATGTAAGAATCGATGGGAGAGTCAGCAGGATATCTTTGGGACATCCTCTCAGTTCAGCAAAACACTGCCACGACCATCCAGACCTCCTACACCACCTACACAGAATCAGGACCCAGAGCAAGGTACGACATAACTGTCACTCTTAAAGTGAGCGCTACAGGTTGTGGACGGTTTAGTCTGCAATAAAATATTCCTTTCCGTTTCCAGCATGACCGATTCTTTATTTGACTGTCCTTTCAACTCTGTGCTCTCTACTGTAAATGTGGTTTATTTCTGCCTGAACTCATTTCTAACCTGTTTCATGAATTTAACAAACACTTTTTACAGAGAAAATCCCTGTATCTTTATCAAGGGCACAATAATGCCAGTTCAGGGTTTGAACTTGCGACCTTCCAGTTGCCTACTGAAAATCTCTCCCAGTCTTGTTCGACTTCAACTTCTTTTCACCTTGTCTCTTCGTGATCGGTCAAAAAATGTCAGTGTGACATTTTTATGTGACTGTGACTTCATGCACTCCTTTTATATCTTTTCTACATCTGTCTCTGTTTTACCACCATTGTCGTCTTTCTCCACACCTCTACCTTGCTGTTTGCCTCCTTCCCAACCCGCCCACAGGTTTTTCAGGGCTTGCTGCTTCTTATATCTCCCCAGTCAAGGCCCTGGTTCCTCAGATGCCCAAGCTGCTAAAGTCCCTGTTCCCTGTGCGTGACGACAAGAAAGATTTGAGACCTTCTCCACACTCCCAACAGGTCTGGTCATGTTTTCGACTTTTTAATTCGTAAACTATGCCTAAAAACTTTCTTCGTTCACCTGGGTGAGTCTCATAAAAACTGTCAAAAAATGTCTAGGTCACATTTAACCCTAAAACCAAAAGGAAAAATTCTTTTAAAATTATAATAAATAAAAAGAATACATGCATAAATAAAAATATAATAAATGAACAATAAGGCAAAGTAATATATCTATTATACTAATATCATGTAGTATTTGGGGGTAAAATGTGCTTCATTGTACTTAATTAATTAATGAATTAATATATAAATGTTATTTCTGAATGCATTTTTATATAATGTTTTTTCTTGTCATTTTTTGATGAGATTCACCCACCTCTTTAGTTTTTCAAAGTATGTTCCTGTTACAAAGAACTCAAATTATTAAATTTATTCAAAAGACAAGCAATACCTATGCTTATAAACATTTCTGTATGTAAATTCCTGTCAATAGTAGTTCCATGGGGTAATTTCATGCATAAATGTAAAAAAACAAAAAAACAACTGATGTAGAGTATCAGTCATAAAAATAGCCATTTTAGCGCCTACAAAGCCTGTCAGAAATATGCTGCATTGAGATGACTAAATCATATGTGGTAATCAAAGAGGGATGCAAATCCTCTTGACGATTTAATTTGAGTCAGTTTTAGATTCTAGTGTAATGTAGTTCTGTCTTCATGCCGTCTCATTTCCATATAGACAGAAATTCCAAATGCTACTACATTGCCCATATACAGTATATGTGATATATTATCCATCTCGTATGAGGAAAATTAAGTCTTTAAATTAAGCCTTATTGGTTGGTAGTGGATTTTTTTGTGAGAAAACAGGCTTTTTTGGTTTTCCATGATTAAAACAGTGTCCTCATTTTGTCAAAGTAAATCATGTCAGGGAAACCTGATTATATGTTAGGCAGGAGTCCATAGATAAACTCCAGTGTTTAATTTCCCCAAGATTAATTGTCAAGCCATACCCTTTCATCATATCTCCCAGCATGCTTTCGACGGAGGCGTAGAGGGAAAAAAATATGACAGTGATATTTCATCGTGTACATCACTCCTCCCCTGCACGCAGACTTTTGATCTGTCAGTACTTTAGATCAAACGTAATCCAAAGGCTCCCGACATAAAAAATGAACCCGTGACACTTAAATCAAGCTTTGTGCCGCCTTTCTGAAAACCATTACCGAAATCGTAAAAACAAATTTAATACGTTCCATTCATCTCTCCAGCATATGCCACGAATAATGATGCAAACAGCCAACAGCCCTGATGAAGGAAGAGTAAGAATAGAACCGGTAAGTAGATCTCCACTCTGATCTCATGCTCCTTCTTTGGTGAAATTAAATAAAAATGAATGATGAATTGGGTTGCAGACTAAAGTATAGACTAGGAAGATATTTTAAGAGCCCAGTCTTTCTCTCCTGCATGTGATGTAAATTGCATGCTATTAAATCTGTGGTTTTCCTAGCATGTGCTCTCTGTGTGAGAGTCAGATGATAGGTTGAGGTGTAGTTAAATGTTCCTTGTGGTTTTGGACATCCTTCCCCATAGGTTGCAGTAATGGGGAAGAGTCCTGCTTCAGACAGTCACTCAGATGGGCCTGATGCCCCGTCTTCTATGCATGATCCGCATGACCTGCCCCTGAGCCCCATCAGCGAGGCCTCCAGTGGCTATTTTTCCACTAGCGTCTCCACTGCCACCCTTTCTGACGTCTCCATAGCTTGCGGGGACCTTACCCCTACTCCCAATTCCCAAGTGGGTCCCATAGCATCCAGACACTACAACGAAGACTGTCTACGGACCCCTGTTAATGCCTCTGTTGCTCCTGTAGAAGCTGGGCTAAGATCTGACAGGCCTAGAAAAGAGGAAGATACCCAGGCGGCCCACAGGAATGGTGTCACCACCTCTCAGCAGGAAGCACAGCTAAATGCAACCTCTCCCCTGGTGTTGAGTACCTCCACAGACAGCCCTTTCTCCCTCCAGAAGGTTAAAGCCAATGAACTCAGGTCTTTCAGTAACATTCTTGGAGATGGAAAAGCAACCACAACACAAACTAACAGCCTGGAGAAGCTAGAGATAACCTTTGAGGATGTGGAACCCAAGGAACTTGCTTGGCTTAAGGTGGGAGGGAGAGTCACTGTTGGATCCAACAAGTCTGGCACGGTCCGCTACATTGGCCCAACGCACTTCTCAGAAGGCATCTGGGTCGGGGTCGAGTTGGACACTCCCTCAGGTGAGTTAGATCTTCCATTATTAAAGGGGTCATAAACTGCCTTTGTTTATTTTGTACTGTTCTCTGAGGTCCACTTAAATTAAGATTTTTACATCAAAAATATAATTTAGAAGTAATAGGCTATTTTCTGTCCTGTTTTAACCCCCTTATCGGAGCGCTCTGTTTGAATAGGCGTGGTGGATTGTAGACTCGGAAGTAAACGCTGAAAATCTGAAAATCCTGCTTCGAATTGTGCCTTGTTTGTAAATGAATCTGCGGTAAAATGAAGTGAACAAAGGACCAAGTTCTTACTGATGCGATCTGGCACTTCATTCAATATAAAGACCTGCGTTTACCTCTATCATTATTTACACTGCATGTGTGAATCAGTGGGCGGGGCTGAACAGGCAGTGATGTAGAAGCAGGCGTTGATCATCTTCTGCGGAGGCGAGGTTTAGCCACACTACTACGTCATAAAGTGGCACATTCAACAACCTGTCGTTTTGGCAGTTTGGCTTCAAAATAAGCTGTTTTTAGACTGAGAAAGTTGAGTTCTGAAACTTACAGAATGTTTTTATAGCACAAAGACCGCTTACATATCAGAAGATCAAGGGAATTTTGATTTCTGAGTTCATGACCTCTTTAAGTTTTCTGAGACATTGACACCTTGGTGAGACCGATTTACCAACCTTGTTCCTTTTCTATCCTTTGTCCACTAGGTAAGAATGATGGTTCCGTCGAGGGCCACCAGTACTTCCGATGCAACCCTGGTTATGGGGTGCTAGTCCGTCCAGATCGGCTGACTCGACGGGAAGCTTCCAAAAGGCACACCGAGAATCGCCGCAGCGGGGAGTTCAGTCAGCAACTGAGGGGAGGAGCCGGCACTGCCATTCAGAAAGGAGAGAATCGCAAATCCTGGACCAGCTAATTGACAATAAGATGAGCAGGACAGAACCTCCACCTCCAACATCTAACCATGGAGTTCAACTCCATCCATCACTGTGCTTGGGCTAATGGAGCATTCTGATACCCAACTTTGCATGGAGGTGGTACAACATTCCCTTACAAGCCCCTCTATCAGTTTCGGTGCTATGCTAATGTGTAGCATGTGGGAGTGCTATCAATTTTTAACATGCTGCTTCAGCTGTGTTCCTTAGTTTGAGAACTCAAGCAAGTCTCCTTGAGTTGACCGTAAATGAATCTTCCGGGTCTTTGAGACATCATTTTTGTTTGTGCCCTGGTTTTACCAAGAGTCCATTTTTGGACTTGATACTACAAATCATGCTTGAATTTATCTTCTCTGCACAGTCGGTTTTTAGTTTCCTGAATGTGCCTTTTAAGTCAGCCCATTTCTTGTTTGGCATCCCTCATTGCACCTTTATAACACTAGTTAGAATGTGGTAAATGGTATGGTAGACATGTAAGAGATTATCTCAGGGATCCGATCAGAGTCATTGGATATGCCCAGTTGGGTTTGCAGCTGTAAGCCACTATCAAGGGGGGGTTGCATGTATTTCGCCATAGGTGCCGCCCTGAGCAGGTTAATGTAGGTTTTTGATGTGAGTTTCTTCATGTTGTAAAGTACTGCTATTACTTGACCAGCTAAATCCTCAAGATGGGTATCATTGGAAAAATTGCCTGTCAGTATTTTAGGAGGAAACCACCTGCTTGGTGTATATCCTTAATTGCACATGAATTTTTGGACTTGACTGAATTGGCACATTCAGGTTTAATTGACTAGCTTAATTAGACCCTCTCTTAATGGTTTTGATGATTGGACTGAAAAAAAAAAACAAAGTATTTTAAGGTGGCTTATTTACAATCTGATGGGTTGGGGCACATTTTAGTAAGCAGCCTTTTAATTTGAATTGGGTTAATGAAACCACTTCAACCTCAAATATCTTTGTGCTGCAATTTAAAGTAGCTCAGTTTGATTGGTTTCTAAAGGACTGTCTTCCACAAGAAGGTCACGGTAAAAGCACATTCCAGTTTTGTGTATTGGACCAATTACTGGCAAAAAATTTTTATTTATTCAAATTAAAAGATCTAAAAGTAATTTCATTAAATATTTTTAGCATACTGTATGGGCAAAGCGGTCACATTTATATAGTTTTTTTTTTATGAGGAGCATGATTTCATGCAGATATGACGCTTGTTCACATCATGATGGAGAAAAAGTGTTATTTCATACCTTTTATATTCTATTCGTGGAAATCATCATGTGATTTCTGAAGTCTAATGCAATATCAAATTATTAAAATATATTTTAATGGTTGTAGTCATGTAAATTGAATTTTTTAAGTGTAAAAATCCCATGAATGGAAAATTAATTTGCACATTTGATTTATAGTAGATAGCTTATGTGCCCAAAGGGTACTTAGTTTTGTTGTAAATTAACTTAAACTAACCGAAGATCCACTGTAAATCTGCTTTTCACTGGATTTGGTGATCAAAAGTCAAAAACATTTCAAAATTTCCATCCGAGAAAACATGCATCTCTCCTCAGTTTGAAGTTGCCTTTCATTTTTTCCTATAGTGTGGTGTTGATGTTTGTTCAGTCAAAATTTGGTTAACGCTTTCCTATTTTTTATTTTTTTATTATTATTTTTTTTTTAAATGATCTGTGCCTCATTCATAATGAGAAAGAAACAAACAAACAAAAAACAAGCACTGTCTTTGCTTTGATTAGCAGCAACGGCTTCAGATGGTAGGATTTTAAGTCCTACTGGTCACATTAGTAACTAGTCATTCTTTAAGTATTAATTTAAAGGTAATAAGATTGATTGCCTTTAGAATGACAAGTCTCTACTAAATTTAATACATTTCTGTTGTAGCAATAACGTTAAAAGTGCTTGTAGGAATTTGGTGGTTCATTTTTTTGAACCTAACGAGTTACTTTAAAAAGAGAGGGGAAATGAACTTATTGAAGATATTTTCAGTAAGCTGATCTCCACGGCCCAACATTTCAATCATAGATGCTTTTAACTAGATGTGTACTAGGTGTTTTTGTTTTTAAGTGCAATTTACCATTTTTCTTTACTAAAACGGTTGAATGCACCCTACATCAATTCTGTTCAACGTCAGCAAGTCTGCAGTAGCAGTAATGATACCTTGATCTGTCATAAATGGCATAGATCCAGAGCCATATCTGAGCAACCACACAGCGGCCTTTTGAAGTCAAATACTAAATACAGGTGTGGAGACTCGTGCTTTCTTCCTGTTTGAAATCCTTCCCATTAAGGGCATCAGGAGAAAGAGGTTTTGAAGGAAGCTTTGGGCCCTGCTGTTTACACAGATGTCAGACGAAGCTCTTGGCAGGATGTAGCTGCTCTACTTTTGTAGTTTTTTTTTTATTCTTTTTCACTTCCCTTTTTCTGAGCAGTGAGTGGACGACTCCATCTTTCACCACTAGTCCGTGCCTCGTCCTGATGATTTTATGTCATGAAAGTTGTCCCGTATATGGAGCGTTTGAACCCAGAGTATACGTGTGTATGTGTGTTTTGTATATAGTTGCATCTTGAGAGTTCAATCTGAGCACAAGGCTGGGTTTGATTAATTTAATTATCTGCAATTCTATGCTGATATCCAAAGAATAATCATGTATAATTCATTTATAATTTCTTTTATATTGACTGTACAATAATCTGGCTGTAAAGAAAAATAAAAAGTGAACTGATTTACACATTTGTCTTATTACTGTTTTTTTTTTTTTAGTGTTTTAGGGGTTCCAGTCTTAGCTTGCTTTACCTTGACTTTAAGGGGGGAAAATATTATTCTATATATATATATATATATATATATATATATATATGTGTATGTATGTGTGTGTATATATATATATATATATATATATATATATAAGAAATTGAGAACTTCAAAGTTTAAGGCAACCAGCTTCAGCAGATTTTTTAGTTCTCAACTTTTTGTTGAGAACTCAAAAATCTGCTGAAGCTGGTTGCCTTAAAGTTCTACTTTTTTTTTTTTTAACAGTGTACCTATGTTCAAATTTTGACTCTTTTAATTGTCTTTTTTTTTTCTTTCAAACAAACTGACAGCCAATGATTTTTTTTTTTCTGCATGGAAAAGAGCAGCTGCACACATTAAATTGTCTTCAGTCTTCAAATAACAATCCAGTTACAATTTCAGAATTAGGAATATTCAGAATTTGCACTATTTAATAATTCTGAAGTGATGTATAAAAAGAATGATCAGACAGTCTTTCAGCTCAAGTTTTTATTCTCTAGAAGGTACAGTTCTAAAATAAAAACAACTTAAAAACAAAGTTTGAAAATGAACAAAAGTGTCAAAACAAAACTTAAAAAAGTAACAAAGCATATGCGTTTTATACTACATATTAATTACAGAACAGTCTACTGTCCAAAAAAGGCACTAAATTCTGTAATAAGAGATACATGATTAGACTATTTCAAGTTAATACAACAGTGATATATTTTGAATTTTTTATACTCATAGAATATATTTATATATATTTAATATATTCACATATTGAACATGGATAGATTAAAAACACAGTCGAAGTGTTCCCTCTTCCTTTCATGACAGACTTCTGTTCCAAACACATTCCAAACACTAGCTTAATAAAGACTTCTGGGTAACTGACTGGGTACTAGTCCATCATCACATTGTGCCTCAATACTGTTTCTAAGAAAGCGTTTACTGAGGGACTCTGCGTTAGTAAGATTGGACTGTCTGTATCCTATAATAAAATATACAAGACTACATGATTGCTGTGCAAGCTTATGATACTTTACGCTCAAATTTGGGCTGGCAATGCCAGCTGACTTAAAACATTTAGAGGACAATTCTACACTTTTCTTAGCTGAAAGTATGATTGGCAGTTTGCAAAACTGTTCATTGTCTCGCTAT